>LPNX011140437.1:58286-91735 GCA_001517045.1 Pseudotsuga menziesii
GGGGGGTTGTGATCATGGAATGTCACCACGGCTCTAGCTAGCCGTCGAAATAGCCGCACCCATGCTTGTGGTACACCCACCACCTGGCGCTGCATGGCCTCAGGCAAGTCCTCAACTTGCGCCATGGGTACTCTATGTGTCAGTCTCACGAAGTTAGTATGAATGCTTTGGAGCATCCACTCCACATCCACACCCATGATGTCGTCTCCTCTTCCCCTCCGTCTATGACGAGGGAAGCCTTCAGGCCGCCGTGGTCCTACATCTGCGTGCATATGGTAGATGTCACTATGTATTATCACCCAAAAACATGTCTTTTGATTCCACATAATCAAAAAACACAAAAAAAAAAATAACTCAAAAAATTTTAAAAGAGGGTCGAGATTCATTACCAATGTCACCGTATGCCAATCCTGGTGGTAGCGGCATGTCTGGGTCTCCCCGAAAATCTATCCCCTCATAGGGGTAGTCATCGATGGAAACTATCTATCATCGCCACCATGGAAAGAAATCAACTGGATAGGGGTTGGACACCCTACCTCCACCCAGTCTACGCATCGCATCCACCCAATGCCGTTGGGCCGGATCTCAACCCCATGTAGAGGAACGTCAACTCTAGGGCTCAATCCTGGAACACGCTCGAAGAAGAATGTGCTTAGTATGCTACTGAAACTGAAGTTTCACACCCTTCCCATCTTGCAGTCGCTGAGCTGTTGTTTCATGTTGCTCAACCATGTCGTACTCCAGTCATAAACTGTGGGCCTCATGCACTCCACGGCATAGAACATCAATGGCCGTGAGGCCTGGTGGAGTAAGGCTATCCCCGCTATCCTACCCAGTGTTAGTAGAATGGCCTTTAGGCCTAGCATCTATATGGAGTTAGTTGGGATCTAACTCCCCACCTTCTCCGTGTCCGGATAGCAGTACACCACAACGTACTCATCTATAGTCAGGCCACCTCTGGGCCCGCGAGAGCATAGGTTCACCACTTCCCCCCATCGGGAAAGTCCAGTAATAAAGTATATGTCCTCCACTTCTATGGTGAGGGACATCCCATCTATCTGGAACGACTCTGAGTCTGGATCCCAGTAGTCTACTAGCGTCTACAGCAGTCTTGGTTTGACCCGTATACCACCAAGACACCAAAACTTGTAGAGCCCGCATGACCGCAAAGCTTGTTGAGCCATTAGATCTGCCCTTACTTCCCCTTCTACATCATTGTGCTCACGTTCTCTCCATTCTAGAACCATCCTGCACATAAAATTTGAGTTTGATCCATTAGAATACCTAAAAGTCAATGAGCGCGGCCGCATACGCGACTGTTTGCTAAACAGTTGCATATGTACGCGACTTTGAGGGAATTTTCCGCGTATATCCAGCCCTATACGCAAAAAAACCCTCGATTTCCGCGTGGGTCGAGGCGCACATTTAAGATGGGCCTGGAATCCTAAATACACCATGGAAATTGATAAAATTTGAATCAAAATGAAAGAGTAGAGCATGGGTAAGTACCTGGAAAAAACGGTAGTGGATTCCGTCGGCTGGATCTCCTGGAATTCGTTGTTGAAGTTCTGAGCTCAATTGGGTAAAAATTTCAAATGTTATATAATGTTTTGAATTTTTTACTATTTATAGAAAATTTTCAAATTTTTGAAAATTTTTACCCCCTTTTCTATAGTTTAGACCGTTTTTGGACTAATTTATGATGTAGAAGACCATTTGGAGCGTCGTTTCAACCGTTGCTTTGACCCGTTCCTGCCCATTACAGGTATGATGTTTAAACTGGAATATAGGTTAGGATCACCTCCAATTGCATTTTGCATGACCTTATGACCGTTTCATTATAGCCTTAGGTACGAATCCATTCTATTATGTCATGGAACCTTCTTGTTGTTTTAGAAGTGGCATTATTTGAATGGTAGAGCTTGACCTTACATGGATACCCTAGTTAGCACCTTATTTGCATTTGGTTCCCATGCCGACATTTTGTCCCTTAGGGTGTGGGAGTCTGTGGTATAGCATTGCCATGACATTTCGCAAGAGCCTCATACTCCTCTTGATCTTTTGCTGGCCTATTTCCCTCAAGACTCCCTTATGACAAGTTGTAATTGCATTATCATGAGCTTTTCCTACCTTATTGAGCCTTACGTCAGCTTCCCTGACATTGAGTTTCAACCATATTGCCCGATCTTGTCTCATGTCTAGCCATGCAAAGCTGTTTTATATATCCTTTGTATCTTGATTCCATATTTTTACCAGGAAGGGACTTTCCCCTGAGTGTTGCTATCCTACACATGTATCCTTGCATTGAGCATAGGTATGTTCCGCTGCTTGGAACTAGTTTGTTTGCCCATTATGACACTCGTCTCCTCCTAGTCTGTAACTATAAAGAAGTTTTATTCTTTTTCAAGCTTTTTAAATATTTGAAAAAGTCCAAAAAAATTTAAAAAGCCAAACAAGGAAAGATGTTATCTTTGGCAGCTGTCGATTTGTGTCACCTTCGAACAGAGCATTGTATATCACATCCGTTGGTTGGGTTTATAGTTTGACTTTAGGAGTTGTACTCGTTTATCTAAGTTTATCTCCACCGACTGGTTAAGCTTCCAGTCCCCATGGAGCCTCTGTCGATGCCTCCTGTGTCGCAGAGATGTCCCAGTTTTGTATATCGAGTCTATGTTGCCTTTATTCAGTCACCATTCATTGTTATGCTCTTGTTCGAAGGAAGTTGAAACCTGAGTCATCCATTCCTCATTTATCTTGACTTTGCATGTCGTCCATTCCTGGTACAGTTACTAGTTCGTGCACCTTATGATCGAGTCCTTCCACATTATACAGCTTTGCTGAGTACCTCATGTTGGATGATGGGGGATGCCTTAATGCCCTCCTTCCAACGGATTTCATCCCATCGACTTCAGATCATTTATTTTGGGATTGGAATCTAGAGTCATTTTTTAGTGCCTTGAGACTTGCAGTCATCAATGGTAGGTTCTCTCGCCATCAACAGTTTTTGGGAATACATCAATGTCCCCTTATCGATGGAGCCTCTCAAGTTTTCGACCTCGACACACCTATTCACACTTGTTAGCTTGCACTCTAGTACCTTGATTCCCATTATCATTATCGGTGGGTGATCTCGCGTCCGTTAACGGTATACATCAATGACTGGTAATCAGACGATGGACTACTATGTTCGACCTCGACACCTCTATTCACATAGTAGGACTTGTACTCGTAGCGGTTTGTGTAGAAGATCTTCCAGATTGGTGGCATCTCTTATATGCTACCTCCTTGATTGTGCTAGTGTTCATGAGATTTCAGTTCTTGTGACTTGATTCCAGTGTGTGTCAGACATTTCCAGCTATTATGGAGATCATGATCCTTTGTATATCTTCATCATGGAGATTCTGATCTATGTATATTGTAAGTGGTGATGACCACTTATGTCATATTTTGTATCATGCCTATTCATGGCCATTGTGATCTTATGTATGCGGGACTGCTATATGTATTTGCAGTTATATGTAGAGTTGTATCATTGTACTATGTTGATTGGGTGGCTGGTCTTCCATTTGGGATTCTTCATCACTCCACTTCTGGGATGGACTTATAATGTATTTCGGCCATCGTATGACCCCTCTGACCTCACACATTAGGGGGCATCTATTATAGCAAATTTTACCACACCAGGTGAATCACATTTGTATGGCCTTCCCCAGTCCCTATGCAGACTCCTTAGACCCCTTGGACCATTTTTTGTCCTTTGATGTTTCCTAGACCATCCCTAGAAACATGTGAAAATTGATATACTTGACTTTTAAACCCTTTATCGCATATATACGCAGGTTTGACCTCTAAAACCGCATACATCGGGATGTGTACAAAAATCCAAATCCTTTTGGACTTGTCCTTGACATGGATCTGACTCACTTGTCTCCTAGCCTTCCATATGCCTTGAGATCGCTCGGATTCGACCTTTCATTACCCCATTGAAAAGCTATATAAGGAACCCTTTGGATACATTGAAGGCATAAGAGAATTGAGAGCAAAGAAACTATAGTCCATTGTTGCCGGAACTTGTGCTTGAGTCTGCATCCCTTTGTCCCTTGGAGCACTTTAGTGTTCTTCCCAAGCTTGCCTTTTGCTTGTGAGCTTGCTATCAAGAGATGGAGGATTGAGGTGGTGGAGGCCCAAGTGGGGGATTCAGTTTCTCTGATTCGCAGACGTGCCGACAGAGGTTGTATTCATTGTAATCTCTGATTTTATATTAATAGAAATATCTTTTCGTGTCCAATAATGTATGTTTGAATGAATATTTTATCCATGGATGATTTCAAATGCTTATACGTTGTTGATTATATATGCTAGAGTAGATCTAACACCAATATATATAGTATGCTTGTCTTGTTTACTTTTTGTTGAGGAAGTGATTCATCAATTTAAGCTGAAATTGGAAATCTCAACGGGGATCTACTTCAACCGTCCGAAACAAGGTACAAGTTTTGATCCTTTAGTGTTAGATATTGGATTTCTCTTGCATATTGGAAAGGATTGATTTCTGGAGTCAAGTTGTCTGTTGTGGTACCCCAAGCCATAGGAATTTCTCTCCGTAACAATTTTGACCAAGTTTTGTTGCAATAGGTTAGTAGCGGTTAGAATTCAGTTAGTAGTGGACCCTTGATGTAAAGGCATAAGCCTATTTTTAGATCTATTTTTGGGGCAATTAGGAGGAGGACATAAGAGTCGTATGTGGGCAGTCGTGAGCAATTGTATGTGATTGTATGCACGATTGTATGGATAAGATCTGGTGTGATCTGTTTTATGGAGGATTTTCTGTCTTAACTATGATCTTATCTATGTTTCTTCTTGATGTATGCAGTCTCCGATTTTGGAGAAGAACTATGTAATGTGGTACATTTGCATAAGATTAATATGATGCGATGAGTAAGGGTCAATTCTTGTATGTTGTTATAGATCTGTTATGATGTTGTGACTCTGTTTTGTTACAATGGCATAACATAGATGGGATTCAGTCTCTTTCTGCTACATCAATGAGATCTATTGCTTTTATGTCGATGCAATCTGTGTTTTTGTAACTGTTTGATGCGCTGTGAGTAGTGATGTTCCATGAATAATGTTGTGATATTGTGATACTGTGTGTTGATTGCATAAGTTATGGTGTCCCTCCGTTGGATCCCCATATCCTCCCCTCCTACTGTCGAAAACATGGTTCTGACAGCTCTCCCTTTAACGCCTCAGGTGAGACCTCGTCTGCTCCGCAAACATTGCTGGACAGAGCAAAACCTGTCTGGGTCGGTGCTCAAGGAGATTGCACTGCAGGGCGTCGAAAGAGCGCGAACCCCTATTGACCAAGCTTTGTTGGTGGGCTTTGCCAACAACGCCTATGTGGATGTGATGGAAGATCATTCCCAAGAGAGGGAATCCAGAGTTCCCAACATGAATTATAGCATATGTGTTGGATATGTTCATCGTCGAGGAGGACCATGCATTATACCTTCTGTCATACCTGTACATTGGGTTGGAATGGAGAGTATGTCCCAACATCTTTTTCACCCAAGATGAGCCACCAGACGAGGTAATATTAACGTTATGTTTAAATTAATATAGTTGTAGCATTTTATTGTATTATTTAATGCTAATGAGATATATTCTAACATTTTTTTTAAATTGTTTTATTAATTTTTAAATGAAATTGTCTAATTGTATTTGTTGTGTACTTACATATATTCTTCAAACATTGCGAGATTCGATCAAGATCAGGTGCCTCCTCTCATTCAGGAGGATGATGTGGATATACAGGAGGTTGAGGTTCTTGCATTACAATGTAGGATGGATTATAGGCACCACCATGATGTTTTATACATGTTATCTAGACAATTTGTTGGATGAGGAGTCCATCCAACATGAGCCAGAAAGATCATTCAAAGCCCTAATATCCCAGATATATGGTGTATGCTGCCACATGATATGAGACTGTTCATGTGGTATGTAATTGCTGTATCCATGATTTTATCTGTCTAGATGCCTGAGGTTTAGTCAACATCATCTGATGAGGATTTTTTGATCCTCATGCTTGTCACTGGTATAAAATGAGAGATAAGTGACCAAAAAAATGACCAAAATCCGCATATAAATGACCACTTTTGATTTGGTTATCACCGGTGCCTAATTTCCAGTATCTTATCATGTGACCAAAACCATGGTCATATGTTGTTTGGTCATTTATAGCTTTTCTTGTGGTCATTAATCTAGTCATATATTTGATCATTAATTTAGTCATATATTTGGTCATTCATTGTAACAATTAATGACCAAATATACGGCCAAATTAATGACCACAAAGACAAGCTATAAATGACCAAGCTAAATATGACCATTTTTTTGTTGCATGAAAAGAGACAAAAAATTAGCCACCAAAATTGTCATTTAGTCATTTATATGCGAACTTTGGTAATTTTTTTGATCATTTATCTCTCATTCTTTGGCCACTTATCTCTCATTTTTTGGTCACTAATTTAGTCATTTTTAGTCATTTTATTTGTTAGTTTTGGTCATTTATAATCATTTTCCATTTTCCATCTTATATGTCAAAAACCCTTTTCTTCAATTTCATCTCCAATCTTTCGACCACACCTATGACCTTGGGAGTTCAATTTTAAGCCATAGTCTATTCATGATCATCCTCTAGTGTTTCTCTAAATTGATCATATTAGTAGGATTGAGCTTGTATTGTACTTCCAAGACTTCCCATTTTTTCCAACCTCTGGCCTGATTTCCATAGAGGTATCCTAAGGATCAAATGCATTTCTCAAATAGCCTTTCTATTCAAGATCACTGGATTTCAACAAATGGATTCTCGTCTTAAGGAAACACTTGAGACAACCATAAATAGTGCTCATTGAAAGTAAACCTAACTCTAAATCGGCTTCCCACCCCATGATAGCCATCTAGTATTTCCAAATAGTTTTAGCTACAAAGTTTGAATTAACTTCAATAAGGCTTGAAGCGGTCAATAAGAGACTTTGCAATTTTATATTGCTCCATATATTACAACCAAGTGCAACCTTTAATATCATATGACTTACGAACAAGTTATTCCAAACTTCTTCCTTTCTACTACTCTAGTTATCCATTTGGAACAAAAATCTTGTGATTGCGTCCAAATGGACCAATTAGGCTTGCCTTTTTTCTTTTCTTTCAAAGCATAACATAGGCTACAACTAACTCTATAAAATCCCTTGGTTGCACTAGAATTGGTCCATACAAATTTGCAAAGTAGCTTTAAGCATAGCCATGAGCAAAAGGAACCCACAATGATGAATAATAAATATGGATATCAATCAAAGTTTTTGGTACAAATTTGAAACATACCTGCAAAAAACAAGGGCTTCATAATCCATCTACTAATTTTTGGAAATCCTAGCAACAGTCCATTCTGAAGCTCTAAAATTCTCAATTATTTTTAGATTGCATTTTTATAAAGCACCATCTCAACATTTCCCTTGAGCTCCTCGAGGAAGGGGATATGTAAGTTGGAGTGGATTATAACATGTGGAATAAACTAAACATGATAAACAAAAATTCAATTGAGAGACTCTGGGACTTACAAAAGAGATCAATTGTTCTATAATAGAGTAGGTAAAAAACCACTCAATCCTTCTCTCGTTGCAAATAGAGAAACCATGCCTTCATGGGATGAAATTTATGCGAGCCTCAGAGAGTATATGAAAGATTTTATACTAATGTTGCAGGTCATTCAAGAAGGGGCTAAGGGTGTGCACCAGAAAATTACCACCAAGATTGAGGAAGCGCACTACAGCAACAATAGTATTGCTTGTTTGGAGTCTAGAATTGATGACTTATACAACAATATGTGTGATAAAATTGCTTTAATGGATGAGGTTAGAAAAGATTTGGAGCAATTGGTGAAGATGAATCATTGTATCCATTGTCAAGCATCTCTGTCAAATGAAACCAAGCCCATGGATGAAATCTTAGTAATCTAGCCACTTTAAAGACATTATTGACAAACATGAAAATTTATATGAAAGTTATGATGGTTTTGTTTAAATTCCTATGTCATTATATATTTTATCTCCTTTTTTGTCAAGATATATAACATGTTATAGAAACATATGAAAAAACATAAACATTTGTAAACTTTTTGTACGTAGAGTTATATGGAAAGGACTTTGCAAGAAACTACTAGAATTTTGATGAATGTAATGTTTATGTAAATAATAGTTGTGCTCAACCGTTTAATATAAATCCTCTGTTAAGAAAAACCCACTCAATCCTAAAGACAAACACCATGGAGACAATCCACGTGTAATTTAGGGAAGTCGCAATTGAAATATACATTAATGTTTTATTGTCTCTATGTACATACGACCATGACCATGATCATTACAATTGTGTTTTTAAATTTTTATAAAATTATTATTTTATTTTCACTATTTAATTATAATCATTAAAGTTTTAAATACAAAATGAAAATTATGTCGGTTCAAAACCAAGAGAAAACATCTATACAAAAGGGTTTTATTTTAATCATTTAATTATAATAATTAAATGTTAAAAAACAAATAAAAACACTGTATATTCAAAACCAACAGAAACCATCTATATAATTAAGGATCTTATAAAAGAATAAAAAACAACAAACACCATCCAAATTCTTAAAGTTATAAAAAGGACGATAAACAAGATATGTGAGTTTAAATGTTTGAAAGAACTATGTTAAAGGTTTTTCTTATTCAATAAAAAAATTGTAATTTTATTTATTTATAAAATAAAATAAAAATGCATTATTCATGTATTTATGGTACAATATAAAAGAACATGTGTGTGTTATAAAGGGATTTTTTTTTCTCAGAGGAAAAAAGCCTATCCTTGATATTCATTAATGAATCAAAGGGCATCTGAAGTACCATCCCAATGACTGGGTTACAATCATGAAGGTGAATCATAAAGAAACATATTTATGTTACATCATGAAGGAGTCACAACTCAACAAGTCTGCAAGGGGGGACAAGTATATCTCCAACAATACAGATTCCCATCAGTATAAACTGTCACTCATACCATATCTACCGTGAACAAAGGAGAGCAGAGCAACAGTCTAAAAGAGCCCGCTCCAATACATTCAAAATGGGGTTCAATAACAATAAGGAGTACATGCTCCAGCACCTGGCTCAAAAGAGCTCAAAACAATCATGAGAGGTCAAAAGACCTTCAATAAATTCAAACTAACTACCTGATCCCGGAGCCAAAGAAAGTGCTTTTTTAGAAAGGCAATCTACAAGCTGATTATATTCATGGTAGATATGGCAGAAAGACAGTTCTAGAAAGCATGAGCAGAGCTTTCTTGTGTCCCTACACCAGTGATAGAGTTCTGGTGGTGAAAGGGAGGCTATACCCTTTGCCCAGTTGATAATGACTAAAGAGTCTCCAAATATCCTGAGCTTGGGTATCCCCATCATTTGGGGTGTATGCAGAAGGGCCCAGAGCCCAATCAGTTCTGCTTTTGTGTTGGTGCATGGACCTGCCCCCAATGCAAACTCGAAGGAATGTGACTCGTTCAACAACAAACAGAAGCCAACCCCTCCAACATTCTTTGCATATGCCCAATCAAAGAATCCACAGGGATAGTTAAGTACAGGACCCAGGCCCAAGGTTCTAGATTTTTTTACCATATTGACAGATGGACAGTACATCTAAGAGAGATATGCAATCTGGTGGATAAGGCTGATGACAGGCATTTTTTTCCCTTCAAATATAAAGATGTTTCTCGCTTTCCAAATAGTCCATATGGCGAGATAAGGGAGATAGCATAATGCTGAGTGAATTGAGAAACTATCAGTCCACTTTTCCAGGAATGAACAAAGATCAGCAGACTGGAAGGAAGGAGTGATATGGTACTGTTCCTTCAGGATCGAGAGCACATTCATCCAAACAGGGCAATGAAAAAATATATGCTGAAGACTATTAACATCCTTACTACATAGTGCACAGATCCCAGGCCCAGTTCAGCCTCTCTTCTGGAGATTATCCCAAGTAGGTAGCTTGTTCATCAAAGCCAGCCATATAAAACAGCTAATTTTCCTGGGAAGAGTTCCAGTCCATATATGTTTAAGTAATCTACTACCAGTCGGGGGAGAAGAATTTGCTATAATGCTGTCATAAACCAATTTTGTTAATACTGAGCCATCGAACTTATTATATGCCCACATCAGAGAATCAGACCGAGAATGGAGGCGAATACCACCAAATTCCAAGCTTTGTGTGAAGGTATCCCATGCAAGTTTCCATTCCCCAATCACACAGATATCCTCGGCCGAGTACCAGTACTATGATCCCGAAAGGATATTTCGGGCATGTGAGAGAGTGATAATGTCCAGATCTTCTAAGAACTCTCGAAACCCAGCAGGCCATGTGAAAGAGTCAGGAATACCAATAATAGGATCTATGCCAATATGCACGTTTTCACCATTGCCCACTTGCCAGGCAAGATTTCTACCAAGCCACGGGAGGGTTAGCAGGAACCCCCACCAAAAAATAGAAACACCACGTAAGTTGAAATGCTTACCTCTGAACCAAGACACTACTAAGTGCTTCTTCAAGTATTTACAGATAATTACTTGATGCCATAATCCCTCATTCTGAAGAACTAACCAAAGATTGTTTAATCTGAGTGCAATGCTGAACCAATACAAATTCTTTATGCCCCATCCCCCATACTCTTTCAGCCAGGATAGGTTTTTCCAATTGGCCAGATGATAACGGTGTTTGTTGCCAGAGGAGCCCCATAAAAAATCAAATGTAAGACATCTGAGTTAATTCAGTACAGATACCGGTATTGGAGCAAGGCCCAACCAATAAACCGGGATACTAGATAGCACAGCTTGTACAAGGATTAAACGGCCACCAAGTGAGAGGAGCTTATGTGCCCAGCGAGAGATTTTTCTTTCAAATTTCTGAATCATCCAATTCCAATCACTAACCTTATACCCTAGAGGCTTGAGATAATAGCCAAGATACATAAAACCAGTAGTGATAGGCTCCATTTTATATGGCAGAGCTTGAGCAATGTCAGAGCGAATATCAACATCCACGTAATTGTAGAGAAAACAAGATTTGTCAATACTAATGTTCATCCCAGAAGCCTTGCAGAAAGTACTCAAAATAACATCAAATTCCATCCACTCAAATAAGGTACCAGTGCCAAGCAGGATCACATCATCTACAAAGAGGAGATGTGTAAGAGCAAGTGTTGAAGATATTACCTTTAATGAGACCATGATCCCTTGCATCAGCAATCAATAGGCTGAGCCCTTCAATAACTAGAATAAAGAGCAAGGGGGATAGGGGGTAGCCCTGTCTGATGCCTCTAGAGGCAGCGAAGAACTTCGAGGGCGTACCATTGACAAGTACAACAAAATTAGCTGAAGTAAGGCATGCCATTATCCAGTTAACAGCCAAAAGAGGTACCCCAATCTGGATAAGTATGAGTCGAATGAATGACCAGTTAACACGATCAAAAGCCTTTAACAAGTCCAATTTGAGAATGAGAGCACAAGTTTTTTTGGTTTTCACAATGTGGAGCGTTTCCTATACAATACTAATAGGTTCCACAATCTGGCGATTTTTCAAAAAACCATATTGTTCAATGGAAATATGGGAGTCCAAGAAAGGCTTAAGCCTCATAACAATAACCTTTGAAATCAATTTGTATAACAGATTGCATAAGGATATAGACCTAAAGTCAACGAAGGTTAAAGGCTTATCCTTTTTAGGGATTAAAGCAAGGAAGGTAGAATTTAGGGAGGGAGGAATACATCCCAAAACCCTGGTACAATCCACTGCAGATA
Source organism: Pseudotsuga menziesii (assembly GCA_001517045.1). Lineage (NCBI taxonomy): Eukaryota > Viridiplantae > Streptophyta > Pinopsida > Pinales > Pinaceae > Pseudotsuga > Pseudotsuga menziesii. The sequence goes on from LPNX011140437.1 coordinate 70,172, forward strand.
GTAATTCATCACCCAACAAGTCCAAGAAGTGAAGATAAAATTCGACAGGCCAGCCATCGGGGCCTGGGCTCCTATCTTTTTTGAAAGAGTGTAAGGCACTCACTTCAGACATAGTAACAGGTTGAGTGAGACAAGGAGCATCTTCCTGAGAGATCATATTAAAGGGATTTATAAGAGTAAAGATGCAATCTATCTCAATTTTTGCATGGCTAGTGATTTATTAATGAGTTTTGTTTGAGATCAACCTTATTAAGAGTGGTGTTTTTTATGGCATGTGTCTTGTTTGTGAGCAATATGAGATAGTGAAGCATTTTTTTTGGAGTGTTAGCAATTCTGTTAGTGTTGGAGTTTTCTTGAGGATTAGGGTGTTTCATTAGGGCTCTACTTTATTTAGTGGTTAGTGATATCAGGTTTGCCCCATACTTGTAGATCTTTGGCATTATTTAAAATCACATATTTGTTTATTCTTTGGAATATTATGTGTTAGGAAGTTTTTGCTCGTGATGTTAGCTCATCGTCTTCATTTTCTTCTATGTGTAAGGATGAAGTTTTCCATCAAATTTTGGCCAAAGGAACTCTATTGATAAAATATGCCCACTTTTTGGACCTAGTTGAGTATCCTAAGTTTCTTTCAATGCTTGTTTCTATAAGGAAGAGGATATGTTCTCATTTGTATATACCTTGAATCCTTTTTTTACAATTTTGTGTATAGTTTTTTGTAAATATTTTTCTATAAATATAAGACATATTTTACAACGGAAAAAAAATAGCAGTGATGCAAATTGCACTGACAATAGTACATGAATAAAATTACCTATCAAGTATGCTTATAATTTCTTTCCCTTAAAAAAATATTCATCGATTCTTCCATTTTCCCCTTATTTGTTACCCTTTCCATCCCCATGAAGAAGGATCCATACTAACCAACTGTAAGTTTGAATTTGGTATACTATGATTCACAGAGGGAACTAATTCTTTATTAAAGTCAAACCAATTGGTTTCATGAGGCTCCTTTATTCCACTTAAAGAGGCTTCAAGAACAGCTAACTCCTCTAAGGAGGAAAGCTTGGTATCCATGTCTCCTACATTAGCCCTCGAAGGAGTGGATCTCTTATTGGCACTTGTGATTGTTGATCTTCATTTTGATCATCAACATTTTTTTGGAAAATTATATCTTTTTCATTATGTTGTTGTCTCATTTTTCCAAGGAGGGTTAACACAAGCATGGGAACAATAATCTTGTAGGTTTCCTTGTAAATGGCATATCTGGCAATGAAATATTGTGTTCTCTTAATTTAAGACTTTGGTGTATAGATTTTTTCTTTTCTTTTGTGAAACATTTTCTCTAGAAGACCCTTACTAAGGTCCATCTCAACAAAAATGTGAGCATATGTACATAATCCCACCAAAACTCTCTTAATATAATATTTGATGTAAGTTCTCAAAGAGTTCCCAATATGTAATGGAAAATTAGGGAGACGAACCCAAACTAGCATTCTAGTAATTAATATATAGTTGGGTGAACATGTGAAGGTGGGTAACACTTTTTGGAGTGAGGCACGATGGGAGATTCTAAATTTCATTTTCTTGGTCGAGATAAAATAAATAAATAAAAACACTATTTTCTCGTTGAAAGTTTTATAATCTCTTGGCCAATAATTGTTTTGAGTTTAACCTCAAGTTAAAGTTTTCTCATCCGAAAGTTTTTAATTTTCTCGACCAAGAGTTTGTTTTCTTGGATGAGAAACTTAGGTACAATCACATTCTAAATTTCTTAGGGAAAACTCTCGGCTTGGAGTTTAAATTCTTCAACCAAAATCTCAGACAAGAGTTTGTGGGGTATAAAACACAGATATAGGTTCTATTGAGACCCATTTTCACCTTTCACACAAAATTCCTAAGATCGACTCGACCAATAGCGACAACTCTGCACCATATTTGAATGACAGTGCCACTTTCCACCTTCGTGTATCCAAACTAGGTATGAATTTGTAATCCTTATGTTGAATGCTTTGTAAATATGGGTAGAATTATCATGGATATTAGGTTTTGGCTCAAGATAGATAATCTTCAACTTTTCCTAATTGTTATGGAGACTATAAAACTCCCGAGTGTAAATCGAGTGTAAATCGAGTGTAAATTGTCTGAGACCATTCACCCTCCTTCCTATCCCTATGTATGTTCCTAAACTAAGCCCTAGTTTTTTCCTTGAGATAATAGTAACCCAACTCACATTCCCACTCTATATGTTGAATAGATAGATTACCTTCCTCATTTACACTGAATAGATAGGTTACCTTCCTCATTTACACTGAATAGATAGAGTACCTTACATGTCATATAAAGACCATATACTACATACGATTGAAAGACTCATGTCCACTATGGTTGAGTTTTGCATAGTAGTATGCATTTCTAAATTTGTGAATGTAATTTAGCACAAAATACATTCATAAATATACTTTTTATATGTTCCAGGTTCATTTCCACCAAGGATAAAACAATGCATTTTATTAAAATTTCATAGAAATGCATCTTAAGGAAACTGAAACCAACGTAGATAGTATTAACATCATAGTGATCAACTACCTACCTAAAACTCTTATTAGATCTTGATCATAAAGAAACAATGACCTCCATTAAGCAAGGTACCCTCTGGTCTATTTGATAGTTTTGGTCATTCTTCCTTCAATGGGAGGGAAAATCTAACCATCACTAAAAAAATATCCTCATCCACATCAATACATAGTATACAAATATATAATACAACATTCATCATATGTACATTCATGTGGTTGCATCAGAAAATTAACAAAATACATCCCTTTGTCAAAGTCCATATTGACCAAAAACAAGAAAACTCAGAAATTGAATAGCTCCAAATATGGGATTATCCCAAATTTAAGGACTACTGCCAAGATTCTCTGCTCTCTCCCTAAATGAGTTATGAACCATTGTTGAAGCTTCCTTTGACAATTGATTTACTCTTAGATTATGCTAATGGAAAATATGCATTTCCCAAAAGCTATCAAAGGATTTTAGTTCCCTAGCCTGAATTAGCAGATCGACTTGTTTCATCAAATATTTTGAAGTGAAGGAAGCATCAATGTATCAAAAATCATTTGTGAATCTCCCTTAATGGTGATGATAGAAACACCCTTAAAGATGGAAATATTTAAAAATGCAACCCTCGATTCTTCCTTATTGTTAGATAGCACATCTAATCCCACTTGAAAAGATGTACTAAAATGTGGTAAAATTAGTTTATCTCCGGATTCAATATTTTTTGGATATCCACTAGATGCCCCATTGAAAAATATTATGAATACCTTCATGTACATACGCAGTATGAATGATACATTGAGGACACACCTTATGCCCTCTTAGTTCCTCAAAAAAAGATTTCCCAAGGCAAAATAAAACTTGTTCAACGAAGGGATATTTTCCCACGAAAAAAGTAAGTTATTCCAAGCCACCCATATAAACCATGCCACCATCAAAGGTATATCGCTGAAATTTGTGGATCTCTCCGGAAACACAACACATTCTGTAGGTTTTCTCCTCCAACATAGGGAAATTATAACCTAGTGTACTCACTAATCTCCATACTTAAGTTGTTTAAGCTATTAGGTTTTAGAAATCATTTTCTGCTACATTATCTACATAAAAGTAACTCTTTTAAGAGATGTGGAGTGGGTATTCACCAAGTAGGTACTCACTAATATCCATAATTAAGTGGTTTAATCTATTAGGTTTTAGAAATCATTTTCTGCTACATTATATGCATAAAATTAACTCTTTTGGATCTCTCTGGAAACACAACACATTCCCTAGGTTTTCTTCTCCAACATAGGGAAATTCTAACCTAGTGTACTCACTAATATCCATAATTAAGTGGTTTAAGCTATTAGGTTTTAGAAATCATTTTTATGCTACATCATCTGCATAAAAGTAACTCTTTTAAGAGACGTGAAGTGGGTATGAACCAAGTAGGTATTCTTGTTTATAATTCATGAGTTCATATTTTATTTAGAATGGAATACGAATTGCACGCCACACATACAATGACAATGTCAACAAGGCCTATCGCAAATAAAGACCAATCAATTGTTGCTTTCAATATCGTCTTTGTAGATATCTCTCAACATACATGGATCCGTTTTGAGTCATATATATCTTCTGACAATGATTTCAACAACAATAGAATCCATTTTGAGGGGTCTAGTAGAGATAGTGCATTGATTCATGGTAACTGATTTTAAATTGAAAACTCTATGATGTTTGTTTTCATAAATATATTTGTGCACACAACTTTAAATCTAAATATATTATTTTTTTATATGAATGCCCATCTCTCCATCATGTTAATCAAAAGACATGTCCACACACTCAGCGTATTCAAATTCCATAGTTGCAACATCAAGTCATCCTGACTACTTCCCCACCCACCCAGATGACACGCTTAGATACATCAACGGTTATAACATGTTCAAGTAGGATATACTTAAATTAATTTTAATGATATATATAGAACTTAATTAAGTTTGTGTGTGTACATTCAACTCCATATTTTGTTAGTTTGCCTACCACAACCAACCCATTGCCTTATAGGATTGGCTTATGTGAAATCAAACATACATCTTGTTTAAATGTTTAATGTGTAAAATTCTCATGTTATTTGTACATGTGGGGTTGACAATTTTTTTTTTGTATAAGGGCTAGTATAGGTATTGCTTCCTCATAGGGGGGGCACTGCTAATAATATCAGTGTCAAGGATGAGGCTCGTATTCCGCCAAGTATTTTAATGAAACATTTCCATTGGTTACACATGTGTCTATAGTACATATGAATATTATTTACATTGTATGCATTTTAACATGTGTGCATGTTTAAAATTATACAATGTTTGATGTTATTTCTCACCCTCGTCCTATACATCGTTAGAGGGGGGGAGTTCATAGGGTGCAACTGTTTGCTCACAATCCAGCCTATGACCCTCTATACCATCATCCGAGAGATATTTCGAGGAGTGTCCTTGGGAAGAAAACACCACTATGCTTACTCTTGATGGGATGAGGGGGCATTCCACCATATTGTGCTCTGATCTTGAAAAAACTAATATCTATAGCCCCAAATGTGAGAGTCTCCATATTATTTTGCACAATATGGATTGGTTGATCAAGAAATACTGTGAGATTGGACCATCTACCCATATTTTTTATGACATAATGCGTAGGAGGAGATTGTCTGTGATGGGTCACCACTATTACATTGAAGTTAAAAGCAGGGTGAAAAAATAAATGGCCTTGTCATTATTTGACATATATCTGGAATTCAAACAATTCCTAAAGGTTGCAAGGTTTAATGTTCAAATATTGCTCCTTTCAATTATTATAAGTTTATGTATGCATACAGGAAATTTCCAAATAATGATGAGGTGCCTCAATACTTTGCAAAAATGATTTACGCTTAGTTTCAAGAGCACATGGACATCGATTATATAGATACATGATCCAAATTCTATGGTGTTGGTAAATGTCATACATATGAATGACTTGACTCCATGCAAGATGTTGGATTTAGGCTTCTAGCCCCTCGTTTAGTACCTTGACCCCATAGAATGCTTTCTCTTTTAGGAGAGTTAGAATATGTATATTCATGCTCATCATTTGTGTCAAGGGACCAAATATGGTATCGTGTTGGGGCCACTTTGGAAAGGGTAGAAATATTCCTAAGCAAGAGGCCACATTCAACCATTCCAAAGTTTTCTACATTTGTCAAAAATACAGATGATGTGTTGAGAGATATGGATCGATTAGAGCCCAATAAATATGCATATGCTTGTGGATATATGTGTGAGTAATTACTCAGTGATCAACAAAAGCAGTCAATGGGTGGGTATGTAAGCATGTTACAAATAATGTTGTACTCTATATATTTAATCATAGAGTTTATCATAGTGCATTAAACATCTTGTAGTATATGCCATTTCTCAATTATCAAAACTTCATTATTGGGGAACAATCTATTGACCATGAGGACACTAATATATCGACAACACAGTATCACTATTTAACATACAATCTTTGAAAGTTCAGAATTTTAAAAAGAATTTTTTGGGTTCAAAGTATTTTAAAATCAATTTATGTATATAGCTTTTTACTTGAACTTGTGAACAACTAAGTCACATAAATTTTATAGTATGGGTACCTTACATTTTAATGAACTTTCAGGTGCAGTACAAATCAAGAGATCGGCAAGGAGATAATAACCACACAATATCTATCAACAACACAGGTATCACTATTTAATAATCTTTGAAACTTCACAATTTTAAGAAGACTTTTTTGGGTTCAAGAGTATTTCTTCACAAACTTATATATTAAGTTTGATTATCACTTTTTAGGCCACACAAAATCTTGACTAGATGGAAACTGAGGCCCAAGAAAATGGTGGGATTTAGCGAGTTTGATTGATTATTTGGATGGTGTGGAGACCTTGAGAAGCTTGCATATAAGCTTAACGAATTTATTCATTATGGATGGTAAATTTATATTCTTTGTAGTTGTGGACATATTGTGTAACCGATGTACATGAGTATCCAATTCGGGAATTAATTTGACTAATGGTTGAAACTTAAATTGTATTTAGGATAATTATTGCATGGTGCCTTGAACAATTAGTATAATCTAAAGAAATATGATATTATTATTATAATTGTTGTATGTTTGTCCAATTATTCTTTGAAATTTTTTCTTAATATGGTCCCTCCTTAACTTAGCTTTGATGTAGTTAAGTTTCTTTAATTTCATGCTTCATATTGACAGTTAACATCTTTAGCTTAAATAGAACTTGCACCTTTAGAGTGGTAGTTTCACAAATGATCATGTTGCATTTTTGTCACATGGAACCTGTGGTTAAGGAACTATGTCTCGGTCATGGAAAATGACAAGAAAACAATACTTGACACACTTAAAATGATTTGCTTCTACCAAAGTGCACATATGTTACTAACATGTTACTAACGTCTTATTGTTGGTGTTTTTCTTCATTGAACATATTGTGATTAGGCAAAGTTGATAGCTTACTGGATATGCTTGGGTACCTTATAGTCTTATACCATGGAATAAATAGTTCCTTTCTCTATAACATGACAATGATACGAGGTGTAAATGAATTTAGAAAAGGACGATTAGTTGAATGATTATATCATTTGCTCTCTTGTACAATTTTACTTATTCAGAATGAACAATTTGATGAGGGAGTAAAAAATAAAATTGTACATATATAAATATGAGCAGAATAGTTTATAGGAAATTGAATATATGGTAAGATGTTAATAAGAGTGCATAAAGTATCTTCAACATACAAGTTACCAAATCACTTAATGGGGACAACAATAATCGATGTATATTAGAACAGTAATGGGAATTTGAAAGCATATCAAATCTGAAATTTTGAAATACACATTAAGAGTAATGTAGATTGAAATGAAGGTAAATTTTCAATAAATGACACAAGCAAGCATTTGTCCAATTAGTTAATGATGTTATTTATTTATCTCGTGAAAGCTCTTCCCTAAGGGGAAACCAATGTTTTGAAATTTTCTTCTACTCAAAATTATATTTTTTTTAACTATTGGACACAATTTATCATTAGCATGGAATTTTAGGGATAATCAACTATAAATAAGGTGCACATTGTATTCTTTGCTGTAAAAACACAAATAGATCAAATTCATTTATAGGGATATAAGTACCACAACATTCAACAAAAGGATATATGAGTGTTAATATTGAAGAGGTTGATGCATATTTGATAGGATTAGTGCCATAATAGAATCTGAATCTCACTCTTGGTAGGTTTAGTAAGCATCTTTATTAATTAGAAATTCTTACATATTTCAAGGAAATAAGAGCTATAGAATTAGGATTTTACTCATAATGATGAATCATGTTAGTTGTGGAGCATGATCTTCTTGATTCAAATATGTTGGTGTTTAGTCGTGTTTATACCTCATTTTTAATGTACACTCATCCTAGTAGGTGAGTGTGGGGGGACATCTTCCCCTCACGGGGTTTGGAGGTACCATCCCCCCAGTTGGGGTGTATGAGGGTGAAGCCCCCGAAATAAATTTTTGGGATGTTTGTTGGCCAACAGATTACAGGGTCATGGTATTGGGTGACCCATGGTATTTTCCCATGGTAATTCCCCCATAAAAGGAAAGCATTGCAATACGGATGTCAGTTATGTATTGTAATGTATTGTAACATTGTAAAACAATCTCTGTGATTGTGTGAGAGAGTGAAGAGGAGGTGCAATAGGTTTGTTGCAGCTTGTATCCCTTCATTTTTGTTGGATGGTATAATAATAAAGGGCTAGCAATTTCTGTGTGGATGTAGCCCTTCTTGGGTGAACCACGTTATATTGGTGTCTCTCTTATAATGTGTTTATGTTTTAATATTTGCATCTTGTTTATTGTTATTTCTCTAAGGTCTTGTTTTTCTAACAATTTGTGTCGAATCCAAATTCTATTTGGCTAGTAACTCGGAGGAAAAAAAGGTTCCTTGTTTGAGTGGGAGCAATGGTAGAAGGAAGAAAGTTTAGGGTCAAGAAATTTAATGGCCAAAAGTACCAGTTATGGAAGAATATGAAGGATGAATAATGGAAGGTTCTTAAGAAAAAGGTACTTTGAACAATATGGTTGTGCCTAGCTTCGTCGGTGGCTTTCAATATTTCAAAAGAAAAGACAACGAAGGGTGCGATGAGAGCATTGGATAAGCTCTATGAAAGCATTTATTTAATATGAATATGTCAGAATTTGGATCTATTGCTGACCATTTAAATGAATCTAATATGGTTACTAATCAGCTAAGTTTTGTAGGAGTGAAATTTGATGATGAGGTTAGGGCTCTTCTACTGTTCACATTTCCATAAAGTTGAAATGGCTTGGTCATGGTTGTAAGTAACTCTGTCTCTAGTTCTAACACTCTTAAATTTGATGATGTTGTAGGTGTTATTCTTGGCACGGAAATGCAAAGAAAAAGAACATGTGAGACATCAGTTAATGTGTTGACCACGAAGAGCAAGGGAAGACAAAGGGAGAGAGGAAGGAGCCCAAGTAATCACAGCAAGTCTAGACAGGGCAGATCCAAGTTTAGAATGGGAAAGATAGAGTGTTAGAACTATGGTAAGAGAGGACATCTGAATAAAGACTGCGGAACTCCAAAGAAGAAAGGAGACAGGAAGTAGGAGACTACTCAAGAAGCTAATGTCGCAGGTGATGTGTTACAAGATGCTTTGATTCTTGCATTAGATAATACTAGTGATTATTGAGTAGTATATTTAGGGGTTTTATGTCATGATACACCCCATAAGAAATTCTTTCATGATTATGTTTCAGGTGATTTTGGACATGTTTTATTGGGGGATGATGAACCATGTAAAATTGTTGGAATGAGTGAGGTACGGATTAAGTTAAATAATGGAAATTAATGGATGTTAAACAATGTAAGGAATATTCCTACTATGAAAATAAATATGATCTCAACAGGGTGGTTGGGATTTAGAGGTTGTTTGTCTACATTTGGAAAAATGTGGTGGAAGATCACTAAAGGAGCACTGGTAATAGCAAAAGGAGATAGGATAGGTACATTGTATTTATGTCCTCGTAATACTGATTATTCTATATTTGTAGCTTCCATAGAAATAGGTACAACATTGTGGCATCATAAGCTTGGCCACATGTGTGAGAAGGGGATGCAGATTCTTCACGCAAGGAAGTTGCTTCCAGATATGAAGTAGGTAAGTTTGGAAATCTGTGAAAACTGTTTTTATGGAAAACATAAGAGAGTTAGATTTCTCGGGGTTAGGAAACATAAGAAGAGTGAAAAGTTAGAGCTTGTGCATAAAGATGTAAGGGGACTTACTCAGGTACAATCTCTTAATTTCTCTTGCTATTATGTTACTTTGATTGATGATGTAGCTAGAAAAACTTGGGTTTATTGTATTAGACAGAAATATGATGTGTTTTCTACTTTGAGGAGCTTTGGTTGAGAATGGGACATGGAAAAGGTAGAAATGTCTCGGATATGATAATGGAGGTGAATAATGTAGCAAGGAGTTTGATAGTTGCGCCAAGAGGCTCTCTACAACCCAGTATGAGGGAGATCTTGTAACGTTTGTTACTAACAAAATAATAAAATATAAAAAAATTTAATTATCCTCCAAAATAAATGTCGGCCACCAAAACAACCTAATATGGGGGAGATGTTGTAATTTTCCTACTTAACAAAACAATACAAAATAAAAAATTTAATTATCCACCAAAAAAATGCAAGTGAGAAAAATAACACAATATGGGGGATGTTGTGATGTCCCTACCTAACAAAAAAGAAAAAACAATTGAATTATCCACACACAAAAGAAATGTTGACCTTGCACATGGTCTTAAAACCATGTGCAAGGCCTCCTAAACAACCCATGGTTTTATTGTACATGGTTTAGGAGGGCCTTGCAAATGGTTTTAAAACCATGTGCAAGGCCTCCTAAAGAACCCATGGTTTTACTGTACATGGTTTAAAAGTGCCTTGCAAATGGTCTTAAGACCATGTGCAAGGCCTCCTAAACAAACCCATGGTTTTAGGAGGGCCTTGCACATGGTTTTAAAACCATGTATGGGGCAGATGTTGTAATGTTCGTTCCTAACAAATTAAAAATTAATAAAAAATATTATATGTTGGCCATAAATAATATTAAATAATAATAATAATAATAATAATATATGTCCACCTTAGATAAAAAGACGTGTCTTTTAGTTTGAATCAAATCAATGGTTATATATAGGACACACCAAATATCTCTTAAGAAGAGGTTTGCAACTCGAGAGCTTTGATCCATCTCAGTGCTTGATAGAGCCTATGATTTGCATCTATGGTGGTTATTGTTCATACCATGGGATTCGTAGAGAGAAGATAGTCCTAGGAGCACCACAAGAAAATGGTATGTCAAAAAGGATGAAAAGGGAAATCATGGAGCGTGCAAGATGTATGATATTGAATATGGGGTTGCCCTTACAGTTTCGGGTTGATGTTGTAGATATCGAGGTTTACTTAATAAACAGAGGGGCTTCAAGCACTTTGGATGGTGGAATTCCAAAGAAGGCATGGACAGGTAAAAAGGTAAACTACTCATTTCTGAGAACTTTTGGTTGTGAAGCATTTGTCCATATTGATAAAGAAAATAGAACAAAGCTTGAGGCTAAATCCAAGAAATGCACCTTTATTGGATTCAGGGTTGATGGTTTTGGTTCTCGCTTATGGAATTATGAAAAAAAAATCATTATATGTAGAGATGTAGTATTCAATGAAAAGGTTATGTACAAAGATCTGTTTCAGGGAAAGAAAGAGGAAAAGGAAAACACAGAGTACACAATGCTTGATGAAATCAAAGAAAATGAAGTTCCAAAGGTACCAGAAAATCAAGAACAATGATAAGTAACTCAAACTCCTACAAGTGTAAGAACATCTACCAGAATAAGTAGACCCCATGAACAATTATCTCCTTCACTATATTATTTATTGATGACTGATTTTGGTGAACCAGAATGTTATGAAGAAGCAATGCATGTGGAAACTAAAAAGAAGTGGGAGCAAGGCATGAATGAGGAGATAGACTCATTGGTAAGAAACCTAACTTGGGATCTAGTTGAGTTTCCTGCAGGTAAAAGAGCATTGCAGAATAAATGGGTTTACAGGTTGAAGGAAGAAGATGAGGGAAAGAAGCAGTATAAGGCTAGACTTGTTGTAAAGGGGTTTGCACAAAAGAAAGGTATAGATTTTGATGAAATATTTTCTCCTATTGTTAAAATTACTTCAGTTAGATGTAAAAATGGTCTTTCTCCATGGGGATTTGTAGGAAGATATTTATATGCAACAACCACAGGGGCATGAGGTCAAAGGGAAGGACAATTTGGTTTGCAGGTTGACTAAGAGCTTGTATAGCCTGAAACAAGCTCCAAGATATTGGTATTTGAAATTTGATAAGTTTATGACAGAAAATGGTTATAGTAGATGTCATTCTAACCACTATGTTTATTTCAAGAGGCTAGATAATTAAAGATATGTTATCTTTTTATTGTATGTGGATGGCATGCTTGTTGCAAGGTATAACATGTAAGATATAAATGTGCTCAAAAGGAAACTATCTATATAATTTGCGATGAAGGATTTGAGTGCTACAAAGGAAATCCTTGGTATGAGAATAACAAGAGACGGGAAAAAATGAAAATTGACATTATCTCAAGGTGAGTACATAGAAAAGGTGTTGGAGAGGTTTAGAATGTAGAATGCAAAACCAGTTGGTAAACCTTTGGCCAACCATTTCAAACTAAGTAAGGAAATGTGTCTCAAGACACAAGAGGAGATAGAATACATGTCCAAGGTTCATTATTCATCAGCAGTTTGCAGCTTGATGTATGTCAAGGTGTGCACAACACCATATATTGCACATGCAGTGGGAGTTGTGAGTAGGTATATAAACAATCCAAGTAAAGAGCATTGGAGGGTATTACAGTGGATTCTCGAGTATTTGAGAGGTACCATTTATCATGCATTATGTTTTGGAGGTTCAGACATTGTTCTACAGGGATATGTTGATGCAGATATGGAAGGTGATAAAGACAGTAGGAGGAGCACCATAGGGTATGTTTTTACTGTAAGTGGAACATCAGTAAATTGGATTTCAAAATTGTAAAAGGTTGTTGCACTATAAACAACGGAATCGGAGTATGTTGCTTCTACAAAGGCTAGTAAGGAGATGATTTGGTTGCATAGGTTCATGGAAGAATTGGGTAAGAAGCAAGAGAATAGCCGGTTGTACAGTGACCGCTAGAGTGACATTCATGTTGCAAAGAACTCATCCTTCCATTCTAATACTAAACATCTAAAGCTCAAATACCATTTCATAAGATCTGTTCTGGAAGATGAGTTGTTAAAGTTGGAAAATGATACATATTAACTAGAATCCTACATACATGTTGACAAAGGTATTAACTAGAGAGAAACTAAGTTCCTGCTCGGTTTCTATTGGCCTTGAAGCATGAAGGTGAAGATAAGAAATTTTCCATGTCCAAGGTTCAGAGCATAATCCAACAAGTGCAGTAGCGGTGGAGTTATTGTGATCAGTCTCCAAGTGGGAGATTATTGGTTGTGGATCTTGATCTTCTTGATTCAGAGATGTTGTTTTCCAACCGTGTTTGTACCCCATTTTTGTTGTACACTCATCCTAACAGGGGGTGCGGGGGTCCAGGGGTTTGAGGGCAAATCTCCCAAAGGAAATTTTTGGGATGTTTGTTGGCCAACAGTTTACGAGCCCATGGTATTGGGTGACCTGTGGTATTTTCCCACGATAATTCCTATATAAAACTAAAGCATTGTAATACAATTGTGTATTGTAGCATTGTAAAACAATTTATGTGATTGTGGGAGAGAGAATATGAGAGAGTGAAGAGGAAGTGCAGCAGGTTTGTTGCAGGTTGTATCCCTTCTTTTCTGTTCGACGGTATAATAATAAAGGATTTTCAATTTATGTATGGACATATCTCATCTTGGGTGAACCACACTAATTTGGTGTCTCTCTTGTAATGTGTTTATGTTTTAATATTTGCATCTTGTTTATTGTTATTGCTCTGCAATCCTGTTTTTCTAACAAATCAAGCCTAAATATGTTGATAGTATAACAAATCAACCAAATTAATGTGGTTCAAGATATTTGGACAAGTAATCTGGACGTCGTTTACACTCAAACTGTTGAAAAGGTTGATGAGGAACTTTAAACATTGTCATTTCATGGAATCAATAACTCATAATACAACATATTAGGTAAGAGCAATGATATGAGATGTTGAGCCAATTATGGATATATATAATTCTAATTTTGATGCTATTCTTGAGAAATATATGTGTATTTATTAATCACCATTTTCATTATCAACCTTATTAGTGAGAAAATGTGAGGGATCTATAGTTATGCAAGTTTTCTAATTGCCCACAAATTTATAGCATTTGATTGCAACTTTCCACTGCTAAGCACCATAAATTCATTCCAAGTGTTCAAGCATTTTTTATTTATTTCAAGAAATGGTGTCCTTTATGCCTCTACATTCTTTGTATAATTTTTTAACATTTCTACTATTTGGTTTATCTACCTATAATTTTTTATCTCTATATATTTGATCTATCTCAATTTTTTATGTTTTCACTGACAATCAAGATATTTATCTAGTGACTGAACAATACATCCACATCTATTTTTTCTACACAATATTTTTCTCACTTGTTTAAAAACAAAGAAAAATGTGGCATAAAAATCCTAGGATTGTGGAGACTAGATGGTGTAATTAAGGACTTGAATGAAATTAAAAATATTTTGGGCTTCATTTCTATAATATTACTACTCATTATCCTCTTTCAGATCAGGTGAAAGAGGCCAGAATATAATGCAATGTTGTTCCTACTAAAGTTGGTCCCTTTTGAAAGAGAAATAGGAAAGGAATATATATATATTACTATCCAATATGACAAATGGAAAGTCACTTGGACTAGATGGACTCCCTTGTGATTTTTATTCCTTTGTTAAGTAGAGAAATAGCAAAGGAATATTTTTATTTTTTTTACTATCCAATATGACGAATGGAAAGTCACCTGGACTAGATGGAATCCCTTGTGATTTTTATAATTTGATGTCATGGGACAACATTATTGATGACCTCTTCAAGGTTATAGAAAGAACCTCACTTTTATTGATGCAATAAATTTTCTTTTCAATGTTGCCTCATAGATTGATCCAAACTCAATGTATTTTATATGTAGGAAGTTATAGCTTGAATGTTTGGACTTGCATCTAGTCCACTAGGATATATATTTGATAAAGGGATCTCCCCATCCATTTCCTAAAGAGATATACTTTTTTCATTAGATATCAAGTCTGTATGGAGGGGATCAGAGTAATGTGTGGAGATATTTCTTACTATGTTTATTAGTGTGAGCAATTTTCATGTGAGAAGATTGAAGATTTACTGAGATATACCAAAATTCCTCTCGTTGTCAATATGTAATCTTTATATTATTGCTAGAGACTAAAATGAATGAGATCCATTTTTTAACCCTTTGTGCAACAAGCATTTTATTTTCTTGAGAATTATTGGCCCATAAGGAGCCAAACACAAACCAACCTAATTTTGTGGACAACCCAACCTTTGAAATGTGACACTATGCACATGCCTCCAACTAATCAGATCATTGGTAGGAAATTTGAAATTGTACTGTCCTTGGCATCAAACTACAACCTCATTGATAATAAGAAGAATGCTTTGAATTTTTTGAATGTTTTTCAAAAGGTGACCTCCAATCAACTACAATATTTTTGGAGATGATAATGATAATGCATATTCATATGTCATTTTCTTGTAGTTACGATTG
The DNA here is from genome assembly GCA_001517045.1 of Pseudotsuga menziesii. NCBI lineage: Eukaryota > Viridiplantae > Streptophyta > Pinopsida > Pinales > Pinaceae > Pseudotsuga > Pseudotsuga menziesii. The sequence continues at coordinate 85,652 of LPNX011140437.1, forward strand.
AAAGGTATTAAGAAGAATTAGAGAAATCTTTCAAAATTGTGATAAGGAATAAAATATTCAAAATCCAGGAAAGTATTTCAAATATTGTTTTTTGTGTCAACAAGTTAGTGTGGTTGGGGATCCAAAACCTTGATTATTCAATATTTACTATAGTAAAGTTGTGGTTATATGTTTCACTCCATGTTATAGAGAAGTCTACAAAGTTCACCCGTTAAAATTATTGCGATTATATGCATTAATCCTTGATGTGTGAGAAAATAAGATACTTATTGTGAATCCCTTACCAAAAAAACTACAAATACTTTCCAGTGGAATTTTACCTAGAGCTTTGGACGCCCTTTTACAAGTTGTGCGTACTATATATTCAAGTTTTATGCTTAATTTTTCTAGTCCAGTTTGAGGAAGATATGTCATTTCGTATACTTATTTATATATTTTGGGTAAAGTTAAGGGTGTTAAAATATAGATGCCATGAGAAATGGTGCCTTATCATCATTCATTCTTGGCTCACCACCATCATTCCCTAAATTGAACTTACCTAATTTCTTGGAAACAGTATGTGAGTATATATGGCAATATTTTATCCAGAATAATGCTTGATATTTTATAGGCCTCAAATGCTTGGATATATTCAGTAAAGAGAACCATCTCTTTCCCCAAGGATAACAAAGTTGGTTCCTTTCAGCTTAGGTCATTCCCTATAATACATCCTTAGGTTATGCATTGGTATCTTCAGGGAGATTGAAAGTAGTGCTAGATCGTCTTATGATTCTAGTGCATATTAGTGTTTCTCATTTGACATAGGATTGGTTACTAATTATTTGTGTAGGTTATTACCTCTTAGGGTTACTTTTTCATGTAACCCTTTATTTTTATTTTTTATTTTATTTTTTCATCTAGGAGATGCCTTTGTCACTCCCATATTTCCACTGTGGCAGGTTGTTCTTTCAATTCCAATTGACCTATTTTGTTCATTTGTAGATACAAATGCAATTGCTTTCTTTATTTTCTTGAAATAATTTACATTGTATAGCTAACCAGTTTATGTGTTTCCTGGGATTTACTAATTTACTAATGTTTGGGGATTATTTCTTATGTTTAGTTTCTTGCATAAGTTGGTTAAACTCTCCTTCAATGATTCTAACATAAACATGGTCTTTTGTTTATATATATAAAGAGTTACTAATTGATATTTTGTTTATGAGCTTATCCAGTAAATCCCATGTCTTATATCCTTTATAGTTTTATGATTGGTGTGATATTACACACCCAAGAGAGGTTGTAAAAATGGTAGGCCTACAATTTTGGGGGAATATTATGTCTTCGTGGGTTTGGTTTGAATATAAAATAATAAATCCAAATGATCCATTTTCTTGAATGAGGTAATTATTCCTTGTATGATTATGTTAAGAGTTGATAAGGAGATTTGGGAACTAAAACATATATTCAAATGTGGTCTTTATGTAGCTTTTATCCATTGGAATAATAAAACTATGTTATTGATGTTAAACAATGCATGATGGGGTGATATACATTTACATGTGCTCGTATCATCACATGAGCATCGATGACATATCTTCAAGACATTATAGTCTCCTTGTTTGGATGACGAGTCAACAATAACATATATTGATAGAGTGCTAATTAAACACTAATACATTTTTATTATATGATGGAAACACATTTTAAATCATCTCAATCGAAAATCTCATCAGAGTTCCTACATTTTAAACCTTCTATTGACATTAGAAGAGGAGGACAAATCTATCCCAAGTATTGCAGGAGGACCAGGGTCCTTTCCTTTTCCTTGGCCCCTCTAATTCGTCCCTCTCTTTCCAAAGGAGAAGGCTTCATATTCTTTTTGTCCTCTTCTGCCTTTTCTACAAAGCTTTCCCCTGTTATTCCCGACTTAACACTACATTAGTATACTACTAGTCAGTTTTATATGCATAATATATTCTTGGGGGTGAGTGTTTCTTATCTTTTGAAATCCTCTAGCTATGTTTCTTATTTCTTTCGGGAAATTCTACTTACTATTGCTTCCCTTATTAGATTGAGTTAAAATTAAATAGTTCTATCCATCCCCATTATCTGCCAAGAAATAAAGAAAATATCTCCTCTCACATTTGTGGGTTATATATCATTAATAATTATTTTATATTTTGTGAAAAAAGAAAGAGAAAAAAATCCAAGCTCCTAAAGTGATTGGACCTCTAGTTTGTGTCTACCTTGGCATGTTATGCCATTTTGAAATGGAGGTGTTTAATGCTTGCTTCTGATAGTAATTTGCTTCTGAATTAAGTCTGAAGTTTGTTTTCATATTAATAGGTCAAGCATATTTTGATGAAATCAGTTTCAATTTCCATTTTTTAAATGTAAAGATTTACTATCTTTTTCCATTCACCTACATTCCAACTCTACTACCACGTTGTGCCCTTCACCAGAAGGGATAAACTAAAGGTGTTGGCTAAATTCTCCAAGTTAATCCTTGATATATTTGTGACATTTTTGTTAGACATGAGCAATTTCTTAACCATATCCTTTTAGAAACGAAGCAGTGTAGGCAATGGCGTATTTCCAAAAAACAATCTAGTGATCCTCACCTTTTGGTTTGGACAAGTGAGTCCAAACATTTGTGATACAATTCAGGAATCTCTAGTTTTTTAGGTAAGAAATGTTTAAGAGAAAGTGGACCTTATGTATTTTCATTTTGGTACCCCCCCAGGAAACAAAAAAATATATAGGATGGTGTTATAGATGAAATAAACACTTCTCCATCTGTGATGACACTGTCATGGCATTGCTCTCATGACGACACTTTCATGATGACATTGTTGCTCACATAAAAGGACACTATGGATGCAAGATCCCTAATTTAGTGTTTGATGATATAGCCTTGACTCATTCAATGATTCCCTAGCAATTAAAATCTTTGTAACTATGTTTGGAGTCAAAAACACCCCTAATAAACTGTCAACTAGCCCTTTTTCCATGAAAATGCTTGTTTCCTTTGACTCAAGGGCGTTTTAAACACTCCATGCCTTTGTCTCACTAGTATTTTTCCCAAAATGAAAAAGAAATATAAAAAAATATCGAATTTGGGCCAGTTTGGGTGGTTTTGGTGATCTCCCTCTTCGTTACAATTGCTTTTTCTCGATGGAAAATGTCTCCTTTAGCTATACAAACAAGGAAGATGAGCCATGGAGGGGGTATTTTGAAGCCTAAGTATTGTTGTGATGGAGGAATTGTCATTCCCTATCCCTTTGATATCCATGTTTTGAAATTGATGCCCTAGTTAGTTACAAACCCCTATACATTGGAGCTTTGCTTGGGATTGTTGGAGGAGAGAAGCAGGAGATCTAGAGTCAAGGTTTCGCAATGTTACAAAGCATAGATAAGGTAACATTGTACTTGTTTCTACTATCTAATAGAAATTTGACATCTTTCCCTTCCTAAATTCCGAGTTCAAATCATGTTTGATGAAGTGATTAGAATTGTTATACATTCATGTTCTTGTTTTTCTTTCTACTCATCAATAATATTTATTATTTTCAAAAGTGTTTGATGAAGGTTTTGTCTATCAGTTTTGCAGGTCTAATATTGGACAAGTTGGACTAGATCTGAAGCAGAGCAAGGAGCAAAGAAATCTAGGATCGACCAACTTAAATAAGGTGCATCCTTTTTTATATTTCAAACTCTGTGTATGTTTGTTTGAATCTAGACTCTATGTGTTTTATTGTGAAACCCTAGATGTATGTCTTAAAAGACCTAGTATGTTGGAGACTTCAAACCCAGACATAGTGTCATTTTCCTACAAAAGAATTAGTGACTCCACTAGGGAGAAAGCCATCTGCTTTGGGGTTCCTAAACCCCTAACCTTGACTCCTCTAGTTTGTTTGATTGTTTGGAGTCTATTTATAGGTTCAGATTGGTCTAAGGATTTAGTAGACACTCTGATGCTTCACTTGCTTGAGTTGGACTTACTTTTTTTGTACACTTCTAGTATAAAAACTCCCTTCACCTCCATAACATAAGCATTATTTGTCCAAAAACACCCATGACCTTCATAACATTAGCATTTTGAATGTTATTGTGCTTTGGTTCACCAATGGTTTTGTCCTATAAGATGCTTTTTTCACTCTTACCCTTGTCTATGGGGTTTTTGTGGATTTGAGAGCGTCTTTTCTTATCCTAGGTCTTGTTAATACCCCCTATAAGTATGGTGTGTGCTCAATGATTGATCTTGGCTTGGTTTTTTGGATATTTAACAAAACTTGTTGTGAAAAGTATTTTCCCTAATTATTTTTTCATTGTTTGTTTGAAAAGTCTCTGATTGTCTAAACCTTATAGTGACGTGTTATCACATATATATTGTAGGTGGGCTATTATGATGCAACATATGGATTTTCTCTTTATTTTTTGAGCCAGACATTCAAATGGGATACAACATGGATCATCATTATAACATGATCTATTCATATCCTTTATTCAGTAGCAGATGCAGAGTATTTCCTTGCTAGGACCGATATCTCTTTGTCCATTGAGATGACTTTGGTGATGACATAGTTCATTTGAGTAGAGTGGTAGAGACAGTACACAGCTCACAAATGGGCACATTAGGTAGAGACATGCATATGGTGAGATCAGGTATATTCCTTCTTGGTAGGATTTTTCGTTGTGGTGTATATTAACACCGTTGACTTGTTATGCTATGATGACTATGGTGACCTATTCTTATAATATATGTTCTACTGAAGATTAACTTGTGTTGAGAATGATTAGAGAATCTAATGTTGAATATGATTGTTTATGCCATGCTTTACACAAATTTTAGTCTACATTGTTATGTTGGTTCCATGTGTCTCTTGTCCCCATTCATATAGTCTCATTCGTGATTGATTTATCCCATGACTTATGACTGAGACCTGTGAGATTGAAGATCATTTTCCCTACTTTGACCCCTATGCATGATGGACTCCATGATTTTCTATGTCTTTGACTATGAAGTATGTGGATTGGTTAGTGTGCCCAAGTTCATCGAATGGTTTTCCTTTAGTCCTCAAAACAAGTGCCCCAACCTACAATGTCTTTAGACACTAAACAATCAGAACACATAATAGCCATATCTAAATGATGCAAAAGGGAAGTTGCAATTAGTAGTGCTTTTAAGCACTTAAGCCTATATATATATGTTATAAAACTAGTCATTGGATAAAGGAGGAGCACTCTTCCATTCTATAATATAAGGATCATTTGTCTTTACAAGACAATAGTGTGAGGAAAACCTGTTGGGGCTATGGACACTCGTTGGCAGTGGGGCTAAGCCTTAGTCATTTTCTTGAGCCCAGAAGGATTTCCAGGGCACCTGCCTTTGTAGTTTGGCTAGCATCTTGTGTTAAAGTTAAATGTTGCAAAGTGTTAAATATTTTTAAATCGATACTTGCTAAAGCCTAAAGGAAACAAGTCGCGGCAAGAGTGGCTTTAAGAAAAGAAGAAGAAGTCAAATTGAGATAATCACTCTGTAATGTATATGTAATTCATCATTAAATTACATTGCATTCTTTCAGATGTATTGTCACTAAACTTGATTATTACTTTACTAGAATACACCATTTTGATCATGTAAATAATTTGTATTTTTATTTTGGGTGAAATGATTCAAAATGGTAATTTTGGTTTTTAAGAAACATTGTTTTGATGCGGCCACTACAATTGGAACCAACATAGATCCATCTTAACTCTAGCTCTTTCTAATGTCGAGAGGGATCAAATCCCTTGAGGCGGAAACCTTTCCTCAAGTTTAGCACTCTAAAAGGGGTTTGCACCTCAAGGGATTTGATCCCTCTCAGTGCTTGACAGAGCTAAAGTTAAGATGGATATACGTTGGTTACATAATGTTCCATCTTTTATAGTGTATCAAACCTACTTGCTTTGTTTTTATTACTTAAAATGAGAATGAATATGGTTTGGTTCAAAATTAATTTAGCAACACGAGTCCCTCACTATGGAAATTTCATGAAAAATGGTTGATTTTTTTCCATATATATATATATATATATATATATATATATATATATATATATA
>LPNX011140437.1:91802-387453 GCA_001517045.1 Pseudotsuga menziesii
TATGTGTGTTTTAGCCATTGGTTATTCGCAAAATCCTTAATTTCTTTAAGTTAAAATTTGTGAAAAAATGTGAATAGAGTTTGTTTGAAAAGTTTTACTTGGTAGCATGAAATGCATGACAAGTGCTTATTGGTTTCAATATTATAAAATGTTGTGTTTATTGTTTAATGGCTAATTATACACTAGACTTTGATTCAAGGAGGATTACAAAATTGTTACATGTTTTAAATTTATGGTTATGTTACATATGTTTTTAATTAATTTATACATATTTCAGACTTTAATAAGAACTTTGTCAAAAGTTATACTTCCATCTAATTGATAAAAAAATTGACCATGGAATTTTTTATTCTTTAGGGTCTTGCTTCATTTTAGGATGCCTCGGATCATCAAATTTTCTGAAAAAAAATGAATACATTAATCAAAAGTTTACTTTGTCAACAAACAAATAAAAAATCGCTAAAATTTTGAGTTTGTCCATGATTAAACATACTTATATTTCAAACTACTACCATTGACTCAATATGTTCTCAAGTTTCATAAACATTGTGATTTCCTATCTTCCTACTTGCATTTATAATAATAGGCAAAGGAAAGCTATTTTTGTTGAGGATCAATTAGCTTTTCAAGTTGAGTGTAAGTGATCATTACGAGCTTTGTGCAAGGAGTTTTGAATTTTATTATTTTAGTGCTTTCTTTGTTGTCTTTTCTTGAAAACTTAATAGTGGGCCTATGGGGGAAAACCCAAGTCAACAAACAATGTTTTGTAGCTAAGGAAACCTCCCTTTTAGTAGTAGTCTAAACATATATGATATGAACATTTTCCAATCATATTTTTTTTAATCATTTTTGTCCAAAATCAGGCCAAAAATTCAAAAGAGTTATTAGAATTGTAGATATCAATTGTTGAGATTGCACCATCCAAATGCTATAGAGATATTTGAGATGGCTCAATCCATGTATGCATTTAAAAATGCCATTTAAACCAATGAAACAATGAAATTTAACCAAAGATTGTATAGTTGAATAACATTTAAACTACTCTATATATATTAGTTACACTTATGGATTGTAAAAAATAAATAAATAAAGTCATTTTTAAACCTTAATCAATTATCCAATCATTGTAATTAAAAGTTTTGTATAAATTGTATTTCATTTAATGATATATATATGTAATCTCCATTTATATTATATATAAAAAAATAAAGAAAATCTCAAATTCTCATAATAAGAAATTAAATGAAACTCATATATATATATACACATTCCCTTATATATATATATATATATATATAAAGGTTGAGTAGATATATGGTTGTAGTCATCCTTGCTTCATGTAAAAGTTGTGACAATTAAGTAGTTATGAAGTTGTAGTTCTTATCGCTCCATGTAAAAGTTGTGGCAATAGGGTAGTTATAAAGTTATAATCCTTATTGTTCCACGTAAAAGTTGTGACAATTCGGTAGTTAACAAGTTTTAATCCTTATTGTTCCATGTAATTTTTGTGATCATATTTCCTTACGAAATGGAAATGGAATTTTTTATGAGTAATTTTGGCTTAAATGGGAGTGCAATAGTTAGTTACCATGTAATGTACGTTTGGATCGATATTGGTTATTAATTGTTGTGCCAAGTTAATTTCTACATTTAATGTAGGTTGGGATATGTATTGGTTATCAATTGTTGTGATAAATTAATTTTTATAGGTTGGGATATGTATTGGTTATCAATTGTTGTGATAAATTCATTTTTATATGTTGGGATATGTATTGTTTATCAATTGTTGCGAGGAATTAATTTTTATATGTTGGGATCTGTATTAGTTATTAATTGTTGTGGCATTAATTTTTATAGGTTGACAAACTTAGATAGGTGTATGTTAAATTTGGTAGATTAAATTTTAATTTTCACAAAATATTTTTATTTTTATTGGAGTAGATACTTTTTATATAGTTATTTTGAAATCTGAATGTTGTAGTACATAATTTATGAGACCACCAATAATTTAATGAATATAGTATGAATTAGTATTGTTTTAACTTTAATTTAAATTTAATGTTTTTTTGAAATTGTATAAAGAAGGGAGCTGGTAGGAATTAATTTCTATATGTTAATAAAATTAGTTACGTATATGCTAAATTTCGTAAATTAAATTTTATATCTTTTAGTTTTCATGAAATATTTTTATTGAAGTGGATACTTTTCAAAATCATTTTACAATATGAATGTTGTGCCACATAATTTATGGGTACCACCAAGAATTTTAGTCGAAATCGTATGAATTAGTTGCGTTTGAAATTTAATTTAAATTTAATATTTTTTGGAAATTAATGTATGTGTAAAGATAGAGAAGCTATTAATTGTTCGACATTATTTAGATAAGATTTGGATTCAAATCTGTCTTGTTGTCACAATAAATCCTAAAATAGATACCAACTCCTAACAAGAAACTCATAACTTTTGAAACTGAAACAAAAGATCAATTAAAAGAAACTAAAACTTATCATGTTTGGTTGCCATCTTATATTGTAGGATCAATTTAGAAAATAAAATTATGACTTGGTAAAATTTTATGATAGTTAGGATAATCTCCTTCCATAATATATTAATAGTTACAAAGGTAGAGTCATAAAATTGCGGGAAATGTGTTGCTTCACTTTCGATTTAATAAAACAAAAGGTAGATTTCTTTGTTTAGAGGAGTGAAAATATAGTAGATTTATTTGCTTAGTTAGAGGAGTGAAGAGCGTACTATAAGATAAGAAAGTGATGAAATGTTGGAAGTGAAAATACTTGCTAGTAGTACCATCTTACCGATTCATTGTTTTTCTTTTTAAAGTAGGAAAACCCCTACAATACTTGGGATTGTTAGCCTAGCCTCTATTGATACAATTTGAAGACCCCCATGTGCAACAACATCATCATATAAAAACAAAACTTGGTCACCTGAAATAAATTATCAGTGGTCTATAAGGGGGTATATTTCCATTCCTACTAGATGACTTTGGGTCTTGAGCTTTTAAGCTATTCCCTTACATATGAGGAATACAAGCTCTTAGCCAATCATAAACAATTTTAGGTTATACTCCAATACCAAAGTTTTAGTGAGTCACTACCATCCACTAGATATTTGGTATCCATTTAGTCATGCCTTAGGCAATCAGAGAGAGGTCATTAGAAATACCTAACCTTAAGTCCCATACATAAAAATGAGATACTAGAACCCAATTACAATTTAACTTTATGCCCATAAAAAGAGAAAAAAGGAAAAAAAAACATTGTTTTATTATTACACATGTTAAATCCAGAGAGGGGTAGGGTAAGTACATCTCCGTAGACTTCACCAGTCAAATCATTGTGCGTAGGGCCCCCCTTGTCCCACAAACAAGGGGGTTTCATACACCAAATCAATGTCTCACTATGATGTGAACTTAAACACAAATTATTATTATTATTATTATTATTATTATTATTATTATATAGAGATAACTTATTATGTTAAATGTATGTCAAGATACCTTGTTTTTCGCGAAGCATAAATAGTGAAATTAGGTGGAAAGTTCCACGCAACAATGAAAAATGGAGTAATAATTGTACTGAGGTCAATGGGATATTTGACCATTGTGAAGTCCTCTTCGAATACAAGAGAAAGTTTCCCACCATACAAATCACAAATTTTATTTATTCCATTGCAATGTTAGTTATTGGTAAGGGGATTGGGGTTGGCTTCTTGTTCACATTTTTTAGCAAAGGTCTTACACTATCTCACGTAACCAAGATTTCAAGGCCAAGGCCTTAAATGTGTCATATACAAGTATAACCATACATATTAGTTAAAGTAATTCACTTATCTTAGTACAACTTGAGCGGGCCTAACAATTAAGAACATGTGTTTCTTCCTAGGGGATCATAGCTTCAAATCCGAAGGGGGTAGGGTATGTACACCTCTATAGAATTTATCAATCAAATCATTGTGCAGAGGGGGTCCCTTACCCCACAAACAAGGGGGTCTCATACACCATTTTGGTGTATGATGTGGATGACCTTAAAATTAGATTATTATTATTATTCATTATTAGCACTTATCTAAATAATGAATCTTAAGAAACAAATGGTTGATGAAGAGTGATGTGTAGGAAAGAAGGGGTACAGGGATAACCTTGTTGTCACATGCCCCAATTTTGCAAAAACAATGTTATATTATTTGATTTTATTTGAGGACACTATGTTAAATTTTATGCTAAGTTGTAATTGATGACTCAACAGTGTTGGAGCAGAGTCCCGCAGCTACATGAGAAGCTGCTATTTTGGCGGATAGACAGTTTTGGTGACAACGAGGAGATAAGGTAAAGCTACGACGTCGTAGCATGTTTCTAGCTGCAGAGCAGAGCCGGAAACCGTGACTGTTTGAACAGAGAAGTCAAGGAAGACAACAGTACCTGAGCGGCCGAGAAGAGAAAGCTCAACCACTGCATTGAAGGTAGCGGCAAAGACAAGAGGGCTCAGCTACCCTCATAAAGGAAAATGAGTGACGAGGCTGAGGTATTGAAGACGAAGGACAGAAGAAGGGAAGCGGTGCATAGTACCCATGGTCAGCGCCAGGAAGCATGGAAGACTGCAGAGGAGCAGTGGTGTGACGGAAAGCAGCTACTCCAAGTACAGATATGCCGACTGTCACTAATTAGGGTTTTGGGTTACTGTTGGGACAGGCCCACAGTGTTGTAATGGCGAGACCTCCGGGCCGCCTATAAATGGATGTATTTTGTAGTGTAAAAGGTTGGCATTTTGTGCATTTTAAGCCATCCAGCTAGTCTGATTATCAGTAGTCTGTTAGTTCACTGTATTTTGCACTATAACAATCTGCAGGGATTGACAGAGAGAGAGAGAGAGAGAGAGAGAGTAAGAATATATTGTAAGAAGGAAATATAGAGAAGAGATCTAAGAGAGAAGGGCTCCAGGTTGTGTGCGGAGTTACCCAGAAGATCTCTAGATGCATATGCGGTGCAGCAAAACTGTGTACCTCTCTCAAGTTATAATATAGAAACACAGTTCTGTGGACGTAGCTTCTACCTTGGAAGTGAACCACGTAAAATCTGAGCGTTGTGTGATTGATTCATGTGATTGTATTTGCTTGTTATATCTGTCATTCGTTACATGAACTTTGCTTACAGTAAATGTATGTATGTGTTATCCAGTTCGCAGCATGTTTAAAGGTTAAATGCAAGTTGAGTCTTTAAGTATTTTGCAGAAGAGTATATCTAAGTCCCACTTGAGACAGTTAAGAGTCGCAGTATCAAACAGCCTTGTATGTTGAGTCCTGTAAGTTGAACACGAGTAACGCTAAGTACGCTGAGCCGCGGCGGTAGGATATCGCAGGGAGGCGATATCGCACCAGCAGGGGAGCTGTGGTGCGCGATGCCGCAGGTTAAGGATTGAGCGTAGGAGAGAGTTACGTGTTGCCTAGGACGAGGCGATGCGATAGAGGTTGGGATCATCGCGAGTAAGAGGAAGCTGCGTATTGCAACGCAGAGATAGATATCTCGCAGGCTAAGAAGAGCTGTGAGGCACACATAAGATGCGACAGAACCTGACCGAGACACCTGAGTCTTTGGTCAACCCATTAGAATCACTTCGGGTGAGACTTCAGGCCGCTCTGCGGTCTGTTGCCGAAAGGGCCAGTGAGCTAGGGGTGTTGTTGGTTAATTATAGTAAACCCGGGTCTGCCCAGACAACCAACAAATGGTTCCGTTGCTGGTTTTGAACAAACTAAGCACTGATGTTCTGTTGGCATCCTACTAGAGACGAACTCAACGAGTGGGTTTGGTCTAACCAGAAAGAATTTGCTAAATGAGAGAACAAGAGTCCTAGACTGAGTACAGAGGACTGGTTACAAAAACATATCATTACAGACCTGCATGCGATATTTTTTGCGACCTTTGGAAACGAGCTTTATGACTGGCTATCAAAGTTGACTGATACGAGCATATTCAAGAAGAAAAGAAACATTGTCTGGACACTGGAGCTGATTCAGACCATGCATAACCTTGATAATCCCATTACGCGAGCAGCAGACTTCTGGCTTGTGAGTGTGCTAGACGGATTCGTCACAGAGTTTGCAGTCGACCAGACAAAAAGCTTCAGCGAGGCTGAGCGGTACTTCTTTAAAGGATATCACGGTAAGTACCTAAAATCTTTAAACTTGTCCATTAAGATGTTATTACATGAAAAAGGAACAATGGATCTAGTTTTAGATGAATAAGTAAAGATAGTAATGTCACAAGAGTTTGAAAGTGATTTTGATGACATTGGACGTACACGTAGTGGAAAGAAATACAAAGTAGATTTCAGATCTCCCATATTTGAAGACAGTTCAGATAGTACTAGACAACAGAGTCACAGTACCACATACAGAACAGAAGGGGGTATCCCCTACCACCCTTATACCCCTTAGAAACAGGTCGGGACTCAGAATAATCCCGTAGGAACTCCATCTAGCAGTTCCTAGACAGTACATACTACCGCTACATCACCTCCACCTACACCACCGAGTGGCAATAACACAGCAAATCAACATCCACCACGCAGAAATAGAATGGGGGATGATATGAAGCTACCTATCTTTAAGGGTACAAAGGTAGAGGACCCAGAGCAGCATTGGTTTCTATGTGAAGCCATGTGGACAATTAAAACCATCAATGATGATAACATTAAACTTGTACAGTTGGTCACCACACTAAGAGATCGAGCCTTAACCTGGTACATGAAGTATACCACGGTACCTAGAACACTTGTCCAGGTTAGGACCGCCATGATTAAAGAGTTTAAGAAACCTAAGTCTGAGTCACAATGCATTACAGAGCTTAAAGACATCAAACAGTTACCTACAGAGTCAGTGTGGGACTTTGATCAGAAATTTAAAGCCCTTATAGACCAAGTCAACTTTGAGGTTGCGCCGGAGCAGCATAAGGAATGGTTTATTGCAGCACTGCTCCCTCACATCAGACTGCCATTAATGCAGCAAAAAATCCAGACGCAGGACGACGCGTTGGAGATGGCAATGAAACTAGAGGCTTCCCCTCTAGCTGAAACCAGTACAGGTATGACAAATCTGCAAAACCAGTTGGCTAATCTCACGATACAGATACATGAGCTTAAGAAAAGGAAAGAGGTTGCGTAAGACATATGGTGCGTAAAGTGTAAAGCACAAGGCCATACTAAAGATAATTGTCCAGTCTTTGTAGAATATCTAGCAACTGGGGCTCCTAACCCCTTACCACAGACCCACGGGCCGTGGTGTGAAATATGCAAAACAAGAGGACATCTACCTCACCAGTGCCCTCTACTTCAGAAGTACGTGCAGACACCTAAGAACCTATACTGCGTCTTCTGTAAGTCAGTAGGCCATGATGAACACAATTGCCGAGCCTATGACCTCATGGTCGGAGCAAAGCAAGACTTGTACAGAGTCCAGTCAGAAACACGGGGTCCAGCAGCAGGACCACAGCATGATCCGACTTATGGTGGCCATGGAGGAGGATTCAAAGGACGAGGAGGATTCAGAGGCTTTGGCAGTGGTCGCAGACCAGTTACTTGTTACAGCTGTGGAGTTGTAGGACATTATGCTACGGACTATCAGAGCCCTACTACCATGTGTAACTATTGCAAATCTTACGATCACGCTATAGAATACTGCCCTACCTTGATAGCTAAGATCAGAGAACCTAAGCCAACAGTACACCAGAACATCTAGCTTATTACTGCCGAGCAGGTAGAACCAGAACCAAGAGTCAACATTGTGACTCGCAGCGATGCTTCCACCAATGGGACTTCGCAGGAGACCGAAAAGACCACAGGTCAGGAGTGGGTGCGTAAAGCTCCTAACAAAGCAACACCACTTGACCTACAGAAGAATAAACAGACATTTCAGGAAGCTAAAAATTTCTTTGATGACCCTACGCAATCAAGATCGCGGGTACCGCCGTCTAGGGGTGTACCGCAGCAAGAACCTTGTGGCGTTAGCCCTGAACAGATATCGCAGGCTACCACATCGGGCACTTGCGACGAAGATGAGTTGGCATGAAGTGTACAATCCTTCCTGCGCAGCTGTTTAAAACTCGTGAGAAATGAGCAAGCTATTGGAGAAATTTAGCGCATTATAGATCAGTGTCAGCCATCTTCTTCCGTAAGCAGTACACAGCGTGCTATTCATAATATTATGGGACATACAAGAACAAGAAGAGAGATGCGACTCACAGCACAGGTTGGAGAATTTGAAATGGACAAGGTAATCCTAGATTTAGGATTAGAGGTAAATTTTCTGACTAAGCAGACATGGGAACAGATGGGTAGCCCTAAGTTAGTCAGATCGCCTATCCACCTCAGATTAGCTAATCAACAGCGGGTATCACCCCTGGGTCAATTATTGCAGGTGCCAGTTGACATTGACGAAGTTCGCAGCTCTGCAGACTTTGAAGTTATCGAAATCATTGGCGACAATAGACCATATCCGGCACTACTAAGCATTGATTGGGCGATCGGTAACATGGTCGTTATCAATTTAAAGAGAAGACAAATGACCTTTGAGGATGCGCAGATCCGGGTCATCGCACCGTTGGATCCTCTTCAGGGTCCTAGATACATTGAACCTATCCGAGTAGAGGAAGAGGCACGTAACATGGACAGTCTCTATCAGATGACTACGAACCAGAGCGACTACATCAACCCAACAGCAGAAGGAAACATTAGTTGGCGATGCGACAGCTCATGCGCATCGGATTCGGATGCTGGTCTAGAGAACTGGCAGAACAGACTTTACGAAGTCTCAGCGCGCAGATGTGCGTACATGACCAAGTCACTGCGATGGATTGGCACAAAGATCAACGAGCTTCCATCATTTCATGGTATAACAGATATCCAGGACTTTCTCACGCAATTCGAACAACAGATTCCTCGCGAGCAGAGGATCGCAGCTATGGACCTTGCAGTATGAGCCACACCTGCAAGATGGTGGTATGCACATAAAGAGAATATCGCATCATGGGATGATCTAAAGAGACTGATGGCGATTAGATTCTCTACCGACAGAGAATATATCCAACAGAGATACACAGGAGAAAGTGACCCCAGGTCACATATTCAGACGTGTGAACAGAATTGGTCGGACATTCCCAAGGATGAATGGGTTCACCGATTCATTCACACTTTGGACACAGTTCCACGGAACTGGTACACAGAGACTGAATTGCGCAAGGGAACGACTACATGGCCAATTCTAATAGACAACTTTCTACTTACCTTCACTTTTGAATCTGAGTATCCAAATGTTGATCAGGCCCTAGAGGTAATCAAGATTAAGATATTTGAAGATTGCATCATATCAATGTCAGCCCAACCTGAGTGGGCCATCTGGTTAGAAGAGGCGCTAGAGTGTTATAATTTTGCATCAGAACCAAAGGACGAGGATGGGGATCCTCGCAACATCAACATTCCGAAGTCAGAAGGGACTCACGATGTTGATGGACCCAAGCTACAGATCCCAGCAATCACAGAGCCGATCATGATTAAAAAGATCAATATTGGCACAGACACAAAACCAAAGTTTGCCTCTATTGGAGACTATTGGATTGATGAAACAGTTGGACAGATTGCAGATTTGCTACATGAGTATCAGGACCTATTTCCCACCAAGTTCATAGAGATGAAGGGAATAGTTGGAGACCTGGGAGTAATGAGGATACCATTGAAAGAGGATGCTAGACCAGTCAAGCAGCGTCCATATAGATTAAATCCACGTTACAAAGAAAAAGTTAAGGATGAGATCGATAAGATGCTAGTAGCAGGCATCATTGAGCCCGTAGAAGAAAGCGAATGGGTTAGTCCCATGGTCGTGCAAGAGAAGAAAACCAAAGGAGACATCAGGATCTGTGTCAACCTACATAAACTCAACGATGCCTCGCTTCATGATCCATTTTCGACACCTTTCACTAATGAAGTACTAGACAATGTGGGAGGACAGGAGGTCTACTCCTTCACTGAAGGCTTTTCAGGCTATCACCAGATCAGAATCCACACAGAAGATCGACATAATACCACGTTTGCAATAGAATGGGGCTCATTCCAGTATACGGTAATGCCCTTTGGTCTTAAGAATGCACCAACTATCTTTTCTAGAGTAGTAGTTGTTGTATTTAAAGAATACATCCATAAATTCCTTGAAGTCTATTTCGATGACTGGACTGTATTTGGATTAATTGACAAGCACATAGGAGATTTAAGACTGATGTTAGAGAAATGTAGGCAGTACCAGATTTCTCTGAACTTGAAAAAATGTATATTCTGTGCGCCATTTGGTATTTTGTTGGGTCACATTGTTTGCATGCAAGGCCTGATGGTAGATCCCGCAAAGATTGCCATCATTGTAAATCTTCTAGCACCCAAATCAGTCAAACAATTGAGGACAGTACTTGGTCATACCAGGTACTACAGAAAATTCATCAAGGGATACGCAAAGATTACAGCACCGATGGAAAAACTGTTAAAGAAAGATGTAAAATTCCTATGGAATGAGGAATGTCAGCAGAGTCTAGACACACTTAAAGAGAAGATGGTTACAGCACCCATCTTAGTATTTCCAGACTGGACTAAGCCATTCCATGTACATGTGGATGCATCTGGCATCGCACTAGGGGTTGTTTTAACACAACCAGGCGAAGGAGGTATCGATCATCCTATCGCATACTCCACCAGAAAGCTATCGACAACAGAAAAGAACTACACCACCACAGAAAGAGAAGGCTTAGCTATGGTGTACGCGCTACAGAAATTTAGGCACTACCTGTTGGAGGCCTCATTCAAGATGTTTACTGACCACTCCGCATTGAAGTATCTAGTCAATAAGCCAGTGTTAGGGGGAAGAATCTGCAGATGGTTACTCCTCTTTCAGGAGTATGATTTTGAAATCATTGTCAAACCAGGAAGATTGAACGCCGGACCTAATCATCTGTCGCGAATAGACTCAGGAGAAGAGCCAAGTAATTTAGAGGACAATTTGCCAGATGCGCAATTGTTTTCTATCCAGATCGCAAACGAGTACTATGCTGATATCATTCACTTTCTCACTACAGGAAGGGCACCCGACGAGTTTACCAAGCATCAAAAGAAGCAGTTGGTTGTTAAAGCAGCAGACTTCACCCTGATCGCAGGACAGTTATACAAGTTAGGTCCAGATGAAGTCCTGCGCAGATGCGTGATGCCGCATGAAAAAGAGGCTATTATCAGAGAAGCACATTCAGGTACCGTAGGAGGTCATTTCGCAGGAAAGCCAACTGTGCAGAAAATCCTGACCGCGGGATTATGGTGGCCTACATTACATAAAGACACTAAGGACTTCTGCAGATGCTGCGATATCTGCCAGAGGGTAGGAAAACCTTCACGACACGATGAAATGCCACTGCGACCGCAGATTACATTGCGCGCATTTGACAAGTGGGCTATAGACTTTGTGGGTCCTATCAACCCACCAGGAAAATGAACTGGTGCGAGATATATCATCACTGGAACAAAGTACCTCACCCGGTGGGCGGAGGCCAAAGCAGTAAGGAATTGTGATGCTGCTACAACAGCACAGTTCATTTTTTAAAACATCATCACCAGATTTGGATGCCCAGTAATTTTGATGAGCGATCAAGGCACACACTTCTTGAACCGCACCATTGAGGCCTTGACAGAATAATTTCAGAGACAACATCATAAGAGCACTCCCTACCACCCGCAAGCTAATGGTACGGTGGAGGGCTTTAACAAGATTTTAGAAAATGCTCTTACTAAGATATGCAACAGCCAAAGGAATGATTGGGACCTCAGAGTTAACGCTGTACTATGGGCGTATAGGACCACATGCAAGAAACTTACAGGACACACACCTTTCAGCTTGGTGTATGGACAAGAGGTTGTTATGCCTATGGAGTTTATTCTTCCCAGTTTAAGAATTGCTCAGATCACTGGAATGGCTGATACAGACACGGTGCAGGAAAGGCTAGCACAGCTGCTTGTCTTAGAGGAAGACAGATTCATCGTCGGATTCCATCAGAAAGTGCAGAAGGCACGAGAGAAAGCTTGGCATGACAGACACATCAAGAGTAAGACTCTTCAGATCGGGGACCTAGTACTCCTCTATGACAGTAAATTTATTAAATTTCCAGGGAAGTTCAAGACGCATTGGTTGGGACCGTATCAGATACAACAAGTTACAAAGGGAGGAGTCGTTCAGCTCAGTAAACTGAATGGGGAGCTTCTTCCCACAATGATCAATGGCAGTAGGCTTAAGCTTTACAGTGACAGCCACTCCACCTCTCAACCCTAATTCAAAGTCACGAACGGTGCAGATGTCCAGTGTAGTTGAAAGGAGGCATCGCACCGGGAATTAGTCTACATCGACAGGTATTCTAAGTATCAGGAATCGCATAAGGACAGTTCGTTTAAAAAAAAACCACTTAAGTTTATGTTGAGCAAGTGATGCGGTGAGGCATCGCGGCAGCGCGATGTTTCTCCGTGCCACGTACCCAGTTTTTGTAATGAGACAGAGGGCTAGTCAAGTCACCTTCTGACAGGCAGTTAATGAAGAAATGACCGGTATATCTTACCGTAGATTGGGCAGCAGTGTAATAAATTTTTCCAGATTTGGGAAATATTCGACGAGACCGGCGCCTGCACACACACGTTTCGAGGGAAATTGATCGGATTTCAGCATTTATTGAGGATCAGGATGATGGGTGTGGTCTCGTCCAAGCAATTAATACGACTGACGGGTTCAGTCTAGATGACCGTTGTGTCCGGGATTATCGTCTTCAGCATAAAAGCAGAAATTCTTCATTCGGGAGGGTTACATTTGCAAAGAGCTGAGAGCTATAGAGTGCATTGTTAAGTTCCCCTGTCCAGAGCTAATTCCGTTACAGAGTGCTGTGATTTCCAGAGTTTGCAGCCATTGCCAATCCAAAGTATAACACTGAGTGGGTTCTGTCCGAGGAGGAACCTTTAGAAGACATGCTGAGACGTTTCGACCCTGGTGGCCATATGTACGCTAGGATGACGCCGCCTAGGGTTGTGAAATTAGGTGCATCACAGGTCAGACAGCCGCCAAGGATGAGGAGTCAAGCGCAGGATGTAGAAAATGTCATCAAAGTCTCTGTTGAAGAGAAGAAGAAAGCCAAGCCAATCACTAAAGATAAGAAAGCAGAGCGTAGGAATGACAAGAAGAAATCTCCAGCCACGAAGAAAGTAAAAACGAGAAAAAGACGGCAGCGGGAGAAGGAAAATGACCTATCTCATCAGCTAAGAGAAGAACAAGAAGTTCCAAAGGTCAAGAATGAAAATATGCAGAACCCAAGCAGCGTGAATACTTGGAGTGAGTTGCTGAGAGGAAAAGTGAAAGGGAAAACAAACCAAGCAAACAGAACTTCAAGATGCAGACAAAGGCTTGTTCTCGGAAGGGAATTCCTGGTTTGTATACCTTTCGCATAAGAAGGCTCCAGACTGAATGAAATGTTTGAGAAGGCTGGAAGATACAGATTTTCCTTGTGATAAAAGTTCTAACCCAGATAAAGAGGAAAGGATATTTGTGGAAGACTTCTCAAGACCGGAAGATCCTTAAAAGGCCTCAGGAGCGACGAGAGCGAGACCATGACTTAGGGAAGGAAAGATAAGAGAGCCCAGCGAACTAAGTTACAGAAACTATAGAGAGCATGTCCCAGCTATGGAGAACGAAGTCGCAGGACTTTGGGACAAGCTTCAGCGCACTTCGCAGGAAGCCAAGGAGAAGCTACAGCAGGAGAAGCCTGTTGGTAGTGGCTCGAGGATGAGCCACAAGTAAGTGTTAGGGGGCTGTTGGAGCAGGGTCCCGCAGCTACAGGAAAAGCTGCCATTTTGGCGGATAGATAGTTTGGCGAAGACAAAGAGATAAGGTGAAGCTACGACGCCGTAGCATGTTTCTAGCTATAGAGCATAGATGGAAACCGTGACTGTTGAACAGAGAAGTCAAGGAAGACGACAGTACCTGAGCGGCCAAGAAGAGAAAGCTCAACCACTACATTGAAGGCAGCAGCGAAGACAGGAGGGCTCAGCTACCCTCATAAAGGAAAAGGAGCGACGAGGCCGAGGTATTGAAGACGAAGGACAGAAGAAGGGAAGCGGTGCATAGTACCCATGGTCAACGCCGGGAAGCATGGAAGACTGCAGAGGAGCAGTGGTGTGACGGAAAGCAGCTACTCCAAGTATAGATATGCCGACTGTCACTAATTAGGGTTTTGGGTTACTGTTGGGACAGGCCCACAGTGTTGTAATGGTGAGACCTTCGGGCCGCCTATAAAGGGATGTATTTTATAGTGTAAAAGGTTGGCATTTTGTGCATTTTAAGCCATCCAGCTAGTCAGATTATCAGTAGTCTGTTAGTACACTGTATTTTGCACTGTAACAATCCGCAGGGATTGACAGAGAGAGAGAGAGAGAGATTAAGAATATATTGTAAGAAGGCAATATAGAGAAGAGATCTAAGAGAGAAGGGCTCCAGGTTGTGTGTGGAGTTACCCAGAAGATCTCTAGCTGCATATGCGGTGCAGCAGAATTGTGTACCTCTCTCAAGTTATAATATAGAAACACAGTTCTGTGGACGTAGCTTCTACCCTGGAAGTGAACCACGTAAAATCTGAGGGTTGTGTGATTGATTCATGTGATTGTATTTGCTTGTTATATCTGTCATTCGTTACATGAACTTTGCTTACAGTAAATGTATGTATGTGTTATTCAGTTCGCGGCATGTTTAAAGGTTAAATGCAAGTTGAGTCTTTAAGTATTTTGCAGAAGAGTATATCTAAGTCCCACTTGAGACAGTTAAGAGTCGCAGTATCAAACAGCCTTGTATGTTGAGTCCTGTAAGTTGAACACGAGTAACGCTAAGTACGCTGAGCCGTGGCGGCAGGATATCGTAGGGAGGCGATGTCGCACCAGCAGAGGAGTTGTGGTGCGCGGTGCCGCAGGTTAAGGATTGAGCGTAGGAGAGAGTTATGTGTTGCCCAGGACGAGGCGATGCGATAGAGGTTGGGATCATCGCGAGTAAGAGGAAGCTGCGTATTGCAGCGCAGAGATAGATATCTCGCATGCTAAGAAGAGCTGCGAGGCGCACATAGGATGCGACAGAACCTGACCGAGACACCTGAGTCTTTGGTCAACCCATTAGAATCACTTCGGGTGAGACTTCAGGCCGCTCCGCGGTCTGTCGCCGAAAGGGCCAGTGAGCTAGGGGTGTTGTTGGTTAATTATAGTAAACCCGGGTCTGCCCAGACGACCAACAAGCAGAGTCAAGGATATTGAATGTAATTCTGAATATTTTAATTATAAATAAATAAAAGAAAGAGTGTAACACCCCGGTTTTGACCCTGTTTGCATTAAATGTATATGATGTATATATTGTAATTAATCGTGGTGTGGAGCTAAAGGCAAAAGCCCCACCATCGATTTGTTTGTGTTATGTTTTGGTGATTGGAATCGTTGCCGATGGTATATCGTGATATATGGCACATATTAGTTTTGGCATCATGTAAATATGTAATTTAATTAAAATGAACCCCAACCAGCTATGTCCCTGCAACCATATTAAAAAGGGCATGATTTTCCTAAGGATAAGGGGGAAATTGTTAAACCTTGAACCAATGGGAAAAAGGGCCATGTGTCAACCACCAATTTAAAATTGTTGATGTTAGTTGAGGGCAGTTATTGCTGGGAAGTGGTGGGTGGCAGGACTGTCAGTCCTTTCCCACACGTCCACTCCACCAGCAGACTTTCCAACTTCATGTAGGCAGGAAAACCATGGGGGGATTCACTATCGTTTTCCTCACGCGGGGAGACCACCGCCATACTCCATTCTTGCTCATCCTCACACGTCGATTGGGATTCGCTATCATTTTCCTCACGCAGGGAGACAACTGGCATACTCCATTGTCTTGCTCATTCTCACGCACGGGATTCTTCGTGATTTTTACTCATGCAGCGAGCTGGGAGCCGTGTTCAGTCACCCACGATTTCCCTGTGAAGGGCCATTCACGTTTTTCTTCTATGTGTATGTTTTCTTTACCGATTTGTGGCGTGTGTATATGTTTTTCCCCTGCCCAGCTGAGAACCTGGTTTTCCTCTACCATCTTTGGACTGTGTAATTTTCCCCAGTGGCTTCATTGTTGAGAACAAGCTCTTGTTTTCCTATGTTGGTTGGTTGTGTCTGCCTTTCCATTTTGGGGCTGCTGTAGGCTGTTTTGTAGTCGTTTTGGCCACGAAAGGGCCAAGAACGGCTCAAGAATTGTTTTCCCTATCCAAGCTGTGAATCGCTTGTTTGACTGCGTGTATGCAGTGGTTGGTCTTCAGACTGTGTTGGAGTAGGGATGAGGGCTTGGTTTGCTTGATAAACCTGGTGCGTTTGGGAACCACACAAATAGAGCTAGAGGGTTGGCTTTCTTCTCCACAACCCCTGAATAGCACTGGAAGGGAATTCAGGGCCTGAGGGACTGTATAGCAGAGAAGGGACTGATTCCTTGTGTTGGGTGTTTGTGGGTGTCTTAGAAGTCAGGCTAGCTCTGGTGTAGGTATCCCTAGCTCTGCAATGAGCTCACCAGCTTAGCATTTATCATTTCCCAGCTCTTGGATGGCCTAATAAACCCAACTGTGTTGGCTTGGCTGTGTTTTGTGTATCCTTGGCTATGTGTAAGCATGCTTGTTCCTTATTCCTTGGGGAATCATGCCCAACTCGGGGGTGGCAGCGTTGCTGAGAGATTAAGGAGCATGCTGGCCTATGGTTGGGTGGAACGTTGCAGCGACGTAGCTGGTTGCGGGACAAGTTCTTTATAAGATAAGTAATTTTATCTATTTTACTTTTGCAATTATATTTAGTGTTAATACATTATGATGAACATGTTGAATGAATGAATGTATGTTTGCTTCCGCTATGTATGCGAATGATTATGCATCTTAGCATGTTTTATATTCAAGCATTTCAATTTTTATGAATGCACATGTTCATGGGGCTGGTTACCCGGATCGTAAATAGCATGGTAGCGTCCTCTTCGCCGGTCGTAGGGTCTGGGACATTACATTGTGGTATCAGAGCTCATGTTGCAGCATGGGCCTGAATGGACCGCGAAGATGCAGTGACAGAAGCAGGATTACCTTCTGCCCAGCGGAGATCAGAAATTTATGATAGAAAATTTCTTGAAAATCTGTCTAAGTGCCTGAACCTTCGGCCCGTCGGAAGACTAAGTAGGAAGTTCCTCTGATGTAGGGGAGAGTTAGACAGAATATCAGCCGACAAAGGAAGCAACTTGTGAATTTTCTCTAAGTGATCGTTGGCCATCGGCGAAAGTTAGTGCAAGTTGGAGCCGCAGTTTTGGCAGAGAATAGTCGAAGACCGCCGAAACGCCGACCCTTTTTAGTTGAAAGACCGTCCAAAAAAGGCCATCAGCAATCGGTGACGGTTAGCTATTTGGATCGGCGATGATTAGCTGTTTGGATCGGCGGAAGTTAGTTGTTAGTGCATCCGCCATTGCGGCTGTCTAAGACACTATCCATCCGATGGACAACGCATCCGACCACCGATGCTATAATAATCAGTGCTTCCGATTTTCGTTATGCCGCCATCGGAAAACCTTAGTTGTTGAAGTCGCCGACACGGCAGACCCATTCAGTTTTGAGTCGCCGAAACATAGTGGTCAATTACTTCAATCCGCTGACAGGATTATGTTCGCGGAAAACATAGAGAGTTCATTGGCCACCATTGCGGAAGCGTAGAGAACTAGCCACCCGATGAATAGTCCTTGGCATCATCGATAAAGCTTGGAAGCCCAAACAATTATAGATCTGACACACCGGAGAAGAATAGACGAACGGACCACCAATGAGCAGTGAAGAAAACTAGAAGTTTTGACCGCCAAAACGCCTGAATGCTAGTTGGGATGAGACCTGATTTTATACCAAAAAAAAAAATTGGGTTTTTCATGTGGGAATTTCTCAGCGATTTTCAAGCAGTTTTGAATTGTTTTTCAGTGGGTTTTCATCAGATTGTCAGTGGATTATAGGGCTGAGAAGGAGAAAGTGGCAGCGATCTTATGCACCAGATTGCGCAAAAATTAAAGAATTACAACAACAAAAAAACCGAGGGCGCTGGCCTCGACCCGCCCTGCAGTAGCGAAGCCACAAGGGGGAAAGCCCTCTTGACCCTCGTCGTCCCCCTGAGACAGATGTTCTTTGATGAGGAAAATTTTGTGTTTGGGAAAAAATGTCATTTTATGATTTTTCCAGGAGGAGGTAAGTAATTTTGCTTTGTGTAAATGTTATGCATCTAACGGTTGTGTTACTAACACGTTTACAGATTCATAGAAACCTTCAAGGGTAGTATTCCAGATCATGCAGTTTGGTAAGTGAGTGGTGCATTAGTTATGAGAACCCATGATGGATATGATGCTCGAGATTCTTACGAGCGTGCGTGAGATGCCATGGGAGAAAATGTCCGTAATGGGAATGATGACATTGAGTCTAATGGAAGGAGATTCCAAGAGACGTCGTCATATGTTGCAGCCACCATGAGAAGCTTGATTAAAGCCCAGGAAGAGCAGCATCAACTGAATGCTGCTATGTTGCAGAGTTTGACAGACTTGTAAAGAAAGATAGACTCTGGGCGGGGTACAGCAAGACCAGAAGGCAGTAAGAGCAGTACTAGGAGACGGAGAAGGACTTCTAGTGGGTCATCTGACTCTGAAGAATCCAGCGGGGATTCAAGCTCTTCTTCTCGTAAAAGAAAAAGAAAGAGACACCATAGGGATCGCTCTCAGGATGAATTTAAGAAATCTAAACCTCCTACATTTGATGGTGAGGTAAAGACTGGACAAGAGGCTGAAGCTTGGCTTCTTGGGATAAAGAAGTACTTCCAAGTTCAGGATTATTCAGGAAACATGAAGGCAAGGGTTGCCATATTCAATCTGAATGGAAGGGCATTCATTTGGTGGGAACACTTCAAGCAAGTAAAGAGGATCAACGAAAGGAAACTTAAGTGGAAGCAGTTCAAGAAGTATTTCAAGCAGAAATACCTCTCTGACAAGTATTATGATGACAAGATTAAGGAGTTCCATGAGCTGATATTGGGACAACAGACCATGGAAGAATATGCAAATAAGTTTTTGGAGCTGTTGAGGTATGTTCGGTACATCAGAGATGAAAAGGTGAAGGTCCAGCATTTTCTGAGTGGATTTCCTTAGTCTTACAAAGATAGAATTGAGTTTTATGAACCTAGAACTCTTGAAGAAGCAATAAGGAATGCTAAGTATTGCTATGAGCAAAGCAAAGGTAAACCTGATTACCATAAGGCGTGGAAGGACAAGAAGAATGAGAAGTTTGACCAGAGGAAAAAAGGTTTCAAACCTTCTAACTTCATGAATCAGCAGAAGCAGCCATCCCAAGCTGCGAGTAAACCAGTTGGAGTGATAGAAGAAAAACCTAAGGATCCACAACAGAATAGAGGACCACTCCAATGTTGGAAATGTGGAGGACCCCACATGCACAGAAATTGTCCACTTGAGTATGAGAGTGCAAGGTCAGCTTACAACATTCAAGAAGCAGAAACAGTGGGTCAAGTAGCAAGGGCAGTTCCTAGGATTTATGTAGCACTGGAGGACCGTCAAGAAAATCACCAGTCAACTGTGGTTGAAGTAGCAGGTAAGATTGTTGAACAATCTGTTTCTATTTTGATTGACCCTGGTTCTACTCATAGTTACATTACTCCTAGAGTAGTGGAGATTTGTGCTTTTAAGAAGGTAAAGCATAGAAAATCTTGGTTAGTTCAGCTAGCCATTGGAACTAAGAGAAAGGTTAGTGAAGTGGTAGAGAAATGTCCATTGGTCATGAATGGATTGGTCACGTGTGTAGATCTGAATGTTCTATCGCTTGGTTCCTATGATGTTCTCATTGGAATGGATTGGTTGGAAGCTCACAGAGTGAAGCTTGACTGTTACAATAAGACTTTCGAATGCATGGATGAAGAAGGGAACCCAGTAGTTGTGAAAGGCATTCCAAAGGTGATTTCAGTAAGGCAGATTTCAGCAATGCAATTGAAGAAGTTCTATAGGAAGGGTTGCTAGTTGTATGCAGCCCATATTTTGGAGGCAACAGGGGATGAAACTCCTAGGTTGGAAGACTATCAGGTGTTACAGGAATTAAAGGATGTGTTTCATGATGAGATTCCAGGACTTCCTCCAAAGAGGGACATTGATTTCACAATTGAACTTGTGCCAGGAGCAGCACCAGTGTCCAAGACACCTTACAGGATGAGTACACCAGAGATGCTAGAACTGAAGATGCAACTGTAGGAGTTGTTGGAAAAGAAGTACATCCGGCCGAGTGTGTCTCCGTGGGGAGCACCAGTTCTGTTTGTAAAGAAGAAAGATGGTACACTCAGGTTATGTATTGATTACAGACAGTTGAACAGGGTTAATGTGAAGAATAAATACCCTTTGCCTAGGATTGATGACCTCTTTGATCAAATGAGAGGAGCAAAGGTATTTTCCAAGATTGACTTGAGGTCTGATTATCATCAGGTGAGAATCAAGGATGATGACATTCATAAGACAACCTTTAGGACAAGGTATGGACATTATGAGTTTGTAGTGGTACCCTTTGGTCTCACAAATGCACCGGCTACATTTATGTGCCTTATGAATAGTGTCTTCAGCAGATATTTGGCCAAGTTTGTTCTTGTTTTCCTTGATGACATTCTTGTTTATTCTAAGAATGAGAAAGAGAATGAAGAGCATTTGAGATTGACATTGCAATTGCTTAGGGAGCATCAGCTATATGCAAAATTGAGCAAGTGTGACTTCTATAGAGATAGAATTCAGTATTTGGGTCACATTATCTCAGAAGAGGGTATATCTATGGACCCTGAAAAGATTGAAGCCATAATGAATTGGCCTACTCCAAGGAATGTGACAGATGTAAGATCTTTTATGGGACTTGCAGGATACTACAGGAGATTCATTGAAGGATTTTCCAAAGTTGCACATGCCATCACTTCTTTGCAAAAGAAGGGAATAAAGTTCGAATGGACATCGAGGTGTGAAGAAAGTTTCCAGCGATTGAAGAATCTTCTCACCAGTGCACCAGTATTGAAAGTTGTAGATCCAGAGAAGGATTTTGTGGTGTGTACCGATGAATGCAGACAAGGGCTTGGAGGAGTCCTTATGCAAGACAACCATGTGATATATTATGAGTCGAGAAAGCTGAAGGAGCATGAGAAGAACTATGCCACTCATGATCTAGAGCTTGCAGCCATAGTACATGCCCTCAAGATGTGGAGGCATTACTTGATGGGTAGAAGATTTGAACTAAGGACAGACCATTGTGGTCTGAAGTATCTATTTGATCAGCCTACTCTGAATGCTAGGCAAGAGAGAGGACTGGAGTTTTTATGTGAGTTTGATTTTGAAATCAAGCACATAAAGGGAAGAGAGAATAAGGTAGCTAATGCACTCAGCCGGAAGATGCAGGAAATGCATGTGGCATCCCTTAGTATTTGCCAAATAGATCCTTATTTTTGTAAGAAGTTTATGATACTAAGATAAACTTTAGGGAAGTCGTAATCATTTGGTTTCCATAAGTAAATAAAGCTCCAAATGATTTCAATCAAGGCTAAATTAGTCTTAGTACTAAAGGGTAGTAAAAGTATCTAAGAATACATGTGGTATCACAATTATTTATAAATAAATAAAATGATATTGTAATTTCATCACATGATTTTATGTCATGAAGAAATTAGAAAAATAGAAGTCACAACTTGACAACATTTATAGAAATGATCAATTATAAATGGAATGCATTAATAATCTGATAAACTTCCTCTACTAAGCTTAATAAAAGGTAAAGCTAAGAGTTCTATATAAACTTGTTTCTTAAAAGGCCTTAGGTCTGTTTCCTTATTTATAAGCAGTGTTGTAATTTTATAATTAGTAACAGTAATAAACTTTAGTTTCAGTAAGAGTACTGATATGATAAATCTTGAGCTCTATTAAGGACTGGAAATAGCTTAGAGTAATGATAGGAAGAAGTTTAATCTATGTAGCAGCCATTCTTATAATACACAATCAATAGTGTAAAGATACTGATCATAACAACATGCATTTAAAATACTGATATAGTTGCAACATAAATAAGGAGAAGGTACTTTACCTCATAGAAACCTTGAATTTAATTAAGCAAACTTTTACTCTAGCAGTATATTTTATGCTAAAAGAAGTATATCTCGATTAATGCCTTAATAAACTCTTACTGGATCAAAATTTACCTGTCAATCCTGTAAGATCCAGAATTCCAGACTCAATTAGCAATCGCTAACTAAGCCCCATTTAGAAAGTAACTTCTCACCTACTTGACAAAAACAAACTATCAATGTATTTAGAAACAACTAAATACAGATTATTTACATCACATATCAAAATTAAAATAGTATTAATCTATATGTGTTTAAGTTAATGATTACTTTTGTTAACTGTTTCATTCTTTCTATTAGGTGCTAGCAGTTATCTAACTGCGACTATAAACAGTTTATGTTACATCAAAAAAATTAAATTTTTGTGAAAATTTGGGGTTTTGACATGTGGTATCAGAGCACACAGTTCAAACATTAGGCCTTGATGAAGCCCAACTTGCTTTCTATGAAACAGTGAATTAAACTATTTTGCTGATATTATTTTCTTTTAATGTTACTCAATAGAGAAAATTGTTTTTGAAGTTTAACTACAGGCATGGAAAGGCTGGAGGAATATGCGGAAGAGGAATCTCCATTTACTGAACCAGAAAAATTACCTAGAGACCCTATACAATAAGATCTAACTACTAATTCCTCAGAACTTTTACAAACAGTAAAAGACTTAAAATCTGAAATGGAATCTGTAAAACGAGAAAATGAAAGGATTCTGAGGGCTCGGGAGGAGCTGAATCAGATCCTAACATAAATGTTTCAAACTGAGGGTAGGGGTAAAAGAGCTTAATTAGAAGATACAAGTCATCAACATAAATATAAAAATATTAAACAGACTAAAAATGAAAGCAGCTCATCTTCAGAGGTGTTTGGTGAGCAACGTATGTTTCATTCCACTAGTGATATTAGTGATGATAACCATTACACTAAAAAGAGAAAATATAAACCCTATGAGGAGATTTCTGGGGAGTTTAAAAAGATTAAACCACCAACATTCAAAGGAGAGACTGAGAAGGGGGAGGAAGCAGAATCCTAGTTATCTGGAATGAAGAAATACTTCTAGATATATAACAATTCTAACCAATTAAAGGCTAGAATGGCTATCTACAATCTCTCAGGAAAGGCTGACATTTGGTGGGAGGACTTGAAGAGAGTGAAGGGAATAAAAGAGAAGAACGTAAACTGGAGTATCTTCAAGAGGTACTTTAAAAAGAAATTCTCTGTCTAAGTAGTACTAGAAGAGAGAGCAAAAGAATTCTATGAGCTTAAATTAGGATCAATGACTATGAAATATCTAAACAGCAAGTTTTTAAGTTTGCTTAGGTATGTGCCATACCTTGTAGATGAAAAACCAAAGGTACAACGATTCCTCAGCTGTCTACCTTATCATATTAAGGACAAGATTGAGTATGACAATCCAAAGACTTTGGAAGAAGCTATGAGTAAAGCCAACTTCTGTTATGAACAGAATCAAAAGAAGGAAAGCATGGCCAATTGGAAGGCCAAGAAGAATAATAACCATTATGATCAAAAGAAGAAAGAATTTGTGCCCAGCAGAAATTCTAAAAACAATAAGGCCAGAAATTTTCCTAACAAGAATTTCCAAGGGAATAAGAATAATTCACCAAGCAATCAGAATAATTCCAAGGGTAAAGAATTTGCTAATAACCATGGTAGTTACACCAAGAACTTTGAACGCAAAGAACCTATAAAGTGTTGGGAGTGTAATGGCCCACATTATGCCTCAGTCTGTCCTAATCGGAAAAAGACTATCAGTAATATTCATACCATACAGGAGGAGATGACTGTTGGAGAATTAGTGATGACTATGCCTAGAATTAATGCAGCCTTGGAGAATCGACAAGCAGAATATCAAACTTCCATGGTGGAAGTAGAAGGTATGATAAACGAAACCCCTATAACTATTTTAATTGATCCAGGAGCTAGTCTCAGTTATATTTCACCTAAAATGGTAGAAAAATGTAAGTTACCTGTTGAAAAATTTGAAAATTCTTGGTTGGTTCAGTTAGCCATTGGTGCTAAAAGGAAGGTAACTTGTTTTGTAAAAGAATGTGCAGTAGTTATGGATAAATTTGAAACTGTTGTAAAGCTTAATGTATTACCTCTTGGTTCTTATGACTTACTCATCGGTATGGATTGGTTAGAACAACATAGGGTAATTTTAAATTGTTATGATAAAACCTTTACATGTATAAACAGTGATGGAAAATCAGTAAGTGTAAAAGGAATCCCTAGAAAAACCACCATAAGGCAGATTTCTGCTCTGCAGCTTAAGAAAGCTGTTAGGAAGGGTTGTAAATCTTATGCAGTAACAATAACTGATGAGGAGAATCTAAATAAGACAGAGAAATTTAAATTGGAAGACATACCAGTCTTAAGCGAATATGTTGATGTATTTCTGGAATAAATTTTGGAACTACCTCCAAAAAGGGAACTGGATTTTACCATTGAGCCGGTACCTGGTGTAGTACCTAGCTCAAAAGCCCCTTATTGAATGAAC
The DNA here is from genome assembly GCA_001517045.1 of Pseudotsuga menziesii. NCBI lineage: Eukaryota > Viridiplantae > Streptophyta > Pinopsida > Pinales > Pinaceae > Pseudotsuga > Pseudotsuga menziesii. Next base: position 116,605 of record LPNX011140437.1, read on the forward strand.
ATACTTGAACTTAATGAATTAAAGTCACAATTAAAATAACTTATTGATAAAAAGTATATTCGACCTAGTGTGTCTCCCTGGGGGGCACCTGCCATCTTCGTTAAGAAAAAGGACGGAACCATGCAACTTTGCATAGATTATCGTCAGTTGAATAAGATGACTATTAAAATTGATACCCGTTGCCTTGCATAGATGATTTATTTGATCAACTACATGGAGCCATGGTGTTTTCGAAAATTGACTTAAGGTCTGGATATCACCAAGTTAGGATTAAAGATGAAGATATCTTTAAAACAGCTTTTAGGACTCGATATGGTCATTACGAGTTTGTGGTCATGCCATTCGGGCTCACTAATGCCCTAGCTATTTTTATGTGTTTAATGAACAACGTTATGCATAAGTATCTAGATAAGTTTGTAGTTGTGTTCATCGACGATATATTAGTCTATTCAAAAAATGAAGAACATAAAGAACATTTAAATATTGTTTTGCAAGAGTTACGAGATCATCAACTCTTTGCAAACTTTAGTAAATGCAATTTCTTCAAAGATAAGATTCAATACTTAGGTCATGTGGTGACTAAGGAAGGGATTTCGGTGGATCCCGAAAAGATAAAGGTAATCGAAGATTGGCCGGTTCCTAAGGATGTAACTGATGTTCAATCCTTCATGGGAATTATTGGTTATTACCGAAGGTTCATTGAAGGTTTTTCGAGAATCGTGAATCCGATAAATTATTTGCAGAAGAAAGGAAAGAAATTTTATTGGAACCAGAAATGCAAGGAAGCTTTAAAAAGTTAAAAACTTTATTAACCAGCGCACCTATTTTAAGAATAGCTGATCCAAATAAAGAATTTGTGGTGTGCACTAACGCCTGCAATGATGGTTTAGGCGGTGTTCTGACTCAAGAAGGGCATGTTATTGCCTATGAGTCTAGGAAATTAAAAATTCATGAAAAGAATTCTGCAACTTATGATCTAGAATTAGCTGTTGTTATACATGCTCTAAATATATGGCGACATCACATAATTGGCAAAAAAATTATTTTAATGACTGATAATAAAGGACTAAAGTATCTATTAGATCAGCCTACTCTAAATGCTAGACAAGCTAGGTGGCTAGCTTTTCTAAGTGAGTATGATTTCGAAATTCAACACATTAAAGGTAAAGAAAATAAAGTTGTTGATGCATTAAGTAGGAATGCAAGGCTGAATTTCACAGCAGTTATAAGCACTTATACAATAGGTATAGATGAACAGCTTAAAGCAAGGATAGAACAAGATGAAATTTACCAAAATTTACAAGCTAAAACGAAAGAAAATCCAACAGAAAGCTTAAGTAAAGGGTATAGTTTGAATGCAAAAGAATTTTTACTATATAAAGACGTAATGTATGTACCTAATGTACCTAAAGTTAAGTTATTAATTTTGGATGAAATCCATAAAACTCCATACTCCGGTCATCTAGGTTATCAAAATACTATAACTATGTTAAGAAAAGAATATTGTTGGCCAAATATGAAGACTGAATTAGCAGAGTATATTGCTAGGTGTTTTGAATGTCAGCATGTGAAAACTGAACATCAACACCCAGCTAGATTACTTAAGCCGTTGCCCATTCCTAGCTGGAAATGGGAGATAATTAGTCTTGATTTTGTTACTACACTGCCTAAAAATCAGAATTTAAATGATTCTATCATGGCAGTGGTCGATAAGTTAAGTAAAGCAGCTCACTTTATACCTATTAAAACTACGTATAAAGCTGCAAACATAGATGATATCTTTCTAAAACAGATTTTTCGACTGCATGGAATACCGAAAGTCATAATCTCATATAGAGATCCTAAATTACAGGTAACTTTTGGAAATATATGTTTAAATGATTAAACACTACATTAAACTTTAGTACTTCGTTCCATCCTCAAACAGATGGACAAACTAAAAGAGTAAACAAAGTGCTGGAAGATTTATTAAGGATGTATGTGAAAGACTAGCCAGGTAAATGGGAGGATTATTTGCATCTGGTAGAATTTGCTTATAATAATAATTATTAGGCATCAGCCAGATTTAGTCCTTTCGAAATCTTGTATGGAAGAAAATGTAATACTCCTATCTCTTGGAGTAATCCGGTGGATAGATTAGTATTAGGTCCTGAACTATTAAAGGAAATGGAAGAAATTGTAAAGCAGGTACAAGGTAATCTAAAAGTTGCGCAGGATCGACAGAAAAGTCAAGCCGACCTTAAAATAACTCCAAAGGAGTTTCAGGTAGGTGAACATGTGTTCATCAAGGTGAGGCCCAAAAAGAGCTCTCTAAGATTGGGAAGTTGTGCAAAACTAGCACCTCGTTACTGTGGTCCATTTGAAATACTGTCCAGGATTGGACAAGTAGCTTATCAATTAGTATTACCACCAAATTTAAGAGTACATAATGTTTTTCACATTTTTGTATTAAATAAATATGTTCATGATGCTACTCATGTTGTTAACTGGAATGATGTATAGGTGGAACCAGAAGGAGATTTTCTGGTGGAACCGGACAGTATCCTCGGGCGGAGGGAGATCACACTTCAGAACCGCACCATTGGTCAGGTGAAGGTGCAATGGAAGCACCTTAGTCCAAAGGAAGCACCTGGGAATTGGAAAGTAATATGCGAGATGCATATCCAATTCTGTTCCGGGGGAATTCTGAGGATGAAGAATAAATAACATCGAGGACGATGTTATGCTCTAAGGGGGTGTGTATGTCACATGCCCCAATTTTGCAAAAACAATGTTATATTATTTGATTTTATTTGAGGACAATATCTTAAATTTTATGCTAAGTTGTAATTGATGACTCAGCAGAGTCAAGGATATTTAATCTAATTCTGAATATTTTAATTATAAATAAATAAATAAAAGAGACAACGGCTTAGGAGAGCTGTTAAAAAAGTGTTTACTGGTCAAATTGGTAAAGGAGACTGGGTGGAGAGCAAACAGACATGTGGCAGCATCCTCAAACCACTTCCAACTGTTGCAGGTGGCAACCTCCCTACATTTGGGGTCATGATTCCCCAAGAAAGTGGAATCAGAGTAGGTGGCTCAATTAATGACAACTGACCCAAAAGACCTAGGCAATATTTATAAAAGTTTCCATTGAAGAGAGCTGAGGCTGCTCATTCTAGAGAAGTGATCATTCAGGTGAATGTACTTTAGAGAAATTCAATGGAATGGAATTGTGGAAAGAGTTTGCGGGGATAACTGCTGAGTGATCTAGTGCAACTTTTAAGCTGAAAGATCTTACTGCTGAGTGCAGGGTGTTTTACTGAGTTATTGGATCATTCTACTGTTTGCATGCTCCACCAATTCTCAGCCAAGAAGACCAGGAACAAGCTCGGGGCTCCTGAGGAAGCGTTGTTTGAGCGCTCTCCAGGAGTTTGGTAGGGAGGAATGGCCTCCTAACGATGTTGTCATCTATCCTAATCAGGTTCTACATTATTTGTTTTACTGTGTTAGATAGATAAATCTGAATCTGACTGTTAAATGAATGTTAAATATTCAGTTTGTAAATTGTTAGAATGGAAAATAATTCTAGTATGTGTTTTTCCACACCTGGAAGGACCATGCCGTACACCAGCACATATAGAGTATTTACAGTAGATGAAAGAAAATGTTAAGAGAATGAATAGAATAGATTTAGTTCTTCATTTTGTAGCAGCAGAGTAATTTATTTCAGTGTGTAGGTTTTTATAAAAAAAAAAGAATAATGATCTCGTTATCTATGTTTATTGTTCAACAAGCTTATTTATGTAAATATATTAGAAAGTAAATAGCAGTAATCTAGTACAGGTAGAAGAATTAATATGTTAAGAAAATATTTAGTAGATAAGATGTTGTAATTACAGACAGTAGATTAATTTTTATTCAAGTTAAAATATTATGGAGGTTAACTGTGTTATGATAGGTTTATAATTCTTTGTTTTTACTTAGTAACTATTTACAATGCAACAGAAAAATCACATTAGAGTTACATAGTTTACATATAGTAACGTAAATAAACAACTACTAATTACACAGTTTATTTTCTAACAATACCAATTTAAATATAGAACTAGTATTTACTATAAACAAATAGGGTTAAAATTAAAACTACTTAGGTTTAAAAAAAAAACGAGTTACAGAAATTATGCTTATTCATTGCTAAAACTCTGAGCAATTTCCACTAGACAGTTTATTGAAGAAAAGCAATAAAATATAATTATAACTAGTATAAACTAAAATAATACCTATGTAGAAATTATTTATAATTATTAAAAAGGCTATACCTGTAAATGTGAACTTTAACCAGGTTCTGAAAATATAATAAATAAAAACATCTAAGATGCAACCAATAACTTGGATAAATAATTAATAAACATTTAGTCTACTGTAAATTGTTACAGTCCTTACTGAAAATGAATGTCCATTTACACAACACATAAATAATAATAATATTAATTTATCCAAATTAACAAGTAACGGAACCTAATCATTAAACAAATTGAAGAACTCACATAGACAAGGGTTTCATTTCAGGAAACCCTAGTTGTATAATCTGAACAAGTAAATCAATATTATAAGCTACACATTACGACTTTACAATCTTATAATAACAAATAAACTATTTACAAAAGATATTAAACAGTAATATTCTTCATTAATAGTCGAATAGGAGGAACACTGATGTACACAAAGTCAAAATATAAAAGACGAGACAGAACTCGAACTAAAATATTTTCAAGAAAAACCTAATGTATTACTTGGATAGGCCGAAAGGCTTACAAACATAACAAAATTCCAACACCCAGCTCATAGCCGGTGTACCCAGCACTGTGGCGTGGGTTGAAACAAAACTAACAGTCAATTATTAAAACCCTCGTTGTTGTTTATCTCTTTTAAGACAAGAAAAAGGTGATACAATTCATGGCAACATGGCCGGAGCAACCCTGCTACTAGCAAGGGCATATTAACCCAAAACTAAAATAACAACTGAGCTAAGCAACTAAAACATAAGAGGAACCAAGTCGTATTTTTCTTCTCGATTGAAACCCCTTTCCCCCTAATCTGTACAAGCAAGGAGGAGCCACATTGTAACTGGGGCTTACCCGTAGGTTTTGTTGGCATTCCAAACTTGAAGAGGGTTCTCTCTAGCATAAGGGTGAGCTTTAACCTGCAGGTAATGACAAAACCTTAGTTAGAAACTGAGTGGTATAATGTAACTGTAACTTAAAGAAAAACTTGAAAATAACTGTAAAACAATTTATTACCTAGAAGGGATGAATGTCGAGGCCACAGAGGAACGAACCAGGACAGCAAACCAGTACCGCAAGCAACATAACCCTCGTGTTCACAAGTGACAAAGGCGACGGGCTCACAATACATCTACACCCATGACTGGAGCAAGGTTAAAAACTTGGCAATGGCCATGCAAGAAATCGATACTACAATCCACTGACAGAGAATAACTACACACACAACAAGTATTACATGCAGAAGGAAAACCCAGTGCGAGCTTTGAGTATTGCAACCCACACTTTAGAATGGCAACACCTCTCTACACGTACAATGGAGCTGGAGACAAGATTAAGCGAGCCCTCATGGCCACAGCAAACCAGACGTAACAGAGACCAAAACTCTCGACAAAACAATGAAGAGCTAGGGTTGCGATGGAGACTTTTAAATCATGCATTGCATGGTGGGGAATGTTCCACATGCCCCAAAAATTTATCAAGTCCACAATGGGTCGAGTTCTATAGTCTGCATGGCATTGTCAGGACCAAATTATTGTTAATAATCTTCACAATGATCAAAATGATAATATTTTATACAAAGTCAAAATGTAATGTATCAATGATAAGCATAAGTCAAACAATGCTGAAGTATGAGATTGTATAGTATCGTTAACCCCTTGTGTTATTATAAACATGGAACATTCGTTAGTAACGAACCAAAGCATATATGGTATCGTTAACCTTCATATTTGTAAACATTGAAATCTTCATTGAAATAATAACAACTATGGAGAGATCCCTAGTGGGGTTTCAAACCCTTAAGTACAAGTTAATAGTTTTCATAGTAATCATTGATTCAAATATTACATTGAAGAACTATGTTATTAGAACTAGTCTTTAAGAAAACACTAATGGTGATGATTTTAATCCATAAATCAACATTATATATATAAAAAGTATTTATAATCTCGAATAGATTCTTATTTTTGTAAGAAGTTTATAGTACTAAGATAAACTTCAGGGAAGTCGTAATTATTTGGTTTCCATAAGTAAATAAAGCTCCAAATGATTTCAATCAAGGCTAGATTAGTCTTAGTAGTAAAGGGTAGTAAAATTATCTAAGAATACATGTGGTATCACAATTATTTATAAATAAATAAAATGATATTGTAATTTCATCACATGATTTATGTCATGAAGAAATTAGAAAAATAGAAGTCACAACTTGACAACATTTATACAAATGATCAATTATAAATGCAATGCATTAATAATCTGATAAACTTCCTCTACTAAGCTTAATAAAAGGTAAAGCTAAGAGTTCTGTATAAACTTGTTTCTCGAAAGGCCTTAGGTATGTTTCCTTATTTATAAGCAGTGTTGTAATTTTATAATTAGTAACACCAATAAACTTTAGTTTCAGTAAGAGTACCGATATGCTAAATCTTGAGCTCTATTAAGGACTGGAAATAGCTTAGAGTAATGATAGGAAGAAGTTTAATCTATGTAGTAGTCATTCTTATAATAGACAATCAAGAGTGTAAAGATAATAATCATAACGACATGCATTTAAAATACTGATATAGTTGCAACATAAATAAGGAGAAGGTACTTTACCTCATAGAACCCTTGAATTTAATTAAGCAAACTTTTACTCTAGCAGTATATTTTATGCTAAAAGAAGTATATCTGGATTAATGCCTTAATAAACTCTTACTGGATCAAAATTTACCTGTCAAGCCTGTAAGATCCAGAATTCCAGAAAAGTTAGCAATCGCTAAGTAAGCCGCAGTTAGAAAGTAACTTCTCACCTACTTGACAAAAACAAACTATCAGTGTATTTAGAAACAACTCAATATAGATTATTTACATCACATATCGAAATTAAAATAGTATTAATCTATATGTGTTTAAGTTAATGATTACTTTTGTTAACTATTTCATTCTTTCTATTAGCTGCTAGCAGTTATCTAACTGCGACTATAAACAGTTTATGTTACATCAAAAAAATTTACTTTTCTTGAAAATTTGGGGTTTTGACACTTGTGGTGTTGTTTAATTATGAAGTAAACTTTTAATTTTTTGGAATTCGTTAATATATGAAGTTAGGGATTTCAATTGATTTTAAATTGTTATTGATTTTTTAAGGATTTAAATTAGTCCAAAATTGAAGTTGAGTATATCTTTATAGACATCATTTTACCATATCTAAAATTTGGATCAAAGTAAAGTTCTAATCATGCTTGATTTTTTTGTCATATTTTTGTCAAATTCATAAACATAAAGAGCCCTTTTATTACAATATTAGATTACCTTGTAATCTTAGTGGATGTATGCACACGAGAGAGGATCTTAAAGCCATTGAAATTATTTCAAGATGTTAAATACTATTGTCACACACACTTGCACAACACATCTCACAAAATATGAGGATTATACCTGACAAATAAATATCCATCTCAGAATTGAGCAACCATTATATTAATATGATGAACACTACTTCTATGAGCACCCCATTTTAATTTATTACACTAAGAGAAATAAGTGCATTTTGCAACCCAATAGGGGTTTCTCTCTCTCTCTCTCTCTCTCTCTCTCTCACACACACACACACACACACACACCTTACGGAGGGTCTCATGCCTCACAAGAAAACCTAAGGGATGTTTCTCCACATTCGTAAATGGCGTCCCTATTAAAATCCTCCATATAAATTAGTGTGTCTCGTCCAAGGGGTATATATGTATACATAAGTGTAGGTTCACTTGATTTGTAAGATGTTTATGTGCAAAGTCCACATAGTCATCATTGTCCATTTTCATCGTGTCATATGGGGTTACTAATCACCTCTATGGTCAATGAACGATTTGACATCCATTTAGAATTTTCAAGGGAGATTGGGGAGGTTCTTTGTGAAGTTATTTATTTGGTAACACATACACACATACATATATATGGCCTCAAGGGTTAGTTCATATGGTTGAACCATCCACCCAAGGATTGTGACTGATATGGAGGTCATAGATCACATATTCAAACCTAGTTGAGTCCCTTGGGGTTCCCAACTGTTATTATGGTTGAAAATTGAGTTGCCATCCAATCATACATTTAAAGGAACGAGGTATCCCAAGAAGTTTTCCTTGACAATATGTGTGTGTGTTTTGAACAAATAGATTCACAGAGAATGTCCTCCATCTTCCTTGGAATTTTACGATGGATAGTGGATCAATTATTAGTTGTAGAGGTGATCAGTAACCCCAAGGAAACGATATAAATAGATCTCACGACCTTTGTGAACTTACCCAAGAGCAGCTTACCAATCAATTATTTGTTGGGTTGGAGGGTATACACATCTTCATAGAATAAGCAATCAATTTACTACATGGTGGGGATCCCTTGTCCCACACACAAAGGGGCCTCACACATCAATTTGGTGTTTGGATAGGTCGTGACCTTAAAATTATATTATTAGATATAATAGCCTAAGGAGTTAGCTCAACTAGTTATTGCAGATGTTGTTGGGTATTTAGCTAGTTTGATTCCAGTAGGCGCCCAGTTTGAATCCCCCTAGGTTAGGCACACTAGTATAGCTTTCACCAATATATTTACTAGATATGCAATCCATGAATGTGGGGAAACATCCCTCGGGTTTTCCTATAATGTTTTCCTTGGATAAACACACACACACACATGTACTAATTCGTGTGGTTTAGTGACAAGTTGGAGCAATTTTTGTGATGAAGGCCCAAATCTTAGTGAGCATGCTCTTTCCCCATATGGGGTTTGTCGGTTATGGTTATTGTTGTAACATTTGGGAATTGGGTTAAATGCATTGCTGATAGATAAGGCCGAGTAGGTTGGTTTTCATACTTATAGGGAAGCATCCCATGGGTTTCCCTATAATTGGATAGACACAAACACATACCCTAATGTATTAATTCATGTAGTCTAGGGCAACATGGAGTAGTTTCGTGATGAAGAACCAGGGTCAAATCTTGGAGGGAACGCTCTTTTCTCATATAGGTTTGTTGCTTGTGGCTATTGTTTTAGCCTTTGGGCATTTGGGTTTGGTCCACCATTATTAAACAAAGTTGATTGTGTTGGTTTGTGTATTTGTCTATATCCTTATGAGTGGTGTTGGTTAGAATTAAAGTAATTTTAATTGGATTAGTACCAACAACCTCACTTGTATCTATTGTAATTGCATGGAGTAGGGAAGAGTGTAACACCCCAGTTTTGACCCCAAGGGGGAGGGGAATGTGTGCCCGAGTTTCGACCCCATGGTATTGAATTGCACATGATGTAAATATTTGTATGTTATCATGGTGTGAAGCTCAAGGAAAAGGCCCCACCATCGATTTAGTGTCTTATGTATTGATGAATAAAATTGATGTCGATGGTTTATGTGCTAGCCAGGAACAATATGTTTTGAGACATCATGTAAAAATGCAAATTAATAAAAATACCACAACTATTATGCATCGCAACGTTAAAGAGATGGGAGCATGATTTCACAAGGAATAGGGAGGGGGGAATATTCAAACCCTTGAGCCAATGGGGAAAAGGCAAATGTCTAAGGGAAAACCCATACAGTTGAGAACTGCCCATTTTGTCTTTTTCCCCAATCATTTATTTCTGCCACAAATAAATGATTGGGGAAAAAGACAATGTGTTTACCAATGTGTTTACTAGATATGCAATCCATGAATGTAGGGAAGCATCCCTCGGGTTTTCCTATAATGTTTTCCTTGGATAAACACACACACACACACACATGTACTAATTCGTGTGGTTTAGTGACAACTTAGAGCAACTTTTGAGATGAAGGCTTAAATCTTGGTGAGCGTGTTCTTTCCCCATATGGGGTTTGTTGGTTGTGGCTATTGTTGCAACATTTGGGAATTGGATAAAATGCATTGTTGATAGATAAGGCCGAGTAGTTTGGTTTTCATACTTATAGGGAAGCATCCCATGGGTTTCCCTATAATTGGATACACACAAACACATACCCTAACGTATTAATTCATGTAGTCTAGTGGCAACATGGAGTAGTTTCGTGATGAAGAACTAGGCTCAAATATTGGAGGGCACGTTCTTTTCTCATATAGGTTTGTTGCTTGTGGCTATTGTTGTAGCCTTTGGGCATTTGGGTTTGGTCCACCATTATTAACCAAAGTTGGTTGTATTGATTTTTGTATTTGTCTATATCCTTATGAGTGGCGTTGGTTAGAATTAATGTAATTTTAATTGGATTAGTATCAACAACATCACTTGTAGCTATTGTAATTGCATGGAATAGGGAAGAGTGTAACACCCCGGTTTTGACCCCAAGGGGGAGGGGAATGTGTGCCCTAGTTTCGACCCCATGGTATTGAATTGCACATGATGTAAATATGTTTATTTGATCATGGTGTGGAGTTCAAGGAAAAGGCCACACCATCGATTTAGTGTCTTATGTATCGGTGATTAAAATCGATGTCGATGGTTTATGTGCTAGCTAGGCACAATATGTTTTGAGACATCATGTAAAAATGCAAATTAATAAAAATACCACAACTATTATGCATCACAACGTTAAAGGGATGGGAGCATGATTTCACAAGGAATAGGGAGGGGGGAATATTCAAACCCTTGAGCCAATGGGGAAAAGCCAAATGTCTAAGGGGAAACCCATAAAGTTGACAACTACCCATTTTGTCTTTTTCCCCAATCATTTATTTTTGCCACAAATTGGTTGAGGAAGTTATTTCCTTGGGAAGGGAAAGGTATGAGAATCAAATTCGAATTGGGAAGACCACCCATTTTGGAAAAATGTGTTTTTGACTTGTGGGGCAAGTAAATGTTAGGAAAGGCATGCCCAATCCATTATTCACCCATGTATTTCATTCCTCACCCATCCTCATTCATGTTTGGGCTCCCTCACGCAGTAGGATGGTGGCTGAGCTCTCTCCTTCACGATCTTCCTGTCGTTTTCGTTTTCTTCACTTCTCCATGCCCATAAATCATTTTGGGGTGTTGCTGGGTGAATGGGAAACCACGATTTTGGGGTTTGAAGAGGTTGTTTTTGCCCCCCCCCCCCTGTGAGCAAGTTGGGAGTTTCCCTCATGTTCTTCCGTCGTTTCCTCAATTTCTCCAAGCTGGGAAGTCATTTTTGTGTTGCTGAGTAAAGGTGTAGCAGAGATTCCCATTTTGGGTGTTTGTTGAGGCCATATTTGCTCCTGTAAAGCCCATAGGTGTTTTCTGAATTCAAATTCACGATTTGGGTGTGAACATAGGTTGTTTTTGCTCTTGTAATGTTCATGAGCGTTTCCTAAACATGGATTTTCTTCCCTGGGTTGTTGTGTTATTGGATTATTGCCTTAGTAGCCTGTGAAACCCAAGTGTTTATTGGTTGGGATGGATAGTCTATGAAACCTAACTGTGTGTTGGCTTGACTGTGTGTGTAAGCCTATTGTTCCCTAGTTCCTTACGGAAATTTTTCCCAGCTCAAGGGTGGCAGTGATGCTGACAGATTGATGAGAACACTGACCTATGGTTGGGTGGAACGTTGCAGCGACATAGTTAGCTTCTTCTCAAGATAAATATTCTTGTGTGCTTAATCTCTGCAACTATTTGTTTATGAATTAATATGAACATGTTGAATGTGAATGGATGTATTTGCTTTCGTTGTTTAACGAATTATACATATGCATTTGTATTTTATGTTTAATCTCTGCAACTATATATTGCATTATGCATCTCTGTATGTTTTTAATTCAATGCATTTTATTATTATTATCATGTACATGGGGCTAGATTGCCCAGTCTGATAGCAACAGCAGTGTAGGTTGTGTTCTCTCCATTGTCGGGATGAGGAGGGGACGTGACGATGATGAGGAGGTTGCCGAGGCCGGATTTGCTCCCATAATGGCCATAGGCGTTGTCTGAATTCAGATTCACGATTTGGGTGTGAACATAGGTCGTTTTTTCTCTTGTAATGTTCATGAGCGTTTCCTGAATAGGGATTTTCTCCCTTGGGTTATTTTTTACCATCTGCCATTTCTATTGTGGTTGCCAAACGTTTCTCTACAACCCAGAACTTGTATTTTGCCGAGAAGTGTATCCTTGTGTTGACTTGGGTGAGAAAGTCCAAGGAACCCATCTGTTAATTGGATGACTGTGTTTTGATGTGAGGGTTGGCTTAGTTGAGTAAGTCCAAGGAACCCATGTGTTATTGGCTTATTTCCTTAGTAGCCCGTGAAACCCAAGTGTTTATTGGTTGGGCTGGACAGTCTGTGAAACCCAACTGTGTGTTGGCTTGATTGTGTGTGTATGGCCTTGTTGTGTGTAAGCTTGTTGTTCCCTAGTTCCTTGTGGAAATCATGCCCAGCTCGGGGGTGGCAGTGATGCAGAGAGATTGATGAGTACACTGGCCTATGGTTGGGTGGAACATTGCAGCAACATAGCTAGTTGCGGGAAGCTTCTTCTCAAGATAAGTATTCTTGTGTGCTTAATCTCTGCAACTATTTGCTTATGAATTAATATGAACATGTTAAATGTGAATGAATGTATTTTCTTTCGTTGTTTAACGAATTATACATCTACATTTGTATTTTATGTTCAATGCATTGTATTTTATGTTTAATCTCTGCAACTGTATATTGCATTATGCATCTCTGTATGTTTTTAATTAAATGCATCTTTTTTATTATCATGTACATGGGGCTAGATTGCCTAGTCTGACATCAACAACAGTGTAGGTTGCATCCTCTCCATTGTCGAGATGAGGAGGGGACATGACAGTGTGGTATCATAGCAATGGTTGCAACATTGGGCCTCAATGGGCCAAGATGAATAGTTGACGGAGGAAGAATTACCCTCTGTGGTTAGCAGGAAAAGCAACAGATAGAGAAATTACCAAAAATTTCTCTAAGTGTTGGAAATTTTCTATGTCGAGTTTCGATGATACGTGTTGGCTGAACTGGCTGAATGGCATTGATGGAATCGCCAAGAAAGGCGAGGTTGAGCCGATGTCAGAGAAAACTTTCCAAGAATTTTTCTAAGTGTTTAAAAAATTGTACATGTCGGCAGGAGTGGCCAAGTTGTGTTGATGACATGTTGGTTGAACTGTCTGAGTTGCGGTGATACGTGTTGAGGTGAAAGGCTGAGCTTCATCGATGTCAGAAGAAAGGACAAAATTTTTTCTAAATATTTCTAAGTATGATTGTGTCAGCTGAGTTAGTCAAGTTGAGCCGACCCATGCAGTTGAGTTAGCCTAGTTGAGCTGACAAAGATTGCAGCGACCGTGTTGGCACGAAAGGTTAAGTTGAGACGATACATTTCGGTTGGGTTGGCTGAGTTTTGCCGACAAGATTGGAGTGATTGTGTTAACATGAAAAGCTAAGATGAACCGACCAGAAGGAGGAAGAAAGGATAATTTTTTGAAGAATTTTCTAAGTGTTGGAATCTTCTTGTCGACAGAAAAATATGAGTTTTTCCAATACATTGGTTGTGTTGGCCGAGTTTCGCTAACACACATCGGACGGATTTGGCGAGTTTTGTCGGCGACAGAGAAAAGACAGAAAATTTTTGGATTTTTTCTAAATATGGACATGTCGACCAAACGTGGGGAGTTTAACTGATACATGTCGAATGGAAAAGTTAAGTTTTGCCGATGAAAGAAAGAAGGAAAATTTTCAAAATTTTCTAAGTGTCGAAATTTCCCTTATCGATAATAAAAGATGAGTTTTGTCGATACGTGTCAGGTGAACTCGATAAGTTTTGTTGACACGTCAAAATTTTTGGCGAGTTTTGCCGATCATAAGAAAATGGCGAGTTTTTTCAATCTGTCGGAAGCAAAATCGGAGTTTTGTCGGCACGTTGAAAATTTTGGCAATTCTTGCCAATTGAATGAAAAGGGCGAGTTTTTTCTGATATGTGTCGGGAAAAAATCGACGAGTTTTCAAGTTTTGCCGACACATTGGAAGGAAAACCTAAGTTTCGTCGATCAGGTGGAAAAATTGAGTTTGCCAAAACAAAGAATTTCAGTAGTTTCAGTGGGAATTACAGGTGCCAGAAAGATGAAAAATGGCAGTGAATTCATGCGCCAGATTGCGCAAAAATGAAAGAGGGGGAAAGCCCCCTTGACCCCCGTCGTCCCCTTGAGACAGTCATTGATTGTGAAAGAAAAATATATGTTTTGACAAGCTGTCAACATGTAATTTTTTCCAAATGCAGGAAAGTAAACTATAAATTCCTGAGAATGTTATGCAGCTAACAATGGTGGTCTCGGACACATTTTTGTAGAGTCATAGTGAAGATTGAAAGGTTGGTCTTGGTCTGACCAAGAAGGTAAAAGAAGATCAATACCCAAGAAGCTGAAACTATGGGTCAGGAAGCAGGGACCATTCCTAAAATTTGTGTAGTGTTAGAAGACCACCAAGCACGTCATAACTCAATTGTGGTGGAAGTTGAGGGTGAGATTGCTGAGCAGATTATTTATGCTTTGATTGACCCTGAATCCACTCACAGCTATATCACCCCTAGACTTGTTGAGATGTGTACTTTGAAGAAGGTCAGTGAGGTGGTAAGGAAATTCCCATTGGTTATTGGTGGGTTAGTCACTTTTGCAGATCTGAATGTTTTGCCACTTGGATCTTATGATGTCCTCATTGGAATGGATTGGTTGGAAGCAGATAGAGCAAAGATTGATTGTTACAACAAGATTTTTGAGTGCTTGGATGAAGACGACAACCTAAAGGTTGTGAAAGTCATTCAAAGAGTGATCTCCAGTAAGCAGGTTTCAGCAATACAACTGAAGAAGTTCTATGGGAAAAGTTGCAGAGTGTATGCAACTCATGTTTTGGAGGCAACAGAGAATGATACTCCTAGGTTGGAGGGCTTTCATGTGTTATAGGAATTCAGGGATGTTTTTCCTGATGAAGTTCCAGGGATTCCTCCAAAGAGGGACATTGATTTCATAATTGAATTTGTGCCAGGAGCAACACCAATGTCCAAGACACCCTACTGGATGAGTACGCCGGACTTTCTAGAGTTGAAGATGCACCTGCAAGAGTTGTGGGAAGAGAAGTATATCAAGACAAGTGTGTCCCCTTGGGGAGCACCATTTCTAATTGTGAAAGAGAAAGATGGTAAACTCAAGTTATGTATTGATTATAGACAATTGAGCAAAGTCACTATGAAGAACAAGTATCCTTTTTCTAGGATTGATGACCTCTTTAATCAAATGAGAGGAGCAAAGGTATTTTCCAAGATTGAGTTGGGATATGGTTACCATCAGGTAAGAATCAAGGATGAAGATATTCATAAGACAACCTTCAGAACAAGGTATAACCTTATGAGTTTGTAGTGGTACCATTTGGTTTCACAAATGCACCAGCTACATCCATGTGCCTCATGAATAATGTTTTCAGTAAGTATATGGACAGGTTAGTACTTGTTCTCCTTGATGGCATTCTTATTTATTCTAAGAATGAGGAAGAACATGTGGAACATTTGAGGCTGACTTTGAAATTGCTCAGGAAGCATAAGTTGTATGCAAGGTTGAGCAAATGTGATTTCTATAAAGATAGAATTCATTATTTGGGTCACAATATCTCAGATGAAGGAATATCTGTGGACCTTGAAAAGATCGAGGCCATTATGAGTTGCCCTACTCCAAGAAAGTTAACAGATGTAAGACCTTTTGTGGGGCTTGCAGAATATTGCAGGAGGTTCACTGAAGGATATTTTGCAGGTTTTGGGATAGCATGTGTAAGTAGGGGATAAGTGCCCCGACTTGCAAAAGCCAAACAATATGAGGATCGCCTCATGGTTTCAAAAATCTGATTTTTCATGGGAAGCAGAATTGTGAATTCAGATTTTTATTTGACTATCAATGTTATTGATCGTTTGATATTTGGGAAATCATGTAGGCATGAAATAGATTTGAAAATCTATGATTGAAATTTTATGATGGCATCTCATGTAAACTACATACTTGTATGTAACGCAGGTGAGATGATGGAAGTACGCCCTTGGAGTACATAGCTTCTCGGAAGGATGTGTTTGGGATACATAACTCCTCGGAAGGATGTACTGGGTGTACATTGCTCCTTGGAAGGATGTACTTGGATACATAGCTTCTCAGAGGGATGTGTTTGGAATAGGTTTGAAAACCTACGATTGAAATTTTTTATGATGACATCTCATATGAATTGCATGCTTGTATGTAACGCAAGTGAGATGATGAAAATATGTACTAGGTGTACATGGCTCCTCGGAAGGATGTACTTGGATACATAGCTTCTTGGAGGGATGTGTTTGGAATAGGTTTGAAAAGCTATGATTTAAATTTTTTATGATGACATCTCATATGAACTGCATGCTTGTATGCAACGCAGGTGAGATGATGAAAATATGTAGTGGGTGTACATGGCTCCTCGGAAGGATGTACTTGGATATATAGCTTCTCGGAGGGATGTGTTTGGAATAGGTTTGAAAACCTATGATTGAATTTTTTTTATGATGACATCTCATATGAACTACATGCTTGTATCTAACGTAGGTGAGATGATGAAAACATGTACGGGGTGTACATGGCTCCTCTGAAGGATGTACTTAGATACATAACTTCTCGGAGGGATGTGTTTGGAATAGGTTTGAAAACCTATGATTGAAATTTTATGATGACATCTGATGTGAACTGCATGCCTGCATGTAATGCAGGTGAGACGATGAAAATATGTACTTGGGGTACATGGCTCATCTAAAAGGATGTACAAGGGTACATAGCTTCGCCCCCCTACCAGCTAGGCACCGGTATCCATCACCGAGGACGCCCATGGTGTAAGACATCCGATTAGAATTCTTTTTGCAAACATTCATGCTGTAAGGGGACTGTCATGAGAGTGGGGGCTCCGTGAAGAGAATAACCCCTAGGTATTATGATGTTCGGAAAGGAAGCACTTCAGCATTGGTAAGCACCTGGAGGAGGTGCTAGGCCCTTAAGCTAGAGATGTCATTAAGAACCCAAGGAGGTGTTAGGCTCTGAAGCGGGGATGACCAGATCTCGATTGAGAGATGCTATATATAAAAGTATTCGATTACTTGGAAAATCCTGGTTTATTTTTTGTAATTACACATGTGCATAATGATTCAGGTAAGATTTTGAAAAATATTGTTAAGAACTGAATCCTGTGAAAATGAATCTGACATGTGAATTAATTTGTTATGGTGCCTAGAAAGGAAGCTCTTGAGCATTGGTGAGCACTGGAAGAGGTGCTAGGCCCTTAAGCTAGAGATTCCATCGAGCACCCAAGGAGGTGTTAGGCTCTGAAGCGGGGTTGATCAGATCTCGGTTGAGAGTTGCTATACAGATAAGTATTTGGTTTACTTAACAAACTTTTGTTGTTGTTGATTTTCTGTAAATATACATGAGCATATGATGCAACCATGGTTTTGAAAATCTTGTTATAGGCTGCATCCTGTATGAATGAATATGACATGTGAATAAAATTCATTGTGGTGTTCGGAAAGGAAGCAACCGAGCTTGGTGAGCACCTAGAGGAGGTGTTGGGCTCAAGAACAAAGCTGTCAGACCTTGGTTGAGAGGTATTTTCAAGTGATCCAAGGCTTGCAGAAACTGGGCTACCGTTTAATGCACACCCAGGTGTGGGGTGGGGTAGGGTTGTGAATGCCATGGTTGTATAGATCCTAGTCGAACACCTATGGAACCAAAAGAAGATACTTATGCAGATAAGTATTTGGTTCACTTGGCAACTTCTTATTGATTTTATGTCGATATACATGTGCATGTGATTCATCTATGATTTTGGAAAAATCTTGTGAATACTAACATGGGAATTGACTCATTGTTCGGGGCTTGAGCATAGGTATTGCTGGTTCCCGAAGACATTGGAAATGTTCCAAGCTGAGGAGAAGGATTCTCCAAGACCCAGAAAAAGATAATGTGATGTGTACTAATGCATGCAATCAAGGGCTTGGAGGAGTTCGTATGCAAGACAACCACGAAGTGGAACCAAGGAGGAGTTCCAGATCGTACCATTGGATAGGTATAGGTGTAAAGGAAGCACCATGGTCCTGATATGACTACATGGGAGTTGGAGGATGCCATGCGATTGGCACACCTAGTTTTTGGTTCAATTTTGCAGAGCACTAAGGGCGGTGCTTGTGTAACATTTTGTTAAATTTTTCTAAAGCACTGAGGACAGTGCTGTTGAAGGGGGAGGGGAATGCAACACCTCGTTTTTGACCCCAAGGGGGAGGGGAATGTGTGCCCCGGTTTTGACCCGATGGTATTGAATTGCACATTATGTAAATATTTTTATTTGATCGTGGTGTGGAGCTCAAGGCAAAGGCCCCACCATCGATTTAGTGTCTTGTGTGTCAACGATTAAAATCGATGCCGATGATTTATGTGATAGCTAGGCACAATATGTTTTGAGACATCATGTAAAAATGCAAATTAATAAAAATACCACAACTAGCTATGCCATGCAACGTTAAAGAGATGGGCGCATGATTTCACAAGGAATAGGGAGGGGTAAATATTCAAACCCTTGATCCAATGGGGAAAAGCCAAATGTCTAAGGGAAAACCCTTAAAGTTGTCAACTACCCATTTTTTCTTTTTCCCCAATCATTTATTTCTGCCATAAATTGGTTGAGGAAGTTATTTCCTTGGGATGGGAAAGGTATGGGAGTCAAATTCGAATTAGGAAGACCACCCATTTTGGAAAAACGTGTTTTTTAACTTGTGGGGCAAGTAAATTTTAGACTAAAAGGCATGCCCAAGACATCATTCACCCATGTATTTCATTCCTCACCCATCTTCATTCACGTTTGGGCTCTCTCACGTAGCTGGAAGGTGGTTGAGCTCTCTCCTTCATGATCTTCCTGTCATTTTCTTCACTTCTCCATGCCCAGAATTCGTTTTGGGGTGTTGTTGGGTGAATCAGAAACCACGATTTTGGGGTTTGAAGAGGCCGTTTTTGCCCCCCGTGAGCAAGCTAGGAGTTTCCCCCACGCTCTTCTGTTGTTTCCTCAATTTCTCTAAGTTGGGAAGTCGTTTCTGTGTTCTTGAGTAAAGGTGTGACAGAGATTCCCATTTTGGGTGTTTATCGAGGCCGAATTTGCTCCCGTAATGGCCATAGGCATTGTTTGAATTCACATTCACGATTTGGGTGTGAACAGAGGTCGTTTTTTCTCTTGTAATGTTCATGAGCGTTTCCTGAATAGGGATTTTCTCCCGTGGGTTGTTTTTTACCATCTGCCATTTATGTTGTGGTTGCCAAACGTTTCTCTACAACCCAAAACTTGTATTTTGCTGGGAAATGTATCCTTGTGTTGACTTGTATGAGAAAGTCCAAGGAACCCATCTGTTAATTGGATAACTGTGTTTTGATGTGAGGGTTGGCTTGGTTGAGTAAGTCCAAGGAACCCATCTTTTTTCACATCTTATCTGATGTAGTTGCTCCTCCTTTCCAGGGTCTGAGAACAACCAAGACTAGTCTTGATAGACTGTTATGTCTGTTGGCAAAAATACCCATGTAAGGCATAATCAAGATGAAACTGTTTTCCATCCTTTGAGCTTATTATAAACATATAAAAAGAGTTTGAATCCGGCATGTGCTTAAGATCTACTGCATGATGCTTTAAGACTGTCCCAAAAATGTTTTATATTGGCGATTTAGTGAGGCAAAATAATAAAAGGCCTGTGCGGATACTCCGAGGCCTCTGAGTCCTTTATTTCCAAAAATTTTCAGTGTCCCCATTGCAGATTCAGTCCCGCCTTTGAGAGTTTGTCCGCATTCGAATTTCGCTCCTTGTAGACATGTTTGAACGAGATTGATTCAAAAAAAGAGAGAGATCTGGTTGTCTCTTCATATAAAGCATCTAGTGTATCAATTCTGCATTTCTGAGTCTTGTTTAACCAATTTATGACCACCACTGAATCACTAAAAACTTGTAGCTTTTTGCAGTTTTTTTCAATTGCAAAGCAAAGGAGAAGTTTCAAAGTCATAAGATCAGCATAGTTGTTGGTTCCGACTCCCAGCCCCAAGGAGATTTGGAAGTAATGGTTTTGGTTGAGATATAAGCATTCTCCTCCCCCACATGTCAATTTTTGGGAGGCTCCATCAAAAAAATCCCCAAGGGATGTTTCTATTCAACTACTCATGAACAATAATTATTGGAGGGGGAGTGTTCCTTGCTTGAGGGAAGTAAGAAAGTATATCCAATCCCTTCCTTGCTACCTCTTCTGGAGATCTGGCTTTTTCAAGGAATATGACCCTGTTTCTAGCCAATCATAGGCCCCGAATGTGGATGAGCGAGAGGGATTTGATCTATGTTGTTTGAGGGGATGAGGACCAGTCCTTCCATGCCTCTTCCACTGTGCTGCCTTTCCAGGTGAAATTTGAAGAGATAAATGACTTTGAAGTTTGAGTGCTCCCAAACCTATTTGGAAAAAGCACAATGAAGGAAAAGGTGATTTATGTTTTCCTCATCATCCTTGCATAGGCTGCACCACCCAAGTCCTGCTATCTGTCTTTTCTGAAGATGCTCCCATGTAGGGATTTTATTTGCAAGGACACACCAAGTGAAGATTTTTGCCTTTAGTGGGTATTTAATCTTCCAAATACCTTTCTGCCACCATTTTTTATTCTCTTGGAAGAGTTGTGAACAGAGTTGTTGATATCCAATCTTTGGGGTGTATTTCCCATGTTGTGCTTTCTCCCAAATCAACTCGTCTTCTTTGTTAGTAATCTGGATGTGAGATGATTGCAAGGCTAAAGTGTATTGATCCCAAAGGTTTTCCCATTGGTCTGGGAGCTCCAGGTCCTAACTCCTCCTCCACCCTTGATGCCAAATGTTGGTTGAGATAGGGTTTGCTATTTGATTTAAGTGGTAACACCCCTTCTGATGAATTAGTTGAATTAATGGTCGAGGAAGGATGTGATTTTGAGCGCTTCTTGGCCAGGGGTCTGCCCCTATTCTGACTTTTGTGTCGCCCCCTACCTTCCAGACCATACCTTCTGATATAAGTGAGAAAGATTTGCATAAGGCTTTCCAGATGATGGATCCATTTGGAGGTTTCTTGGATCCCATATCCCTGATCCAATCCAAAATCGGGGTTGGTGAGATGTATTTGTGGATAATGACTTCTGTCCACAGACTCTGGGTTGATATGAGTCTCCAACCTAATTTTGCAGCCAAAGCTTTTGCAAAGAGAGAAGTGTTCTTTATGCCCCAGCCTCCCAATGCTTTTGGTCTTGAAATTTGATCCCATTTAACCTAGGGAAGACCCTTTTGATCTTTTTTCCCCGACCATAGAAAAGTTGAGCATATTCTTCTGGATCTATTCAGGATTGATTTGGGAATCCATGCTAATGCCATCCAGTAGACTGGGATTGCTTCCAATACTAATTTGATCAATACTAATCTGCCAGCTCTTGAGAGCCATCTATTGCACCAGTTGTTGATTCTAGATTCCAGTTTGGCAAGCAGCCAGCTCCAGTCCTCTTTTTTGTAGCAATTTGGTTTAAGTCTGAAGCCCATATATTTTATTTCGTCAAGCAGAGAGAGCTGTTGGTAAGGGAATAAATCCTGAAAAGTTCTCTGCATTTCCTCCTCCGAGTTTAGTGCTGTAAGTGAGGATTTCTGGACATTTATTTGCATTCCTGTGGCTTTTCAAAAAAGGGTTAGGATTTCTGAGAGCCTTTTTGCTTCTCTTTTTGAGTCCTTGCAGAAAATGAGGATGTCATCCACAAATAGTAAATGTGTTATGCTCGTGTTTGTGGTAATTCCGAGTCCTTCAAACAACCCTCTTCTTTTTGCATATAGGATAGCTCTAATTAACCCTTCCGCAACTAGTAAGAAGAGCAGAGGGGATAGGGGGCAACCTTGTCTTAATCCCCTCTCAGCATGGAAGAATGGGGAAGCTGCTCCATTGATGAGGACTACAAAGGAGGCAGTTGTGATGCATGCAAAAATCCATTTTATGAAGGGATAGTTGAAACCCAGATGGGTGAGTAGGAGCCTGAGATAGATCCAGCTTACTCTGTCAAAGGCCTTGGAGTGATCAATTTTTAGGGTCGCCCCTTTGCTTTTTTTGTTTTGGCGCTGTGAAGACCCTCCTGGGCAACCCCTATGGCTTCATGGATTTGTCGATCCTCCAAAAAACCAAACTGTTCCTTGGAAATAATTTGAAAGGACCTTTCGAAATATTTGTGCAATTATCTTAGTGACCACCTTGTAGGTTATGTTGCACAGTGAGATAGGCCTGTAGTCCTCCAAGCTTTCTGGATTGTCCTTTTTTGGGATTAGGGTTAGGAAAGTTGAATTCAGTGGAGGGTGAAGGACACCATTTTTTCTTGTTTCCTCTACTAGTAGTAATAAGTCCGGACGGATGGAGTCATATCCAACTAGAAAGAATTCTACTGTCCACCCATCAGGCCCCAGAATTTTATCTTTTTGAAAACTAAGTAAGGTTGCTTTTACCTCCTCCTCTGAGACCTCTTCCATTAGCTCCAAGTTGTCTTCCTCGCTAATGCTTGCAGGGAAATACTGAGAAATTCAAATTACTTCAGCAATGGTTGCTTGTTGGTCTTCTTTGAATATGTTTTAAAAGTATTTCTTCCCTGTTTCTGCTAAGTCTTCAAAGGTGTTTTCTATCTCATTGTTTTCATTCTTTACCTCCCATATAGTATTTTGTTGCTTCCTACCTTTTGCAAATGCCTGAAATAATTTTGTATTATCATCTCCACATTCCATCCAAATTGCTCTGCTTTTTAATCTCAAGACCTCCTATCTTTCCATTAGGAGTTTGGCTCTGGAGGCTTCCAATGAATAGAGTTTCTCTCTGTCCTCTTGGGTAAGGAACCCCCCCCTTCTTTGTTTTGGAGCTCTTTCAAATCCTCCTCAATTTGGATGATTTGCTGTTCATCATGAAGCTTCTTATTTGTTGCCCACTCCTTGAGAAGTTATTTTTATTCTGAGTAGGTTTTGAGAGAAATGAATGGTGGCCCTAGTGCCATTATCCTCCTGATAGGGAATCCAGTTTGATTGAATGAATTGCACTACCTCTTCATTCTTGAGCCATGCAGAACAGAGCTTGAATGGACTTGCCAATTTTTTTTGTTGTTTCCATATTTCCAGGCAGATGGGAAGGTGATCCGAGTTTGCTCCTGAATCCACCCATTGTTTGAACATAAAATCTTCCTCCATAAGATCTTCTGATATCAAGAATTTGTCCAGTATCTTTGCTATTCTCTCTTCTCCCACCCATCTATTTGACCAGGTTGACTTTAGGAGCTGCGGGTCTAGGTCAATTAGTTTGGTGTCCATCAGAAGGTTGCTGAAGTAAGGGGCTGAAGGGTCTGTTCGTGCTTTTGGCCCCTAGATTTCATGGGCTCCTAATGTGAAGTTGAGATCCCCCCCCCTATAATCAATTTCCTTTCTTTAATAAACCCAATTTTTTTGAAAGAGTCCCAGAAATCTGATCTGTTAGAGTAAGGTCCATAGATATTAAACACTGTTAGGGTTGTGTTTGTCTCCTCCCAGCAGAGCTGGCCTCCTAGCCTGAAGGAGGATCCCCAGGAGTTTGAACATCGAATACTTGATTTCTTCCAGCCAATTGCTAATCCTCCCGAGTGGCCATTTGCACTTTGTGATGTGAAAGAGTATAGCGGTAAAAGTGAGGATAACAACAATTCTACTTCCATCTCTGGTCCCATGGTTTCTTGTAGAAGGATGACTTCTGGCCGAAAGAACCTCCATCATCCTTTTTAGGGCAAGCTTTTTCTGGGTACTTGCCAGACCCCTGCAATTTAGGGAGAGAAGTTTCATTTTGGAACCCCATCTGGGGTTTGCACTGCTCTAAGCGCCTCGAATAGGGTTGTTTGTCTTCCACTTGCCTGGTCTCTGAGAGCCTTGCTTTGGGTCGCGGAGAGATGTGAAGGTCTTCCCCTTCCTTTGCCTTTGGAGTTAATATTAGGGTTTAGCCCGAGCCCTTTAGCAGGGACTCTTGGGTTCAGAGAGATTGGAACATCTCTTGATCGAAGGTGGAATTGAATAGAAGAGGATTTATTAGACGAGTCATTTTTTGTGAGGGGGGGAGAGGCTGCCAGGTTTGTGGTGGAAAATGTTTTTTGGAGGGGAGCAGCTCTGTGTGGGGATGGGACTGTTTGTGGGGGGAGTAAGAAAAAATTTGTCCTCATTTAAAGATAAAGCATTTAGATGCTTTCTAAGTGAAAAAGTATTTATACCCGGTGAGGTTGGCGAACTCGGATGAGGCTCCTACTATTGAATTGGTCCCTCATCTACTGCTGTGGCCATTTCCTCTGTTTGTTCCAAAGGCTGATCTGCAGCTTCCGGCACGCGATGTTCTTCAACCAGGACTGGATTCGAGGCAATTCCCTTTGAGCTCAAAGCCCCTGTTCGTTTAACCCACTTCTTTCTTCCTGAGGATGATGGAACATAGTTTGGACAATTCTTTGCCAAGTGTCTTGTTTCATGACATTTGTGGCATCGAAAAGGGAGCCCCTCATAATCCAACAATTGTTTCTTTATCTTAGTTTGCCAAATCAAGTTTATATGGTCCCGGAGGCTTGTTCTGATGTTCAATGAGACTAAGATCCTGGCTACCTTCCTGACTTTCGTCTGTTGATAAGAGAGGTCCGCCTCTATGAAGGTCCCCAACGCCTTTCCAATGCCACTGAGCGATGTCGGATTCCAGAATTCCCAGGGTAGACCTAGAAGGCGGACCCAGACTGGAATTGTGTCGAGTCTCTCAGTATCCGCGTCGAACAACGACGACCACCTCTTTAATTGAAAAGGGGTTTTTCCATATGTCCAGACTTTCCTGAGGATGAGGTCCGCATCCTCTCTGCAGCTAAAGCAGAAGCCAAACCAACCTTTTGCTAGCGGTGTGATTTCTGGGTCTTCCCCTTGAAACCCTGTCCAATTGTTCCTAACCCATTCTTCCATTTTACCTTGTGTAGGGTTACACCCTTTGATTTTCTCGACTAGGGCCAACCCATCCATCTCCTAGGCTTATGTCATAGAAACACTAACTCCGCAGATTAGGTTAACAACTCCTCCAGAAGGATTTAGGCAATGGGTTTTTCGTTTTTTGGAGCTGGGTAGGGTTTCCTCCGAGCTTCTATCAGAGAGAGTACCTTTGCTTTCCAAGATGGGGTTTCGTAGCGGGCTGGTCGGGAGGCCATCTAGAGGTCCCGTGGCCTGCTCTTTTTCTCCTGTAGATGCTGGCTGTTCCAAGGAAGAGTCAAGCCCTCTGTTCAAGTCGTCGTCCGGATGTGGGTACTGTGGCTCTGCTTGTGGTGAAGCACCGAGATAGATTGCTGCATCGGAACCCTGAAGGGTTTGGTTTGAGGGGAAAAGTGAGTACGGTACGCCTCCTAGTGTTGGGTTTAGTGGCCGCACTGCGAACTGCCGTAGCAAACCCTCCTTAGCAAATGGCGGTGAATCCAGAACCCTATCATCATTTCCAACTGGCAGATTCTCTAGGTTGTTCTGGACTGTTTCCGGTGATGGTATTCTGGTGATTTCCGGGGATGAGAAGATGTTTAACCCTTGTCACGGGTCGTCCGTGTAGTCCACCATGTCTACCGGTAACCCTGCTCCTGGCTCCATAATGACCGCAACCGTTTTCTGCCCGTTTGAAAATTCCAGAGAAAACCGCCTGCTGCTCCTTCCGCTACTGTTTGCCTAAAAAAATTCTAAAAAACTCTGTCCTTCGTGGAGCCACCATGGGCTCCCACTTAACTTTGCCGCAGGTTCGAGTCCACCGCAGAGCTCCGGCCATATATATATATATATATATATATATATATATATATCATTATGTTTTTTTATNCCTTATTCCTTTCCTCCACAACTACAATTCCTTTTCATTTCCTCAAATTCGAAGATAAGGCTATGAAGTCTCCTCTTGACATTGGTCCCTTGCAAACTATGACATGAGTTTGCTCTCAATTAAGGATATTAAAGTATAACTTCGATACTCAAAAATTTTAAGGTTGAGATGAATCTCTAACGAATACACACACACACACACACACACACACACACACACTAAAAAATTTGAAGGTTAGAGATTCATCTTAACCTTAAATTTTTTGAGTATTGAAGTTATGCTTTAATATCCCTAATTAAGAGCAAACTCATGTCATAGTTTGCACATCACCAATGTCAAGAGGAGACTCTCTGCAACTACAATTATTTTTTCCTTTCCTCATATTCAAAGATAAGGCTATGAAGTGGTGAGTTAACAAGGTTATATATATATAGGACAATATTATCTATTTTTCAGAAGAAAAAACTCTTCCTTGTTATTCCATATAGAATCAAAGAGAACTTCTGCAAATACATTTAGGTTTGTTACCTCTTAAAGAAAAAAGTCCTAGCATGACCATATTGTCCCAAAATGCTTATCTATTTGACCTACCATACTACAACTATAACTACCAATTTCACTCGAAATAGTCCAGTAGATCACAGTCAAAAGTTATACAATAATGGAGCAGATACAACATATTACTCCTCCAAAATAGGGAGAGAACCCCTAGAGACTAAGGAACTATCCTTGAACTCTTCAAAACAAAGAAGACCATCCTCCAAGCGCACAATTTTTTTGGACAGGCTGTCTGCCAATACATTGTGTTGTTTATAAATGTATTTAAATGATAATCCTTCAAAAAAGAATTGAAGCGTATTGATCCTCAAGCACCAATGTTCTAGAGCTAGTACTTTAAGAGATGACAAGCCAACAACCCAACCAATCACAACTTTAGAATCTCCCAACACCTGGAGGGAGATCACACCAATGTTAAATGCAAATTTAAGAAGACCCCGTAATGGGAGCAATATTACCCTAGTGTTTGTACTAGGTCCAATACCCATCTAAAGAAAAAGATATATGTACTCTTTAATTTTAAAACCATCCCACAACCACAAGTGTTTAGTTGTGCATATTACTTCAATAACATAATTATTTCACTTACTTCATTATACATAAATATGTGCTTTAATTTATTAAAATAATATAAATGATTAATAATATAATATAAATACTTGATTAAAAAAATATATTGTATTTATGGTCATATCCATTTATAATTATACATAAATATGTGCTTTAATTTATTAAAATAATGTAAATTATTAATAATATAATATAAATATTTGATTAAAACACGTATATTTTATTTTTATTTTTATTTTATAAATACGCTGATTTGCCTCGTACATATTTGTTTAAATTTCAACATAAAACCATGAGTGATGTATAAATTACATCACACAGATAGTGTGTAACAACAACCACAATTAAGATGGGACCCTTCAGCCTTTCGTTTCGTTTTTACCTTGTAGGACCCTTTTTTCTCACCTTCTACCCTGCCTTGTATTGCAGATAAGCTTGTCGATCGGTTGAGATGTTACCACGATTAGCTGAGATTCCATTTTGGAGGGTCTCATTCAGAATCCCCCGATACGACAATATATCTAACCAATCTAAGTCGTTGGCGCCAATCTTTTCAAAGTTTCCCTAAACAGTGGTACATCCAAGTGTACATTCATAAACCCTGCTACTGCTTCAAACTGGAGCCAACACGGTTGAATCACATAACTGCGCCTCCCACAGTCTAAATTTCCCAGAAGCTACAAAAGCGGGGTGCAGAGGATCGTGAGAGCTTCAAACAAACGAGAGGTCCAAACACTTTTTTTCCTTGAGAATCATGGATTTTTTTAAAGATAAATGGTGCTTAGGGTTTGTTTTATTTTTTGTTTCTTTTGTCACCCTGTTCGCCTCGATCAGCAAACAGAGCGCCTTAGAAGATCGTGGACACTATGAGATTTTAGGACATGCAGGCTCATCATCCATTAGAAGCCCCACATTGTGGATATACACACAAATGCAGAAATGTCCATTAGTTACTCTATATATGACCCCATTGCGTGGCTTGTTTAGTTCCTGTGAAGTGTAAGCTGGTTATAGAGAAAATGGTCAGAATAGGAATGTAGCTCCATTTGTTATAACTGTGATTTCATCTGGTGATATTTCATTATTTGTTTGTTGTTCGAATAGATAGGACTCAGGCGGATGCTTGACATTGGGTATCATATTTATGCTAATGTTAATTCCACAAATGTTAATGCTGACAGAATCAGTAGCAAACATGTTTCTATTAAGGATTAGCAAGATTCTTAGGTGGTGTATGTCAGCATGATATTGAACTGATTCCATGGCAGCCATTAGCAATTCTAAAACTGAAAGTGTTGCAGCCCTAGTCATGATGATATGTGCAGTGTTTGTTAATAGCAGCAATTCCAATCTAAAGGTCATCGTGGACTATCTCAATATTATTGTTATTTTCAGTAGAATGAAACTGTATTTTAACCCTGTGTGATCAGTTAGCTGCAATCTAACCTTTCAGATCATGGCTGCATTTGGTTGTTGAAGATTCCTCCGATAAATCACTACCTTCTTATGAAAATGAAGGTATGGATACAACATGTTTCATTCCAAAATTTGAGTTATTCATTCTTGTTATAGACAATTCCTTTTCTTACAACCTCCGCTAAAGATTCTTAAGAAGCCACAAAGTAAAGCTAAAAGGGTACCTTGTCTGAGTGTAATAAGCCATGTTTTATCTGCAAGTGCAATTTGCATACTAACTTTTATATTTTTTTCTTTGGACACTCAGGAACCATGTAAAGGATTCAACTATGGAGCAGAGATAAGAGAGTTGGAGCTTGAGCAAAGAAGAATTGCCATCAAGAAAGCAAAATTGGAGATTTTAGAAAGGGAGTTAGTTCTTACAGAGCGTGCGTATGCTCTTTCCCAAAAAATTGACAGCAATCAACCTCCGGCCTGCGTCAACGGGAGTAATAATACAATCGCTTTTCCCGTTTTAAAAAAATGTTCTATAAAACTAACTCATCAAAATGATAATATTGCTAGGTGTCAAAGCCATGGACAAAGTGATTCTCCTATTATTGATCTTTCCTCTGATATTTCTGCTCCTAGTGACCCCGTTAATTCTTCCCTTGATTCTCGTCCTAGTGACCCCACTAATTCCTCCCTTGATTCTCATCCTAGTGATCCCTCGAATACTTCCCTTGCTTCTCATCCTAGCGACCCTGCCTATTCATCCCTTGATTCTGCACCTAGTAATCCTGTTAATTGTTGTCTCGAGGCTAAACTTGAAAATGGTAATGAAAACCTCCTTGTGCATTCAGTGCAATCAACTGGGAACAAGAAAATGACCCTCTACGTGGACAACAAAGGCGAGGTTTTGAAGATGAAGGGAGGTGGCTCAGAGTTTTATCATACTTTGTATTCTGAAGCTTGTCGCCTGTTTGGGTCAACAATGAACTTGAGTTGGAAGCAACAACCGAAAGAGAAAAAAATGGAATTGGAAAAGATAATGACTGAAGAATATGGACACATTTTTGATAAAAGATGGATGTTAGCTGAAGTATGCAAGCACTTGCACAATAAAAGGGGTTACATAAAAAGGGTTTTGAGGAAAGAACCAAAGCATCCTCGAGAACCTGATATAGATGAAGCAACATGGGCAATATTGAAGAATGAGAGGGAAGGGAGAACAGATGGAAAGTACGGACATTTAAAGGAGGTCACTAAAATTCGATTAGAAAAGTTTGGTAAGCACAAATTGGGCCAAGGTGGTATTTCTTCTTTGAAAGCTTCTATGGTAAGTTTGCATGTTTCAGTTTTATTTTCCTAGTGACTTGCATGATAATGATTTAATTTGTGGTAACTAATCGTGTTTTACTTCTCTCACTGTACTTTTCCTTTTGTTTCAGGTTCGTCAATTTGGTAGATTGCCAACATCCGATGAGATAAGATTTGCTGTTAGAGAGGGATTCGATAAACTAAGGGAGAAAAAATTGCAAAGTGGACAGAAGCTAGCAGAATAGTATGAGAACCACATTTCTGATTTTGAAAGGTTCATTCTAAACTCCTGGTTTTGCTTGATGTCTCTTTTTGTTGAAATACCATTATAATCAGGATAATACTGTTTCTTCTTCTAGCCTCATTCAACGAGACAAAATAATATATTATGGTAGTTATCAAAATGACCCCATTACCGTGACCTGTATATTTTATTTAATGGAAATCAAAATAATTCCAGTAATGTAACCTGTATTTTAATTTTTACTCGTATCATTGTCGTCAGGCTGGGCTCTAAACATGGTCCTATAAACACCATGTCTAGGAAATTTGCTTTTTTCCATGCCATGTTGGAGCTTTGACCTTTTTTTAGCATTAGTACTTATTCGAGGAATATGATTTTTGAAAGTTCTAAAGTTTTTTATTTTTATTTTTATTTTGAGTCTATGCTTTCTTTGGACACTTTCTAAAGGATTTAATATTGGTTGATGTTAGAACTATAAAAGCTATAGCGGTTAACTATCTAATTCGATAGCAATGAATAGTTGTGATATAGCAAAATCAAAACAGTTAGAAGAGCTGCACCAGCTAGAAATCTACTCAACTTCAAAGGAATCTATGGCAGTATTTTAAAAGCATTGGTCTAGAATTTGTTGAATTTTTAGCATTAGCATAAACTTTAAAAAATTTGCAGATAAACATGAACAAATCAGCAGTGCAGTAAAAACACATTCATCACATCAGCACACATGGAAACAATATTTTTCACTCGGGAAACCTTCAAAGGACAAAAACCCCCAAAGCATTAATAGCTCATTTCGTAAATGAGATAATTCGGAAAATTCTTCAAAAAGTTCCTCAAATCCAGATCTGGATTTTATCCATAGTAACTGTAAAATTCATCAGTAAAAATAAAAAAATTACCAATTTAGGGCTTTCTAAAAAAAAACTGAGATTTTCTCTCTCCTGTCCGAAAATATCAGACTGTTGAAAACTGCCCGAAAATATTAGATTGCTGAAAACTGCCTGAAAATATCAGACTGCTGAAAACTGGTCGAAAATATCAGACTGTTGAAAACTGCTCGAAAATATCAAACTGCTGAAAACTGTCCAAAAATATCAGACTGTCTGAAAACTGTCCGAAAATATCAGAGTGCTGAAAACTGCCTGAAAATATCAGACTGCTGAAAACTGCCAGAAAATATCAGACTGTCTGAAAATAGAAAAGGCTGCCCACAAAGAAAAATCCCAGTTGCCCGAAAAATGAAGAAGGCAGCCCAAAAAAATGGAATGCTAAAGATGGCTGTGCAAAAATGCTGAAGATAGACTTTGCTGATAAAACCCTAGCTGAGGGTTTGAACATAAGATAGTCTTCTTCACCTGTGAGAGCAAAAGTGTGTGTATCAAATGAGAAGGCTTGATCTTCTTTTATAGCCTTCATTCACCTGTAGGTGTACAACTAATTAGGAAAGAATAAAATAATAATATTTTTAATCTTTTCTTAATTTCACTTTCACATTTACCAAAAATGGTACTTTTATTTTTCTTTTGACTTTTATAAGAAGTCCTTATTTATTTTGATTTTTGACTTTGGTCATTTTCCTGTGGTCACAAAGTCTTTATTTATTTTGACTTTCGACTTTGGTCATTTTCCAGTGGTCACAAAGTCTTTATTTATTTTGACTTTTGAATTTGGTCATTTTCCAGTGGTCACAAATTCTTTATTTATTTTGACTTTTGACTTTGGTCATTTTCCAAGTGCTCCTATGGTCATTACTTGTGGTCCTTTTTTAATTTCAAAAGTACATCATCATAAACCAAGAGAGTTATTAATGCTTTTATCTCACACACTGTGTGACACCTAAATCTGGTACTAGGGTAACTTAACCAAGGGTAGCTAATCCTTGGAGAAGCACACCAAGCCCATAGATTAAGACAAATTAGGAAAGATTAAAATAATAATATTTTTAATCTTTTCCTAATTTCACTTTCACATTTACCAAAAACGATACTTTTATTTTTCCTTTGAATTTTATAAGAAGTCCTTATTTATTTTGATTTTTGACTTTGGTCATTTTCCTATGGTCACAAAGTCTTTATTTATTTTGACTTTTGACTTTGGTCATTTTCCAGTGGTCACAAAGTCTTTATTTATTTTGACTTTTGATCTAGTGGTCACAAAGTCTTTATTTATTTTGACTTTTGACTTTGGTTATTTTCCAAGTGCCCCTGTGGTCATTACTTGTGGTCCTTACCTGTGGTCCTTTTTTGATTTCAAAGTACATCATCATAAACCAAGAGAGTTATTAATGCTTTTATCTCACACTTTGTGTGACACCTAGATCTGGTACTAGGGTAACTTAACCAAGGGTAGCTAATCCTTGGAGAAGCACACCAAGCCCATAGATTAAGGGTCAAAGTGCAACACACATGCCCAGACCCAGTCTAGGGCTTATAGTGTCTTCATTCTCCCAGAAAATGGCTACTCAGAACTAGGCCGAGTCTTCCAATCCCAGACTGGTCTACTCCGTGGTCCCGGACTAGATGTCTTCTCAACACTAGGTTGAGTCTACTCAGGGCAGATCTGGGTCTATATCATCGTCCCAGACCAAATATCTACCATTCAACAAAATGGTCACTCAACACTGGGTTGAGTCTTCATCGTGGTCCCAGACCAGGTGGTCCCATTCTCCGAAGAGAACGGCTCTCGATGCTGCTCAGAAAAATCAACACTCCCTCTTAGCGAGAGAGGCTTTCTCCGCCATACCAAGCTTGTCACGAAAGTACACGAACTTTGATGTTCTCAGAGGCTTGGTTAAGATATCTGTAATCTGTTCATCCGTACGAATGTATTGCAACTTCAGAGCACCTCTTTGCACTAGGTCTCTGATGAAATGGTAACTCATTTCAATGTGCTTCGAGCTGTCATGAAACACTGGATTCTCTGAAAGCTTTATGCAACTCTGATTATTGTAATGGATGATCGTTGAGTCAAGCTTTCTCTCGAACAAATTATATAACAACTTTTTGAACCAAACTGTTTTTTTGCAGGCATCACTTGCAGCAATATACTCTGCCTCAGTTGTACTCTGAGCTATGGAACCTTGCTTCCTACTGGACCAAGAGATCATTGCTGATCCCATATCGAAGAAATAACTAGAGGTACTTTTGCGGTCAACTGCACTACCAGCTCAATCTGAATCTGAATAACCAGATAACAATACTCCATTGCTGGAAGTATACCTGAGCCCATAAGTGATAGTCCCTCGCACATATTTGAGTACATGTTTGGCGGCTACCAAGTGTATGTGCTTCGGATCTGACATGAACTGGCTCAATGCATTCACTATGTAGTAGATGTCTGGTCTCATATGCACAAGATACATCAGGGAACCCATGAGTTGTCTGTATAGTGT
The DNA here is from genome assembly GCA_001517045.1 of Pseudotsuga menziesii. Classification (NCBI taxonomy): domain Eukaryota; kingdom Viridiplantae; phylum Streptophyta; class Pinopsida; order Pinales; family Pinaceae; genus Pseudotsuga; species Pseudotsuga menziesii. The sequence continues at coordinate 150,206 of LPNX011140437.1, forward strand.
GGAGTCCATACACTGTGAACTAGAGGCTGAGTCTTGCATCTTTGTCAAGTTGGGAGTCATTGGTACGCTCATGGACTTGCAGTCCTGCATCCCAAATCTCTGCAAGGTATCCACTGCATACTTTCCTTGTGTCAGGAAGATCTCACCTGGCTTTTGCCAAACTTTTAAGCCAAGGAAGTAATGCATCAATTCGAGATCTTTCATCTCGAATTCAGAGGTAAGCTCCCTCTTACACTGGTTTATCAACTGTTCATCACCTGTAAGAAACAAGTCATCTACATATAGAACAAGTATCAAGACATGATTTTGAACAACTTTACAGCACAAGTTAGAATCAACTATACTTTTGGAAAACCCCAAGCTATGGAGAAATCCATCCATCCTGGCATACCAGACTCTCGGAGCCTGTTTCAGTCCATACAAGGCTTTATTCAGTTTACATACACAGGTCTTCTTCCCATGAGTAACAAAGCCTTCAGGTTGTTCAATATAAACTTCTTCCTCAATCTTACCATTGAGAAAGGCCGTCTTTACATCCATCTGATGTAACTTCCATCCGAATACTGCAACAAGTGAAATGATGGTTCTGATGGTAGTGTACTTGGCAACAGGTGCAAATGTCTCGTCATAGTCAATGCCTTCTTTCTGAGTAAAGCCATGAGCTACAAATCTGGCTTTATACTTTTCCACACTGCCATCTGCAGCATGCTTGATCTTATAAAGCCATCTGGAAGTCACTACTGACTTTCTTGTAGGTCTAGGAACAACTTCCCAAACATCATTCTTCATGATTGACTTATACTCTACAATCATGGCATCAACCCATACCTGTTTACTTGCTGCTTCTTCGTATGATGAAGGTTCTGGACTGATAAGTTGACTCATAAGACCGGAGTACTTCTGTGGTCTTATGCTTTCTCTTAAAGTCCCTGAAGGAGCTTTGTGTTTCTCAGCTTCTTGTATCGTTTATCGGTAACAAGCAGGTCTCCTTTTGGAAGGAAAAGCTTCAAGTAGTTCTTCTAGTGGACTTTCAATGCTTTCAGGAACATCTGGAGTTTGATCATCAAATTCTTCCTCCCTCTGAATTTCTGAATCTGGAAACTGAAGTAGAGCAACTGCATCTTCCGGCGAAAGCTCTAGTGCTTTACGAAACACTGCTTCCTCATGGAAGATTACATCTCTGTTGATCTCAATTACCTCTGTCCAGGTATATATACTCGATAAGCCTTCGAGCATTCACTGTACCCAACAAATAAGCCTTTCTTACCAAAAGGCTCTAGCTTGGTCCTCTTTTCTTTTGGCACATGAACATACACAGGAGTGCCAAATATACTCATGTGATCAATTGCAGGTTTCTTCTTGGTGAAGACTTCTTCTGGAGTCTTCTCACCCAAGATAACATGAGGGCTTCTGTTCTGGATGTACACAGCAGTTTTTGTAGCTTCATCCCACAAAGACAAAGGAAGATCTAGATCAGTGATCATGGCTTTAGCAGCCTCACAGATCGTTCTATTCTTCCTTTCTGGAACCCCATTCTGTTGAGGGTTGTAAGACGCTGTCAGTTCTTTCTTGATTCCTGCTTCTCGGCAAAAATCATCAAACTCATTAGATTCATACTCACCTCCGTTATCCGATCTCAAGATACGGATGTGCCTGCCAGTTTGATTTTCAATCAGTGTCTTGAACTCTTTGAACTTGTCAAAGGTTTCACTCTTGGCCTCGAGGAAGTAAATCCAAGACTTCCGAGAGTAGTCATCAATAAACAAGACATAATATAAACACCCACTCAAGGAGGGTGAAGACATGGGCCCACAAATGTCAGAATGAATCAAATCCAAAATGCTTCTGGGAAAGGATTTCTTAGTGTTCTTACCTAGAGCACATCCTTTACAAATTCCTTCATGCTTTAAAGAAACTTTTGGCATACCTGCAACCATCTTCTGCAATCCTGGGAGAGCTGTGTAGTGAAGGTGTCCAAACCTTCTATGCCAAAGTTCACAGGGATCAATTGAGTGATGTACCAAAGCATGAGTGTAAACTTTTGAAGCTTTGTAGAGATCTCCCTCTCGAACCCCAATCTGTACTGTTGAGTCTAGATTTGTGTCTTTTGCCCATAAAAAGACCTTCTTGTCCATAAAGAGGACTCTATGGCCCTTGTCTTCTAAACCAACAACAGATATACGATTCTTTTTTAAACAAGGAATATAAAGAATATCATCAACATGAGGAACCGTACCAGAGTCAAGTTGAAGCGAAGTTGAGCCAACTCCTTCAATCTTGTAAGTGGAGTTATCCCCAAGTTCTATCTGAGTGATGAACTTCTTCTTTCTGTAACTGGTGAGGGTACTACGGTTACCTTTCATGTGTCTAGAGGCACCACTGTCAACCAACCAAGAAGTAGAGCAAGTTGAGAAAGAACCAGTTAGAGCATAAATCAAATAGTACTATCTTCTAGGCTCATCAGTTTTATCAGCCTTGGCTTTCTTCTTCTTCTTTCTCTACTTCTGGAACAGATGCGTGGAACCTTCTCTTGGGTTTCTTCTTGTTCTATTTGCAGTCTCTAGCATAATGTCCAAACTTGTGACAAGTATAACATTCAATCTTAGACATCTCAGAAAACTTACCTTGAGGTTTCTTCCCTTTCTTTTGCTGATGGAAAGGCTTCTTGAACTTCTTGGTCTTTGCAGCAAGTGCAAGGTTATCCTGCTTGATTACCTTGTCTTTGTTCCTTACTTCTTCTTGTATGCAATCATGCCAAAGCCTTTCAAAGGTTGGCTGATTTTCTTGTTCACAGACGGAGGCCATGAAGGTCTCCCAAGAGCTTGGGAGACCATCAACCACTATTTGTACAAGATCATCATCATCAACAGTAACACCAATAGCAAGGAGTTGATCTCTTACCTGTTTGATCTTGGTGAAGAAGGAACCAACACTTTCATCTTTGTTCAACTTCAATGTTTGTAGCCTCTTCTTCAAGACTCTCTTTTGACTGGGAGCCTTCTTTTCATAGAGGTTTACCAATGTATCATAGCATTCTTTAGCAGTCTTTAGAGATGAGATGTTGGGCATCGATTCTTCTCTGATGGAATCATAAATGAGTCTTCTAGCCTTACCTTGCTTTTTCTTGTAGGCAAGTCTACCAGCATTTGTTGTAGGCTCTTCTGTGGCATTAAAAACAAGGTCATCCAAGTCATTCTCATTTAGAATGGCTGTCAACCTGGCTTTCTAGGAGTTGAAGTTTACTGCACCGAAGAGCTTCTCTTCCGGATTTAGACCATTGGTGGCCATCTCTGTCACTTGTCCAAAAAGTTAGATCTGCAAATCTTATTCCTCGATCTAGTGAAAAAACAACAGTAGTGTCCCTTTACTGTGTTTTCACATGCTAAGCTCTGATACCATGTTGAATTTTTAGCATTAGCATAAACTTTAAAAAATTTGCAGATAAACATGAACAAATCAGCAGTGCAGTAAAAACACATTCATCACATCAGTATACATGGACACAATATTTTTCATTGGGGAAACCTTCAAAGGACAAAAACCCCAAAAGCATTAATAGCTCATCTCGTAAATGAGATGACTCAGAAAATTCTTCAAAAAGTTCCTCAAATCCAGATTTGAATTTTACCCACAGTAACTGTAAAATTCATTAGTAAAAATCAGAAAATTACCAATTTAGGGCTTTCTCAGAAAAAAACTGAGATTTTCTCTTCTGCCCGAAAATATCAGACTGCTGAAAACTGCCCGAAAATATCAGACTGCTAAAAACTGCCTGAAAATACCAGACTGTTGAAAACTGCTCGAAAATATCAGACTGTCTGAAAACTGCTCGAAAATATCAGATTGTCTGAAAACTGCTCGAAAATATTAGATTGTTTGAAAACTACCTGAAAATATCAGACTGCTGAAAACTGCGCAAAAATATCAGACTGCTAAAAACTGTCCGAAAATATCAGACTGTCTGAAAACTGCCTGAAAATAGAAAAGGCTGCCCACAAAGAAAAATCTCAGTTGCCTCGAAAAATGAAGAAGGATGCCTAAAAAAAATGGAATGCTGAAGATGGCTGAGCAAAAATGCTGAAGATGGACTTTGCTGATAAAACCTTAATTGAGGGTTTGAACATAAGATAGTCTTCTTCACCTGTGAGAGCAAAAGTGTGTTTATCAAATGAAAAGGCTTGATCTTCTTTTATAGCCTTCATTCACTTGTAGGTGTACAACAAATTAGGAAATATTAAAATAATAATATTTTTAATCTTTTCCTAATTTCACTTTCACATTTACCAAAAACGATACTTTTATTTTTCCTTTGACTTTATAAGAAGTCCTTATTAATTTTGATTTTTGAATTTGGCCATTTTCTTGTGGTCACAAAGTCTTTATTTATTTTGACTTTGTTCATTTTCTAGTGGTCACAAAGTCTTTATTTATTTTGACTTTTGACTTTGGTCATTTTCTAGTGGTCACAAAGTCTTTATTTATTTTGACTTTTGACTTTGGTCATTTTCCAAGTGCCCATGTGGTCATTACCTATCGTCCTTTTTGATTTCAAAAGTACATCATCATAAACCAAGAGAGTTATTAATGCTTTTATCTCACACACTGTGTGACACCTAGATTTGGTACTAGGGTAACTTAACCAAGGGTAGCTAATCCTTGGAGAAGCACACCAAGCCCATAGATTAAGGGTCAAAGTGCAACAAACATGCCCAGACCCAGTCTAGGGCTTATAGTGTCTTCATTCTCCCAAAGAATGGCTACTCAGAACTAGGTTGAGTCTACCAGTCCTAGACTGGTCTACATCGTGGTCCCAGACCAGATGTCTTCTCAATACTAGGTTGAGTCTACCTAGGGCAGATCTGGGCCTATATCATGGTCGCAGACCATCTACCATTCAACAGAATGGTCACTCAACACTGGGTTGAGTCTTCACTGTGGTCCCAGACTAGGTGGTCCCATTCTCCGAAGAGAAGGGCTCTCGATGCTGCTCAGAAAAATCAACAGAATTTAGGAGAACTGGTATTCTCCTTTGTTGGAAACTTGGCAGTTTTAATTTTTTTGTAGTTTACAGAGATGCCCCAGCTTCAATAGACACGGTGTTGAATTGTTTTTGTTGGAAGTTTTTTTACTTTTATTTATAGAATATCTAGAAAGTTTGAAATACAAGTTTGTATGTTGTAGATAAATCTCCTATTTATGAAATATTATTAGGTGTCTGAATTTCAACTTTTGAGTGACACAAACCTTTTCCCATAACCATGACATATGAGATTGAGAAATCATAGATCTGTTTCCTTATCTGAGATTATACAAGAGATTCTATAAAACTTTTTATTCTAGATTTGTTTTCCAGGGTTACAAACTCTCTAGATTTGTTACCAGAAATATCAGAACATCATTCTTATTACTAGTTTTACATTTGTTTTATGCAAAAAAATCATTTTGTGCAAGGCTTAGCTACCCTTGGTTAAGACACCTTAGTATCCGATCTTGGTGTAACATAGAGTGTGACATAAAAGCAATAGTAATTCTCTCTGTTTATGATGATGTACTTTGAGTGCGGATGAAAGACCACCTTGACCATCTGTTTTGACCACAGGGCACTTGAAGAAGGCTAAAGCAAAAGCCTAAAATACATAAAGGACCCTTAGTACCACTAAGGTGTCAAAGTGAAAGTGCAAAAAGACCTTTAGTACCACTAAAGCTAAAAGTGATAAAAGAATAAAATATTATTATTTTGTTCTTTTGAGTTTTGGTCCACTTACAGGTGACTCAAAGGCTATAAAAGAAGATCAATCCATTTATTATTACACACACTTGCTCTCATAGATACAACTGCTCCAATAGAAGAAATTGCTTGTTATTGAAGAGAAGGAAGATTGACATGATGCTTTAGCATGGATGAGTCTAGCTAGGGCATTCACTCTTGTGTTTTTATAAACCCTAAATTAGGGTTTTACCTTTTTGCAGCAGCATACACTAGCTAGGGTTTAACCCTAAGCTTCTTCTTCTTCACGTTTGCTTCACTATCTTCATAGGCAGGTTCCTTGCTTCACTGGGCAGTTGCAAACCTTCATGGGAAACCTTCTTCTTCATCAGGGCATCTCCTAGTCCTCCGGGCAGCCCCCTCTAGGGATCAACCCTTTCTACTAGCATCTCGGGCAGCCATAAGGCAAGCTTGTAAGGGCTGTTGGTTCACACAAAACCCTCGGGTATCCAACAGGCCTGCTCGGAAGGGTTCGGGGTCTGTACAAACCTTTGGGTAGTCGTAAGGCTAGCCCATGAGGGTTGTCGACCACCCTCGGGTAGCCTACAGATTAGCCCGGAGGGTGTTGAGTCTGCACCAGACCCTCGGGCAGTCCACAGACTGGCCCAACAGGGCTCGAGCAGCCCACAGACCAGCCCAACAGAGTTCGGGCAGAACAAAGAAGGCCTCGGGCAGGCCTCCGTTAATCCGGGCAGCAGACAGTTTAGTTCGGGCAGGGCAACAATAACCCGGGTAGGGTAAAGCAGGTTCGGGCAAGGCAACAGCAACCCGGGCAGGGTAAAGCAGGTTCGGGCATGGCGGCAATAACCTGAGCAAGGTAAAACAGGTCACGGGTAGGCAGAGAAGATTTTCGGGCAGGAGAGAGAAAAATTGGGCAAAAAGCCCTAACTTGATAAAAGCCTAATTTGGCATTTTCTGTGTAAAAGTTTATCTTCTGTAATTGTGGATCTGTGGTAGAAACCCAATTAGGGTTTGCGAATTCTTGAAGAACTCAGTCATCTCATTTACGAGATGAATTACTAATGCTTTTGGGTTTTTTGTCCTTTAAAGGTTTCCCCAGTGAAAACTCTTGCGTTCAGTGTGTTGATGTTTACTGCACTTGTCATTTGTTATATGTTAGTCTGCAGATTTTAAAGTATTCATGCTAATGCTAAAAATTCAACATGGTATTAGAGCTTAGCATGTGAAGATCTAGTAAGAAGAAATTGTTGTTGTCTTCCTAGACCTTGAGATATTTTGCATACTTGACATTTGACTAAGTGGCAGAGATGGCCATCAACATCTTCAGACCGGAAGAGAAGCTTAAAGGTTCAACTAACTACAACTCCTGGAAAGCTAGGCTTATAGCTATTCTAGAAGAAAATGACCTTAATGACATTGTGTTCAATGTCAGTGAAGAGCCAACATCCAATGCTGGCAGACTTGCTTACAAGAAGAAGCAGGCTAAGGCTAGAAGGATCATCTATGATTCTGTCAAAGAAATTGTGATGCCCAACATCACAGCATTAAAGATTGCCAAAGAATGCTTTGACACCTTGGCTAACTTGTATGAGAAGAAGGTTCCTAGTCAGAAGAGAGTCTTGAAGAAAAGACTTCGAACATTGAAGTTGAACAAGGATGAAGGGTTTGGTCCCTTCTTCACAAAGATTGCACAGGTAAGAGATCAACTTATTGTTATTGGTATTGCTGTTGATGACGATGACCTTGCGCAGACTGTGGTCGATGGTCTCCCAAGCTCTTGGGAAACATTCTTGGCATCTGTTAGTGGACGTGAGAATCAGCCAAGCTTTGAAAGACTTTGGTATGATTGCTTGGAAGAAGAGGGAAGGACTTCAGGCAAGGCAACTAAGGAAGGAAACCTTGCACATGTAGCAAAGACACAGAAATTTAAGAAGCCCTCCTCTCAGCAAAAGAAGGGAAAGAAGCCTCAATGTAAGTCCTTTGATGTTTCAAAAGTGGAATGCTATAATTGCCACAAGTTTGGGCACTTTGCCAGGTATTACAGGTAGACCAAGAAGAAATTCAAAAGAAGATTTCAAGCATTTGTTGCAGAAGAAGAAGAAGAACCTAAGAAGAAGAAGAACACCAGGGCTGACAAAGAAGATGAACCTAGAAGAGAGTACTACCTGATCTCCGCTCTCTTTGGATCCATCACAGACAGTTCTACCTCTTGGTTGGTGGATAGTGGTGCCTCCAGGCATATGACGGGTAATTGTGGAGCTCTCACCAGTTATAGAAAGAAGAAGTTCACTACTCAGGTGGATCTTGGAGATGACTCCACTTACAAGATTGAAGGAGTTGGATCAACTTCACTTCAACTTGATTCAGGTACAGTTTTACATATTGATGATGTCTTATATGTTCTTGGTTTGAAGAAGAATCTTCTATCTGTGGCTGGATTAGAGGGAAAGGGCTATAGACTCCTCTTCATGGACAAGAAGGTCCTATGGGCAAAGAATGAAAATCTAAGCTCAACTGTACAGATTGGGGTTCGAGAGGGAGGCCTTTACAAGGCTTTCGAAGATTCTACTCATGCTTTGGTACATCATACAGTTAATCCATGTGAGCTGTGGCATAGAAGGTTTGGACACCTTCACTACACAACTCTTCTAGGCTTGCAGAAGATGGTCATTGGTATGCCAGAGGTATCTCCAAAACATGATGGAACTTGCAAAGGATGTGCTCTAGGTAAGAACACTAAGAAATCCTTTTCCAGAAGTAAGAATAGATCTAAAGGCATTTTAGATTTGATTCACTCTGACATTTGTGGACCTATGTCTTCACCCTCCTCGAGTGGGTGTTTATATTATGTCTTGTTCATAGATGATCCCTCTCGGAAGTCATGGATTTACTTCCTCAAGGCCAAAAGTGAAACTTTTGATAGGTTCAAAGAGTTCAAGGCTCTGATTGAAAATTAGAATGGTAGACACATCCGTATCTTGAGATCAGATAATAGAGGTGAGTATGAATCTAATGAGTTTGATGATTTTTGTCGAGAAGCAAGAATCAAGAAAGAGCTGACAGTACCATACAACTCTCAGCATAATGGGGTTGTAGAAAGAAAGAATAAAACGATCTGTGAAGTTGCTAAAGCCATGCTTACTGATATAGATCTTCCTTTATCCTCGTGGGCTGAAGTTGCAGGTACTGCTGTGTATATCCAGAGCAAAATCCCTCATGCTATTTTGGGGGAGAAGACTCCAGAAGAAGTCTTCACCAAAAAGAAACTTGTAATTGACCACATGAGGATATTTGGCACTTCGGTTTACATTCACGTGCCAAAGGAAAAGAGGGCCAAGCTAGAGCCTTCTAGTAAGAAAGGTATATTTGTCAGGTACAGTGACTGCTCGAAGGCCTATCGCATCTATGTATCTGGACAGAGGTACATTGAAGTCAACAGAGATGTGATCTTCCATGAGGAAGCTGTGTTTCGTCAAACACAAGAGCTTTCAAAGGAAGATGAAGTACCTCCCCTTGAGTTTCCAGATTTAGAAGTTCAGAGGGAGGAAGAGGAGTTTGAGGATCAAATTCCAGATGCACCTAAGGACATTGAAAGTCCACTAGAAGAACTGCTTGAAGTTCCTCCTTCTAAAAGGAGACCTGCTTGGTACCGAGAAACGGTACAAGAAGTCGAGAAGCATAAAGCTCCTCTCGGGACTTTCAGAGAAAGCATAAGACCACATAAGTACTCTGGTCTTATGAGTCAGCTCATCAGTGCAAAACTTTTCTCATACGAAGAAGCAACAAGTCAACAGGTATGGGTTAATGCCATGATTGAAGAGTATAGTTCAATCATGAAGAATGATGTGTGGGAAGTTGTTCCTAGACCAACAGGAAAGTCCGTGGTGACATCTAGATAGCTTTACAAAATCAAGCATGCTATTGATGGCAGTGTGGAGAAGTATAAATCCAGATTTGTAGCTTGTGGCTTCACTCAGAAAGAAGGCATTGACTATGATGAGACATTTGCTCCTGTTGCCAGGTATACTACCATCAGAACCATCATTTCTCTTGCTGCAGTATTCAGATGAAAGTTACATCAGATGGATGTAAAGACAACCTTCCTCAATGACAAGATTGAGGAGGCAGTCTATATTGAACAACTTGAAGGCTTTGTGACTCATGGGAATAAGACCCATGTGTGTAAACTGAAGAAAGCCTTGTATGGACTGAAACAGGTTTCGAGAGTCTGGTATGCAAGGATGGATGGATTTCTCCACAGCTTGGGGTTTTCCAAAAGTACAACTGATTCTAACTTCTATTTTAAGGTTGTTCATAATCATGTCTTGATCCTTGTTCTATATGTAGATGACTTGTTTCTTACAGGTGGTGAACAGTTGATAGAACAGTGTAAGAGGGAGCTTACCTTTGAATTTGAGATGAAGGATCTCAGTTTGATGCATTATTTCCTTGGCTTAGAGGTCTGGCAAAAGGCAGGCGAGATTTTCCTGACATAAGGAAAGAATGCAGTAGACATCTTGCAAAGATTTGGGATGCAAGATTGCAAGTCCATGAGTGTACCCATGACTACCAACTTGACAAAGTTGCGTGACTTAGCCACTGGTTCACAAAGTCTGGACTTTACTTTGTACAGACAGCTTATTGGATCCTTGATGTATCTCGTGCATACGAGACCTGATATCTGTTACACAGTAAATGCTCTAAGTCAGTTCATGTCCGATCCAAAGCACATACAGTGGGTAGCTGCTAAACACGTACTCAGATATGTGCGATGTACTATCACTTATGGGATCAAGTATACTTCCAGCAGTGGAGTATTATTATCAGGATATGCTTATTCAGATTGGGCTGGCCGTGTAGTAGATTGGAAAAGCACCTCTGGTTACTGCTTCAGTATGGGATCTGCAATGATCTCTTGGTCCAACAGGAAGCAGGGTTCCATAGCTCAGAGTACAGCTGAGGCAGAGTATATTGCTGCAAGTGATGCCTGCAAGGAAGCAGTTTGGCTCAGAAAACTTCTATCTGATCTGTTCGGTGGAAAGCTTGACTCAACGATCATCCATTACGATAATCAGAGTTGCATTAAGCTTTCGGAGAACCTGGTGTTTCATGACAGATCGAAACACATTGAATTGAAGTATCATTTCATCAGAGACCTAGTACAAAGAGGTGCTCTGAAGTTGCAGTACATTCGTACGGATGAACAGATCGCAGATATCTTGACCAAGCCTCTAACAACATCAAAGTTTGTGTACTTTCGTGACAAGCTTGGCATGGCAGAGAATGCCTCTGTCGCTGAGAGGGAGTGTTGATTTTTCTGAGTAGCATCGAGAGCCATTCTCTTAGGAGAATGGAGACATTTGGTTTGGGACCAGGATGTGGAACCGGTCCAGTACTGGGAGACTCAACCTTGAGTTGAGTGACCATTCTGTTGAATGGGGATATCTGGTCCGAGACCAAGATATGGAGCCAACCCACCATTGGGGGACTCAACCTTGAGTTGAGTGACCATTTTGTTGAATGGTCACATTTGGTTCGGGACCAGGATGTGGAACCAGTCTAGCACCGGGGACTCAGTCTAGAGCTGAGTGGCCATTCTTTGAATGGAGGCACCTGGTCAGTTACCAGAATTTAACCTAGTTCGGGACTAGGGGCTCAACCCAGGGTTGAGGGCCATTCTCTAGGAGAATGGAGGCGCTTGGTCTGTTACCAAGTATTTGACCTTGTGTCAAATTATGCAGCTTATGGCTGCGGCACCTGGTAGGATTACACTATAAGCCCTAGATCGGGTTTGGGCATGTGTGACACTCTGAACCTCGATCAGTGGGCTTTGTGATCTTCTCCATGGCTTAGATACCCTTGGTTAAGACACCTTAGTATCCGATCTTGGTGTCACACAGAGTGTGAGATAAAAGCATTAGTAATTCTCTCTGTTTAGGATGATGTACTTTGAGTGGGGATAAAGAACCACCTTGACCACCTATTTTGACCACAGGGCACTTGAAGAAGGCTAAAGCAAAAGTCTAAAATACATAAGGATCCTTAGTACCACTAAGGTGTCAAAGTGAAAGTGCAAAAAGACCTTTAGTACCACTAAAGCTAAAAGTCAAAGTTATAAAAGAATAAAATATTATTATTTTGTTCTTTTGAGTTTTGGTCCACTTACATGTGACTCAAAGGCTATAAAAGATTTATCCATTTATTATTACACACACTTGTTCTCACAGGTACAACTGCTCCAACAGAAGAAATTGTTGGTTATTGAAGAGAAGGAAGATTGATGTGATGCCCTAGCATGGATGAGTCTAGCTAGGGCATTCACTCTTGTTTTTTTATAAACCATAAACTAGGGTTTTACCTTTTTTGCAGTAGCATACACCAGCTAGGGTTTAACCCTAAGCTTCTTCTTCTTCACGTCTGCTTCACTATCTTCACGGGCAGGTTCCTTGTTTCATCGAGCAACTCCAAACCTTCACTGGGCAACCTTCTTCTTCATCTGGGCAGCTCCCAGTCTTCTGGGTAGCCCCCTCCAGGGCTCGACCCTTTTTGCTAACACCTCGGGCGGCCATAAGGTAAGCTCGTAAGGGCTTTCGGTTCACACAAAACCCTCGGGCAGCCAAGAGGCCTGCCCAGAAGGGTCCGGGGTCTGTACAGACCATCAGGCCATAAGGCTAGCCCGTGAGGGCAGCTGTCCACCCTCGGGCAGCCTACAGACTAGCCCGGAGGGTCCTGAGTCTGCACCAAACCCTCGGGCAGTCCATGAACTGGCCCAACGGTGCTCTGGCAGCCCACAGTCCAGCCCAACAGAGTTTGGGCAGAACAAAGAAGGCTTTGGGTAGGGCCTTTGTGAATCCAGGTAGTAGATAGTTCATTTCGGGCAGGGCAGCAGTAACTTGTCCAGGGTAAAGCAGGTTTGGGCAGGGCAACAGTAACCTGGGCAGGGTAAAGCAGGTTTGGGCAGGGCAGCAGTAACCTGGGCAGGGTAAAACAGGTCATGGGAAGGAGAGAGAAAATTAGGGCAGAAAGCCCTAGCTTGGTAAAAGCCTAATTTGACATTTTCTATGTAAAAGTTTATCTTCTGTAATTGTGGATTTGTGGTACAAACCCAATTAGGGTTTGAGAATTCTTGAAGAACTTAGTCGTCTCATTTACGAGATGAATTACAAATGCTTTTGGGGTTTTTGTCCTTTAAAGGTTTCCCTAGTTAAAAACTCTTGTGTTCAGTGTGTTGATGTTGTTTACTGCACTTGTTATTTGTTTTATGTTAGTCTGCAAATTTTAAAGTATTCATGCTAATGCTAAAAATTCAACATGCTCTAATCTAAGGCAATTACCAGATCTAGATGGAGGGCTACCGACTATGTTGGCAATTAGAGAAGTGGCACATGTATCTATTAACAATTTCAATTTTGCTACTAAGAGTCCTGTAATTTTGTTTTAGCAAGTTTAGTGGCTTAAATGATTGAATGGATGGTATGAATAATGTTTCAACAAGAGGAAAACATTGTGGCCAATGTTGCACGACTCGGACTCGGGAAAGACTCGGCTGGCATATGACTCGTCGACTCGGGAAAGACTCGCGACCAACTCGGCAAGACTCGGGGGAGACTCGGCAAATAGATAATAACTTAAGAGATATGGTAAATTTTGGGGAAAAAAGAGGTTAATATCATTTCCAATCCATATCTTTGAAATATATTCACTTATCCAATATAATATCAATATAATATATACATAATAAATATTACTACCTAGAATATCCAAAAATAACATATACATGTATATATTTTAAAATTTTGAAAAAAATAAAATAAAATTTATAATATATATTTACATTATTAATACATTATAAGTTTAATATTTATAACTTTTAATTTAAAAATGATATTAACTTATAATACATACATAATAAATATTATTACATGGTACATATAATATCCAAAAATAACACATACATGTATATATTTTAAAATTCGAAAAAAATAAAATAAAATTTATAATATATATTTACATTATTAATACATTATAAGTTTAATATTTATAATTTTATATTTAAAAAATGATATTATCTTTATAAGTTTAATATTTATAATTTTTATATTTTAAAAATAATATTATCTTTATTAATAAAAATATATATATAATAAAATTTGAAAATCATAATATAAATAGATAATTAACTTATTAATAAATAGTAAAAATGTTATAACTTATAAGTTTGTAACCTTTATACTTTTTACCATTAAACCTTTATACTTTTTACCATTAAAAAAAAACATTTATACTTTATAAACATTAAACATAGTTATATTTGCGATTTTACCATTGTGTAAGGTCAAATTCCTTTATACTTTTTACCATTAAAAAAACATTTATACTTTATAAACATTAAACATAGTTATATTTGCGATTTTACCATTGTGTAAGGTCAAATTATGGGCCACATGAAAAAGTAATTCATGGCCGGCGTAAAATACCATTGTCGAAGGGAAAATTAAGGCCACAGAGGAAAGTAATTCCTGGCCATTGTCTAGTTGGGAGGGAAATGAGCATGCTTGTCATGTACCTCCACGCGGGAACGTTGGAATTTTTACTTGCTATCAGTGACAATCTAAGGAAGGAAAATTCCTTCCTGGAACCAGCGAGGAGTTAAAGAAGGCTTCTGGTGATTAAATCGGGTGTGCTGATTGTTGATGCAAAAAGCTTGAAATTTCTCTCTAGGTACAGTAAGCACGCAGATTTAAAAATGCAAAGGACTCTTTCGGAAAGAAAGCATTGCTATCGACAAAATGAGGCGTGGGTTAACCACCGTGGAAGGAAAGTAACGCAAATTCTTGAGTTAAAAAGCCGCTTGTTGTGTAAGAAACGCAGTTAGCAAGCCGCAACCCTGAGTGTGGTGTTTTTTCCCTGAACTTGCATAAATTTCTTCATGAGCAGAAACGAATTTTGTTTTACCTATAGGTTAAATTTCTCTAATCTTGTAGCCGCAGGGGGTCTTATTTCCTTCGTTTTTGGCGGGTCATGCCGAGTCCCAGCGAGTAAAAGGCGAGTCTCAGCTAATCTGGAAGAGTTTGACGAGTGACTAGAGTTGGACGAGTTCTCCAACGAGTTTTATCCGGTTACTCGTCCTGGATGCTGACTCGGGCAGACTCGCGAGTACTCGCGAGTCTTCAACGAGTCGTGCTTCACTGATTGTGGCCTCACATTGCCATCCTTTTGTTGAGAGTACATTCACTCGTAGAGATGGATTCAAGTTGGCACATAAGAGTTGGAAGATAGATAAATGGCATGGGTTGGGACTAGAACTCTTACAAGCAAGAATTTTGGCACCGTTGAAAATGCTAAATTTGAGAAATTTGAGCAGCATTTATTTAAAGACTTTTTGAATTGCTTTTTGGTAATATCCTTTTGTGGTCTGCCTTCTTACCCTTTGAATTGCTTCCCTGTAACCTCCTTGTTTGGTCTTTCTTCTTTTGTAATTACTGCGATATGAGAATCTAAACCAAAGTACACATCATCAGACTGGGATAAATATCACTAGCACACTTGATAGAGTAACCCTTAGATTGGCATTTCAGAAGGTTCTCAACCCATAACTTTAAATCTACCATGGTCCATGTATTTTGTACGATTTTTGCTCTTGAATGCAATGCAATTTTTAATGGTTTATTGAGCAGAAGAACAAACTATAGTTACTATACAAAAGTGCATAAAAAGAGAATATCTAGCTCCTTTGATTGGGTTTCCAAAAATTCTCTGTAAGAAGAATTGATTGCAGGATTGATGATTGCAAAATGGTAATTCCCTTACAAATGAAGAATTCATTCTTCCCAAGAATCAACCGAAAAGTATACTTCCTTCAATATCTGAAGAGCTAATGTGACCCTTGTACATATCATACTTTCACGCTTGCATGATTGGCACAATTGGTGGGAATGAGATTTTGTAAAATGACCTTAAAATATCAAGAATTGGTTATTCCTAGTTTATGCAATTCTGCCTGTACATCCCTTCCACTTGGAAGAAGCTATATTTGATTCCTAATTGTTGATTTTTTTGAGCAGCATCGAGAGTCCTTCTCTTAGGAGAATGGGACCACTTGGTCTGGGACCATGGTGAAGACTCAACCCAGTGTTGAGTGACCATTCCGTTGAATGGTAGATATCTGGTCTGGGACCATGATATAGACCCAGCTATGCCCTGGGTAGACTCAACCTTATGTTGAGTAGACATATAGTCTGGGACCATGATGTAGACCAGTTTGGGACTGGTAGATTCAACTTAGTTCTGAGTAGCCATTCTCTTGGAGAATGAAGACAATGTAAGCCCTAGACAGGGTCTGGGCATGTGTGTGACACTTTGACCCTTGATCTATGGGCTTGGTGTGCTTCTCCAAGGATTAGCTACCCTTGGTTAAGTTACCCTAGTACCAGATCTAGGTGTCACACTGTGAGATAAAAGCATTAATAACTCTCTGGGTTTATGATGATGTACTTTTGAAATAGAAAAAGACCATAGGGGCACTTGAAAAAAGGCCAAAGTCAAAAGTCAAAATAAATAAAGACTTTTTGACCACACGAAAATGACCACAAGTGAAAGTCAAAATAAATAAGGACTTCTTATAAAAGTCAAAGGAAAAATAGAAGGACCCTTTTGGTAAAAGTGAAAGTGAAATTAGAAAAAGATTAAAAATATGATTATTTTTATCTTTCCTAATCTTGTCCACTTACAGGTGAACAAAGGCTATAAAAGTAGATCAAGTCTTCTCATTCATTACACAAGTTCTCTCTCATAGGTGAAGCTGCTACTTTTATTGATGAAGACTATCCTGCCTCAGGTAGTGCATTTTTCAAGCAAACCCTCAGCTAGGGTTTTTATCAACACTTGTATTTTCTGGGAAGCTCTCCATCTTTTCCAGGGAAACCACCTCTCTCCACATGGTTGTCTCACTTCTCTCTTCGGGTAGCAAATTTTCGGGCTGATTGTTCATTTGGGCAAATCACGTTAGGGCACTGCCCTATTGGCACCCACGGGCAACGTGCTACAGGCATACTCGTAAGGGTTTTGCCCATGGGTAGCCTAGGGCATACCCTTGTAGGGCTGCCATAGCCACGGGTTGCTAGATAGCAGGCTCAGGCTTAAGGTGCAACTCACGGGTTGCCAACCGGGAGGCCTCGAGGGACTTAGGGCAGGCTATAGAGCCTCGACCCCGCCCACAACAGACAACCCAGCCACTCCAACAGTCTCGGGCAGCAGCAGAGGTCAGCTGGGCAGTAGATCGGGCAGGTTGGGCAGCAGGCAAGCAATCTGATTTTTCGGGAAACCTGTAAGTTTTTGGGGCAGGAGAGAGAAAATCTTAGTATTTTTGACGAGGCCCTAATTTGGAAAATTTTGTAATTATGGTAAAAATTATCAGCCTGATTTTTTTACTGATAAACTTTCAGTGACTGGGTAAATTCCAGATCTGGAATTTGAGGAACTTTTTGAAAAATTTCTTAAGCCATCTCAGTTTTGAGATGAACTATTAATGCTTTTGGGGTTTTTGTCCTTTGAAGGTTTCCCAGTGAAAAATCTTGTGTTCATGTGTGTTGGTGTGATGAATGTGTTTTTACTACTGCTGAAGTGTTTTAAGTAGATCTGCAAATTTTTAAAGTTTATGCTAATGCTAACATTTCAACATGGTATCAGAGCTTAGCATGTGAAAACACAGTAAAGGGACACTGCTGTTGTTTTTCACTAGATCTTGGAATAAGATTTGCAGATCTAACCGTTTGATAAGTGACAAAAATGGCTACCGTTGGTTTCAAACCGAAAGAGAAGCTCCATGGTTCAACAAACTTCAATTCTTGGAAGGCCAGGTTGACAGCCATTCTGGATGAGAATGACTTGGATGACATTGTTCTTAATGTCACAGAAGAGCCAACTACAAATGCTGGTAGGCTTGCTTACAAGAGGAAGCAAGGTAAGGCTAGAAGAGTCATTTATGATTCTATCAAAGAAGAATTGATTCCTAACCTTGAAGACTGCTAAAGAATGCTATTATACGTTGGTAAACCTCTATGAAAAGAAGGCTCCCAGTCAAAAGAGAGTCTTGAAGAAGAGGCTACGAACTTTGAAGCTGAGTAAGGATGAAAGTGTTGGTTCCTTCTTCACCAAGATCAAACAGGTAAGGGATCAACTCCCTGCTATTGGTGTTACTGTTGATGATGACGATCTTGTGCAAACAATAGTTGATGGTTTGCCAAGCTCTTGGGAAACCTTCATGGCAGCCGTCTGTGGACGAGAAAATCAGTCAACCTTTGAAAGGCTTTGGCATGATTGCATACAAGAAGAAGCAAGGAACACTGACAAGGTAATCAAACAGGATAACCTTGCAGTTGCAGCAAAGACCAAAAGGTTCAAGAAACCTTCTTCTCAGCAAAAGAAAGGGAAGAAACCTCAGGGTAAGTTTTCTGACATGTCTAAGATTGAATGTTATACTTGTCACAAGTTTGGACATTATGCTAGAGACTGCAGGCAGAACAAGAAGAAACCCAAGAGAAGGTTTCAGGCATTTGCTGTAGAAGCAGAGGAAGAAGAAGATGAAGAACCAAAGAAGAAGAAGAAAACCAAGGCTAGTAAAACTGATGAGCCTAGAAGAGAGTACTATTTGATTTCTGCTTTAACTGGTTCTTTCTTAGCTTGCTCCACTTCTTGGTTGGTGGATAGTGGTGCCTCCAGGCACATGACAGGTAACTGTGGTACCCTCACCAGTTATAGAAAGAAAAAATTCACCACTCAGGTAGAACTTGGAGATGACTCCACTTACAAGATTGAGGGAGTTGGCTCAACTTCACTTCAACTTGACTCAGGTACGGTTCTTCATATTGATGATATTCTTTATGTTCTTGGTTTAAAGAAGAATCTTTTATCTGTTGCTGGTTTAGAAGACAAGGGCCACAGAGTCCTCTTTATGGACAAGAAAGTCTTTTTATGGGCAAAAGACACAGATCTAGACTCTGCAGTACAGATTGGGGTTCGAGAAAGAGACCTTTACAAGGCCTCCAAAGTCTCCACTCATGTTTTGGTACATCACTTAGTTGATCCTTGTGAACTTTGGCATAGAAGGTTTGGACACCTTCACTACACAGCTCTCCCAGGATTGCAGAAGATGGTCACAGGTATGCCAGAAGTTTCTCCAAAACATGAAGGAATCTGTAAAGGATGTGCTCTAGGTAAGAACACTAGGAAATCCTTTCCCAGAAACAAGAGTAGATCTAAAGGTATTTTGGATTTGATTCATTCTGACATTTGTGGGCCCATGTCTTCACCCTCCTTGAGTGGGTGTTTATATTATGTCTTGTTTATTGATGACTACTCTCGGAAGTCTTGGATTTACTTCCTGAAGGCCAAGAATGAAGCCTTTGATAGGTTCATAGAGTTCAAGACACTGATTGCAAATCAGACTGGTAGGCACATTCGCATCTTGAGATCATATAACGGAGGTGAGTATGAATCTAATGAGTTTGATGATTTTTGTCGAGAAGCAGGAATCAAGAAAGAGTTGATAGTGCCTTACAACCCCCAACAGAATGGGGTTGCAGAAAGGAAGAATAGAACGATCTGTGAGGCTGCTAAAGCCATGATCATTGATCTAGATCTTCCTTTGTCCTTATGGGCTGAAGCTAATGGAACTGCAGTATACATTCAGAACAGAAGTCCACATGCAATCTTGGGTAAGAAGACTCCTGAAGAATTCTTCACCAAGAAGAAACCTGTAGTTGACCACATGAGATTATTTGTTAGATTTTTATCATTTAAGCAATATGATCTTAGGATCTTATTTGAGAGAATAACATGCACAACAATAAACACAAGAGACAAGAGACGCAAAGGATTTTCCTCGAGAAACCATAAAGGAGAAAACCCTGCAACTTCCTCAGAGATAGAATGAGCACCAATGGCAGCAGTAAAACTCGAAAACATAAAGATGATCTACAACAACTTGTTCTCTTTCTCTCACTTGAGAGAGCTTCTCCTCTCTCACTCATGCGCCCCAGTGAGTGAGTTTGTGTGTAATAAATAGAGATGTGCACTCTATTTATATTCTTTCGTTTACTTAATGTCCACTTTAACATGTCGACTCCACTTAACAATTACTTACTAGGGCTGACATCTCTAAGAGAGTCTAATAACCCTAGTGCCCCACAACTGTGGGGACTTTAACCCTTGATCAATAGGAGGGTTACCCACAATGACTTTACATGACTTGTTTACATTATTGAATCTACCGATAGGAATATCAAGGCATGACATGACTCAAATACATTACAGACACTTTTCGGAATAAACATCGGGGTACAATACATAAGATATACAAGTGAATACATTCCGAAGTTACAAATACATCAACACTCCCTCTTAACTAGGAAGGTATTCTCTCGACACAATTTATCAGCACAAGTCTTTTACTTTGTATCATCTGAATCATCGTCAAGTTCTCGTCATCTTCATCACTGGATCTGGATCATCTCTGGTTCTGGAACATCTCTGCTGGATCATCATCACAGGTGCTATCTCTTGATTCTTCTTGTCACAGGAAGTTCTACAGAGCCAACCTTTTTTCATGCTGGTTGTATGCCTAGCCTCCATGTAGGTCTTCTTCAGCACTTATATCTCACCCTAAGTCAGAATGGCCCGCCCAACACTTACATCTGACCATGAGAGGAACACATCCAACACCATGTCATAAAAGCATGCCCAGCACTCACATCTGACCATGAGAGGAACCAATCCAATCATCTATGTCAGAAAGGCCCATCACTCACATTTGACCTCATCTTGTCAGAAAGGCCCAGCACTCACATCTGACCATGTGTAAACACATCGCGCCAGAATGGCTCAGCACTTATATCCGACCATGTGCGAACACACCGCATCGGAATGGCTCTGCACTTACATCCGACCATGTGAGAACACACCGCATCGGAATGGCTCTGCACTTACATCCGACCATGTGAGAACACACCGCATCGGAATGGCTCTGCACTTACATCCGACCATGTGAGAACACACCGCATCAAAATGGCTCTCAGTCCCAGACTGAGGATTCCTGGTAACTGACCAGGTGCCTCCATTCTTCCAGAGAATGGCATCTCAGCACCAAGCTGAGTATTCTTGGTAACTGACCAGGTGCCTCCATTCCAAGAATGACATTCAACACTTATATCTGATCATGTAGGAACCAATCCTACAGTCACATCAGAATGGCTCAACACTCACATCTGACATGGAAGGAACCAATCCTCTCACCATGACAGAATGGCTCAGCCCTTACATCTGACCATGGAAGGAACCAATCCACTCACCATGTCAAAATGGCTCATAGACTCATCACTTCCCCTTGGAGGGAACCTCGATCTGGAGAACACCAAGCTTCTCCCTGAAGTACTCAAACTTCACTTTGGCCATTTCTAGCATAGAATCACATCAGGGCTAATTACGTTCAAGGATAACTTGCGAGCTTCGCCAAGACCGATTACATCTGAGGACAACCTACAGGTGTGTTTACATTTGAGCAACCTATGAGCTTTGCCAGGATTTATGCTCAGACAACCTGTCTCATCGACTATGCTAGAACTCCCTCTTTTGAGAGATCTGGATCTGGATCACATACTGGAGCTTCACTGCTCCTCTCTGCATCATACACAAATGCAAGTCAGATCAAGCAAATCAAATAGTAGTTTTTAAAAGAAACATACTACCTCCCAAATAGCAAGTGGCAACATCTTTTGCCTCAGTTGTACTCAGCGCCATGCAGGACTCCAACCTGCCAAACCCAGAGATCACACTTGATCCCATACTGAAGTAGCACCTCGAAGTGCTCTTCCTATCAATGGCATTGTCTACCTAATACGAATCCTCATAACCCTCCAGGTTAATCTTCTGATTTGCCTCATACTTGAGCCCATAATCAACCGTACCCTTTAGGTACCTCACTGCATGCTTTGCAACCATCAGGTGAACATGTTTCAATGTGTTCACAACAAAGCAAATATCTGGTCTCGTATTTGTCAGGTAAATCATCTGATGATACATCGTGGCATCAACCGACTCTGATGAAGCAACACTCAATAGCTTTAGGTTCGATGCCATAGGTGTGGTCATGGCCTTGCAGTCCATCATCCTGAACCTCTTCAGGTTCTCTACTGCATACTTCCGTTGTCCACACCTCCATGCCTAGAACGTAGTGCATCATACCCAAGTCCTTTATCTCGAACTTGGCAGCAAGTTTTCTTCTTGCAAATTTAATGAGTTCCTCTTTTTTGTCAAGAACAAGTCCTCGCCATATAACAGGAGCATCACTGGTCTTCCGCCTTCAACCTTGGAGCAAAGGTTGGAATCCTCTTTACTCTCAGTAAAGCCTAGAGTCATCAGTAATCTGTCCATCTTGTCGTACCATGTCGAACCTCAGGATCTTCTGCAGTCACTCCCTCTGAAGCGGAGCATCATTCTCCCTCTGTCTTTCGTACTCTACGCACTGAAACATTCTGTACCGGAGTGACAAGTAGCTTCCTCTACTACTAATATTCTATGTGTCCATCTAGGATCATTGTATACCAAGATCCTCTATCTTGAACTTTTTCAAAAGTTCTTCTCGCACCCATCTGTGAGCTTATCATCCTCTATAGACTTTCATCTTCAACCTTGTAGCAAAGGTTTAGGTCTTCATCAAGCTCCTCATGTATGTGTTTTCCCATGGGTGTCTTCTGAGCTCGTACAAGGCCTTCTTTCATTTGCACACATGAGTCTGCCTGTCATGTGCCTTAACTCCCACTTGATGCAAATGTCTCTTCGTAGTCTATGCCTTCTTTCTGTGAGAAGCCTCGTGCTAAGAATCTTGCCCACGATGTTGCCATCTACTGCATGCTGGATCTTGTAGATCCATATGGAAGATACTACGGACTTCCCTTTAGATCTCGATGCCGCATCCTAGACATCATTCTTCTTGAATTGGTCTTCCCTATCTTCTTGGCTGCTTCTTCATCGCTGGAAGGTTCTGCATCAATGATGTCACTGCATTTGTCATATTATTCTTTGTCTTGAACTGTCGTCACTTGTTCTTTCATCCTTTTTTTCTTGTATGCGATTGTACGCGATCTTTCCTACAATTCAAATGCACCAGTTGTATGATTAGAACATTTCATAATGCATATTCATAATGGTAATTTCTTATGGATAAATATATGATCATGCAACTATCTTAGCCAATACAACATTCATCCATATCTCGCGGAAACTTTTTAGATGCCTTCCATCTCTACCAGGACAACATTGAGATTGTGCACTAATCCAATATGTCAGCAAAGAGGTTTCATTCTAGATAAGTAGCAATGGAGAGTTGTATAGCACCATGAGCTACTTACCCATCACATGCATATTAGTGGTATACTGTCATTAATGCAAACATTCTATCATGCATAATACATCAACTGAATATTAACAAATGCATGGAAAAACAATATCATGAAATGACAATGAAATACTCATCTTTAATTGTTTCATGGGTAGACTCCTTCTCGAGCCTTCAGCTTCATCATCTTCTTCATTCATCATTTCTTATCCAAATGCTAAGATGGATAAGAGTTTCTTCAAGAGTTGAGTCCTTCGTATTCCTCATCACTTGAGGGATCTTCTTTGGATGGTGAGAGCTTGATCTTTAGTTGCTCCCATCTTCTCTTCTCTTATTATGAGTTGAGCTTCTTCTTCTTCCCAGAGTCTGCTGAAAGTAATCACTTCCTTCTGGTACACATTCCTCGCATGAATGAATCCCATGATCCTGGGAGGCCATTCAAGGTGGCTATCACCACTTCGGCATTCTCCACTTCTTCTTCTACTGCTACAAGTTGTTCTCTGATTTGAGAGACCCTCGTAAAGTATGACTGTATGGTCTTTGCATTCTGGATCTT
Source organism: Pseudotsuga menziesii (assembly GCA_001517045.1). Taxonomy (NCBI): domain Eukaryota; kingdom Viridiplantae; phylum Streptophyta; class Pinopsida; order Pinales; family Pinaceae; genus Pseudotsuga; species Pseudotsuga menziesii. Next base: position 173,882 of record LPNX011140437.1, read on the forward strand.
CACATTCTTTAACTGTTTTCTCAAAGTCATATTCTGATTTATGTTCTTCCCTTCAAATAGCTTGGTCAAGGAATCAAACATCTCTTTCGATGTCTTTAGGGAAGACACTTGTGGTATAAGGTGATCTGTGATTGAATCAGCAATGATCTTCTTGGCATTGACCAGGTTCTTCTGGTGTAAGGCTTTTAGCCTCATCTCCCTTTGGAACTGGAACCTCTCTACTTATGTAGGTGTCCAATTCATTTTCTTCAGAGAGATCATATACATCCATGCTTGGAAGTTATCAAATTCAATAAGCTTATCATCAAGCTGATGTGATAGATCACTTTGAAATGAGAACTTCAAATGAAAATAGCAAAAGATTAGATCCTACCGATTTGAGGTGTCCGTCTTGATTCCGGAGCTGGTTGATCTAGGGTTTGTCAGAGAAAACCTAATTTTCAAAACTTGGAATCTTTTAGATCTGATTGGCTAGAAAGGTAGACCTCTTCAAGGTGAGCTGTCCAATGTACTCCTTTTCTGAAAACAGTGGAGGGAAGCTCCCGGAACAGGAAGCCCTAGTTTTCCAATTTCTTCTGCAGAAATTTCTGATACTGTTTCTGTGGTATCTCCGAGATTACTGCTCCTCTGTGTCTGAAACTTTGCACTGAGGTAGCCTCGCCTGTCCCTGTTCCAACACCACAGGTTTCATCAGAATTGGTTTCACCAATTGGGACTTATGAGTGTTTTCCCAAGGTGACCTGTTTCAGGACTATTTCGATAGCAAAGTTGTACGGACTGCCATGTGTCACTATTTCATCTTTTGGGTTTGAAACTTGGACCACAGAAAGTACCGTTCGTTCCCATTCTGGAACATCTTCAGAAATTTCATTTGGATCTTCGTAGCCCGAGATATAACAATTCTCCCCAGGTGTCTTGTTTGGGGATGAATCCTGGGAGAGGCTGGAACCCTACCTTGGAGGAATCATATCTCCTAGAATATAGCGAATCTGAGGCTGAAACTTGGACACAGTGTACATCAGGATATTATCTTCGACCTGTGAAAGTTTCGACCCTTGAGACTTCTGCAATCCTGAGATATAGCGAATGTACCAAAACTTATTAGTTTTAGTATTTAGGGTTTTTTTAGCCCGGGGTCAAACTAGGGTTTGACTTTCCTGGAGTTTCACCCAACCAAAAATCTCGACCTAGGTCTCTAAACTTCGATTTTGATGAGGAGAGCAATCCTATGCTGGGCTCACTCAAAAATTCTTCTTCTGTAAAAAGCCCTAATTTCCCACACCAAAAACTGAAAATGCTCAAAATCGAATTCCGCTTCGACAGAAAGATGTGTCCTTCAATGGAGAGTCAGTCTAGCATACTTTTGTTGATGGATTGTGGAGAGAGACCCAAAAAGTAAGAAGCCCTAGCTTCTGCAGCTGCACAATGTCTTCTTCTTAGGTTAGCTCTGATACCATGTTAAATTTTTATCATTTAAGCAATATGATTTTTGGATCTTATCTGAGAGAATAACATGCATAACAATAAACACAAGAGACAAGAGACACAAAAAATTTTCCTCGGGGAAACCATAAAGGAGAAAACCCGGCATCTTCCTTAGAGATAGAATGAGCACCAATAGCAGTAGTAAAACTCGAAAACATAAAGATGATCTCCAACAGCTTGTTCTCTCTCTCACTTGAGAGAGCTTCTCCTCTCTCACTCATGCGCCTCAGTGAGTGAGTGTGTGTGTAATAAATAGAGAGGCTCACTCTCTATTTATATTCTTTCGTTCACTTAATGTCCACTTTAACATGTCGGCCCCACTTAACAATTACTTACTAGGGCCGACATCTCTAGGAGAGTCTAATAACCCTAGTGCCCCACAACTGTGGGGACTTTAACCCTTGATCAATAGGAGGGTTACCCACAATGACTTTACATGACTTGTTTACATTATTGAATTTCTTGATAGGAACATTGGGGCATGACATGACTCAAATACATTACAGACACTTCTCGGAATAAACATCGGGGTACAATACATAAGATATACAAGTGAATACATTCCGAAGTTACAAATACATCAACATTATTCGATACTCCTGTGTATGTTCATGTACTAAAAGAAAAGAGGACCAAGCTAGAGCCTTTCGGTAAGAAAGGCTTATGTGTTGGGTACAGTGATTGCTCGAAGGTTTATCAAGTATATATACCTGGATAGAGGTACATTGAGGTCAGTAGAGATGTAATCTTCCATGAGGAAGCAGTGTTTCGTAAAGCACTAGAGCTTTCACCGGAAGATGCAGATGCTCCACTTGAGTTTCCAGATTCAGAAATTCAGAGGGAGGAAGATTTTGATGATCAAGCTCTAGATGTTCCTGAGAACATTGAAAGTCCACTAGAAGAACTACTTGAAGTTCCTCCTTCCAAAAGGAGACTTGCTTGGTACCGAGAGACAGTAGAAGAATTCGAGAAGCATAAAGCTCCTTCAGGGACTTTCAGAGAAACCATAAGACCACAAAAGTACTCCGATCTCATGAGTCAGCTTATCAGTTCAAAACCTTCATCATACGAGGATGCAACAAATAAACAGGTATGGGTTGATGCCATGATTGTAGAGTATTAGTCAATCATGAAGAATATGTTTGGGAAGTTGTTTCCAGACCTGCAGGAAAGTTAGTAGTGACTTCCATATGGCTTTATAAGATCAAGCATGCTGCTGATGGCAGTGTGGAGAAGTATAAAGCCAGATTCGTAGCTCGTGGCTTCACTCAAAAAGAAGGCATTGACTATGATGAGACATTTGCACCTGTTACCAGGTACACTACCATCAGAACCATCATTTCACTTGTTGCAGTGTTTGGATGGAAGTTACATTAGATGGATGTAAAGACAACCTTTCTCAATGGTAAGATTGAGGAAGAAGTTTATATTGAACAACCTGAAGGCTTTGTTACTCATGGGAAGAAGACCCATGTATGTAAACTGAAGAAAGCCTTGTATGGACTGAAACAGGCTCCGAGAGTCTGGTATGCCAAGATGGATGGATTTCTCCATAGTTTGTGGTTTTCCAAAAGTATAGCCGATTCTAACTTGTACTTTAAAGCTGTTCATAATCATGTCTTGATACTTGTTTTATATGTAGATGACTTGTTTCTTACAGGTGATGAATAGTTGATAGAACAGTGTAAGAGGGAGCTTACCTCTGAATTCAAGATGAAAGATCTTGGATTGATGTATTACTTCCTTGACTTAGAAGTCTGGCAAAATCCAGGTGAGATCTTCCCGACGCAAGGAAAGTATGCAGTAGATATCTTTCAGAGATTTGGGATGCAGGACTGCAAGTCCATGAGCGTACCAATGACTACCAACTTGACAAAGTTGCGGGATTCAGCCTCTAGTTCACAAAGTGTGGACTCTACTCTATACAGACAGCTTATTGGTTCCCTGATGTATCTCGTGCATACTAGACATCTGCTACACAGTGAATGCACTGAGTCAGTTCATGTCAGATCCGAAGCACATACACTTGGTAGCTGCTAAACATGTACTCAAGTATGTGCGAGGTACTATCACATATGGGTTCAGGTATACTTCCAGTAGTGGAGTATTGTTATCTGGATATTCAGATTCAGATTGGGCTGGCAGTGCAATTGACCAGAAAAGTACCTTTGGTTATTGCTTCAGTATGGGATCAACAATGATCTCTTGGTCCAGTAGGAAGCATGGTTACATAGCTCAGAGTACAACTGAGGCAGAGTATATTGCTGCAAGCGATGCCTGCAAGGAAGCAGTTTGGCTCAGAAAGTTGTTATCTGATTTGTTCGAGGAAAAGCTTGACTCAACGATCATCCATTGCGATAATCAGAGTTCGATAATCAAAGTTGCATAAAGCTTTTAGAGAATCCAGTGTTTCATGACAGATCAAAACACATTGAAATGAGGTATCATTTCATCAGAGACCTAGTGCAGAGAGGTGCTTTGAAGTTGCAGTACATTCGTACAGATGAACAGATTGCAGATATCTTGACCAAGCCTCTGACAGCATCAAAGTTTGTGTACTTTCGTGACAAGCTTGGTATGGCAGAGAATGCCTCTCTCGCTGAGAGGGAGTGTTGATTTTTTTTAGCAGCATCGAGAGCCCTTCTCTTAGGAGAATGGGACCACCTGGTCTGGGACCATGCTGAAGACTCAACCCAGTGTTGAGTGACCATTCTGTTGAATGGTAGATATCTGGTCTGGGACCATGATATAGACCCAGCTCTGCCCTGGGTAGACTCAACCTTGTGTTGAGTAGACATCTGGTCCGGGACCACGATGTAGACCAATCTGGGACTGGTAGACTCAACTTAGTTTTGAGTAGCCATTCTCTTGGAGAATGAGGACACTGTAAGCCCTCGACTGGGTCTAGGCATGTGTGTGACACTTTGACCCTTGATCTATGGGCTTGGTGTGCTTCTCCTTAAGTTACCCTAGTACCAGATTTAGGTGTCACACAGTGTGAGATAAAAGCATTAATAACTCTCTTGGTTTATGATGATGTACTTTTGAAATAAAAAAGGACCACATGGGCACTTGAAAAAAGGCCAAAGTCAAAAGTCAAAATAAATAAAGGCTTTTTGACCATAGGAAAATGACCACAAGTGAAAGTCAAAATAAATAAGGACTTGTTATAAAAGTCAAAGGAAAAATAGAAGGACCCTTTTGGTAAAAGTGAAAATGAAATTAGGAAAAGATAAAAAATATTATTATTTTTATTTTTCCTAATCTTGTCTTTTCATTCATTATACAAGTTCTCTCTCACAGGTGAAGCTGCTACTTTTATTGACGAAGACTATCTTGCCTCAGCTAGGGCATTTTTCCAGCAAACCCTCAGCTAGGGTTTTTATCAGCACTTGTGTTTTCTGGGCAGCTCTCCATCTTTTCCAGGGAAGCCACCTCTCTCCTCACGGCTGTCTCACTTCTCTCTTTGGGCGGCAAATTTTTGGGCTGATTGTTCATTTGGGCAGGCCACGTTAGGGCACTGCCTTATTGGCACCCACGGGCAGCCTGCTACAGGTATACCCGTAAGGGTTTGGCCCATGGGCAGCCTAGGGCATACCCATGTAGGGCTGCCATAGCTACGGGCTGCTAGATAGCAGTCCCAGGCTTAAGGTGCAGCTCATGGGCTGCCAACCGGGAGGCCTCGAGGGACTTAGGGCAGGCTGTAAAGCCTCGGCCCAACCCACAGAAGACAGCCCAGCCACTCCAGCAGTCCCGAGCAGCAGCAGAGGTCAGCTGGGCAGTAGATCGGGCAGCAGGAAGCAGATCAGGCAGGGTAAACAGCAGCCGAGCAGCAGATCGGGCAGCAGGCAAGCATATCAGGTAGACAGTCTGATTTTCTGGGTAGCCTGTAAATTTTTGGGGCAGGAGAGTGAAAACTCAGTATTTTTGACAAGGCCCTAATTTGGAAAATTTTGTATTTATGGTTAAAATTATCAGCCTGATTTTTTTACTGATAAACTTTCAGTGATTGTGGGTAAATTCCAGATCTTCTTTTTGAAGAATTTCTTAAGCCATCTCATTTACGAGATGAGCTATTAATGCTTTTGGGGGTTTTGTCCTTTGAAAGTTTCCCCAGTGAAAAATCTTGTGTTCATGTGTGCTGATGTGATGAATGTGTTTTTACTACTGCTGAATTGTTTTAAGTAGATCTGCAAATTTTTAAAGTTTATGTTAATGCTAAAATTTCAACACTAATGAGCTGAAAATAACAGAATATTGGAATATTGAAGCATTGGCTTTCTTGACAAACTTTAAAGTCAGCTTTTGAGATCTTAAGTGTTGAATTTCCCTCTTGAAATCGACTAGAACATCTGCTTGAAGATTTAGGTTCAAGAATTGTTATTCTTGATACAGCCTACATGTCCCTCATCAGGAGAGTCATCATAATGACTTCAGATCAGATTAGGAATGTGCAGAAGATAAGGGTTACCTTTTTGCTTGTTGACATCGACATTTTGATGCTGATGGAATGTGCAATGATGAACATTAATTGTTGATCTTGTAAAGCCCAAGTTTCAGTAGGGCCTTCATTGATCAAGGTAGCACCAGTCGATGATAGGAAAGGTGAACTGCCAAACTTCTCGTTCAGAACTACAGAAATTTTCTAATCCTAAATAGAAAGATTTTGAATCTTGTCTTTTTTAACCTTCAGGAGTTTGAACACATTCCTGATCAAAGGTGATAGAACTTTCAAGTTGTTGCCAAATGTTGTCTTCAAATGTCAATCCTAGATGCCTATGATAGTCTGCATTTGGATATTCCTCCGCGTTGGTCAGATTTATGTTTAGTTGCTTTAATTGCGCACCATCTTTATTTTGCTGCCATCAAAAATTTTCCGATTAAACATAGGGTTGCATAACCAAACATATCAGGTTCACTAAAACAATTAACAGGGCTAACGCTTAAGGTATCTGAAAGCTCTTGTGGAATTGTGATGATTGAGATGCATCGGTAGCAGAATGCTGATTCCTAGATGCACCCTGGTATATTTTGGTGGCACTAAAAGGTCATCCAGTTGTAAAGTTTCTACCATTAGAATTGCATGTTAAAAGAGCGGATGCATTATTTTAAATTGATTGTACAGACAAGCTGGAACACTAACAGTTAGTTTTACCCCCATAGCTTTCGATTGCCATTCCAAAGAAATAATTTTTTTGGAGTCTGATTTTATTTAATTTTGTTTCTGTGATAGACAGATTGAACTGTCATGAGCTGATTACTGAACTGCATTTGAACTGCTCTCAAAATTACAAGGTTTTGGGTTATGCATCAATCATGATGCAACCATGCTAAGGCAAAAGAGTTGTTTGGAGTCTGATTTTACCTATTTTGTTTCTGTGATAGACAGATAGAACTGTCATGGCCTGACTACTGAACTGCATTTGAATTGCTCCCAAAATTACAAAGGTTCGGGTTATCTTCAATAGTGATGCAGCCATACAAAAGCTCTGTTGAGTTTATTTTATTAAATTATCCAGCCAGGTAAGAAGCTGAAACAATTTGGAGTACAGCCACTGATGTCAAATTCAAGCTTCTGGTAAATGAGAACCGATGACCGGCAAAGTGGAAATTTCTGATGGCATGGATCCTTCTTAAAGTGAATTTTATATCATAGGAGGGTCTATTAAGGAAGTATATTGTTACATTACTTGATTTTGTGTTCTCTCACTTCTACCACCAGTGATCCTCCTGAATCTTAAAATGGCAGCACCCTGCCTCCTGTGCTGGCTGGAGTATGCAGTCATGTGATATGCTGGGCATTTTGTCATTTTTGGTTTCCATATTGTCTCCTTTTACATATTTAAGTGTGAAAACAGATTGCAGTTTCCTTGATGGATTACCTTTGCCTGCAGGTATTTCTTGTGTATGAGCTTAGGTTGAATTAATGGGGTTTAACATGTTCAGTTTGCATCCTTGTGTGCCCACTGTACACGTTTATACATTAATACTTAAATGCTTATTTTTTTCCAAGAGTCATGGTTTGAATTCATCGTCTTCTTTGCCCACAAGCATTTCAGCAACCTTTGGCAAGCTCCGAGCTCTCAAAATTTTTGACCTCTCTTCTAATTTTCGTATGGTTCTGTGCGTTCTGATCTTGGTAATCTGTCAAATCTTTTGGTGTTACTTCTGTTTTCTAATGTACTTTCTGGAATTATCCCAATGGACTTGGGCATTCTAACAGAGTTTACAACTTTACAGTTATGATGATTAGCAATGATGATTTTTCCGGTAGAATTCCTTCCGAGTTTGGCAAATCCAGAGAGTTGACAGTTATAGGACTGGGTATTTTTATGTTGGTTGGCTTAATACCTATTGAGTGGAAGCTAGCTTACACGGCTTCAAATGCTGAATTTTCTAGAGAATAATTTGAGCGGCTCAATTCTCAAGGAACTTGGGTAATGTAACAGTCTTCTAGTTTTCTAACTTGCAAATAATAATCCGGGAGGAGAAATCCCAGGTGGATTAAGTAATCTAGACGAGGTTCAGAAATAAAATCTCCTGAACGATATCCTCTCTGAACTGCTTGGAAATAAGCTTATTGGTAATGTTCCTGCACGAATTAGGTAAGTAATGCAACTTTGATACCTGGACTTACTTACTTAGTATAAACCTCAGTGGCACCATTCCTCCAGAGCTTAGCATGCTTCAGAGTGTTGAGCACCTGTTTTTATCATGTAATTCTTTGGTAGGCACTATTGGAAACAGTTTATGTGCAAATGCAGCATTGCAACATCTTTATTTGGCTAATAAATGCCTCCTAGCAGCATTCCAGCATGCTTAGCTGTCTGTTATATTTGCTGTAGCTAGACCTGCTTTACAAAAATAGTTTGCCAAGAAGCATTCATCTACCATTAGCTCGACCAATTCGCAAACTTTCTTTGTATCACTATCTACGTACTGGTGAAATTCCTGCAGAAATTAGTAAACTTCAACAACTGGAGGTTCTGTATCTGTATGCAAATCAGCTCACCGATATTATCCCCATTGATATTGGAGGTTGTTCAAGTTTGGCTGAGTTTGATATTTTTGGAAATCATTTCTGTTTCTTTAAGCATTGGACTTGGCAGACTCCCTTTGAAGAATACAAGCAACTTTTGGATTGCTTGGAGGCATACAATTTCTACTTTACAATGACATCCCATGAGGACCTCCTCATATCTCTCAAGGTGCAAGATTTCAATCACACTGAACCACTCCTACAATAGGTTGAACAAAAGAATGATTCCTATACGTTCATCAAGTTCCTATATGACGTTGGATTTGACAAACAATAGTTTGCAAATTTAGAGTGTCTTGGGATGTGTAAAAATTGTTTTAATGGCAACATTCCTTGATAGTACTTAGCCAGATTATAGAACTTGGATTACTAGATTTAGTATTTCTTGATTAATTGAACTTACTAAGCATCATATTTAAGCGTTATGATCATCTTTGAGTAGAGGTGCTCACTACAGTCTAAGTGGGTGAAATGTGTCACATCTATAATGCATGTCAGCTAAAACAAAATAATTAATATAAAAATAAAAACAAATCTAATGTTTCCTCACAATGAAAATAAAAAAGGTTACATATTAAATTTGACAAACATAAATACAATGATGAAATAAATCCATATCAAATTCTATAACCAAGCATTCAAGAGATTGTAGCACTCAAGCTGGCATATGTTGGCCCAATAAATTATTTTACAAAACTAAAACTATAATAATAATAATAATAATAATAATAATGCTTCAAGGTGCTTAATAGATTTGAAATTAAGATGAATCTAAGTTGAAATAAATGAGTGTGTTGTTATATAAATAGACTTGAAAAAAATAAAATATAAGTTGGTATGTGGTAGGGGTGGATTGAAATTTCTTTTAAATAGTCGACCAAAGTCAATAAGTTTCCATTAGCATAGAGTTGGCAAATAAAGAAATAGTTTTGTTTATTGATTAGTCAATGAATTTCATATGGCACATTTAGGGTTTTTCACAATAAGGTTAATAAATTAAATTGAAAAAAGAAGTAAAATGACATCCATAAAAAATGAAAATTAAAAAAATAGCTAACCATAATAAAGAATCATCACTATGATAAAATAAATCAACATAGATCCATCTTAATTATGAGTTTGTCAAGCCTTTAGAGAGATAAATCCCTTGAGATGCAAACATTTTTAAGAGTGCAAAACATGAGGAAATGTTTGCACCTCAAGAGACTTGATCCCTCTTGGCACTTGATAGATTTGGAAGTAAGATGAATCTATGTGGCTGATACAAACACCAATCAACATTCATGTTTGTCAGTGTTATGGTGGTTGACCTTGACTTGTGATTCCTAGTGGGCTACTTATGTGTTTCATTTTTCTAACAAGCAATTAGTGGCTCATTATTGCATGCCACGTTTGGTAGGATTAGACCTAGGTCATCTAAGTCTAGTGCACACACACATACGAGGTTCTCACCTTATTTGTAAGCTTCTCAAATTCATCATTCATTATTGATTTTCATTGTTTACTTGGGTAATAAGGGTACCCACCAAAATACTTGTTGATCTTCTATGGAGTCCTTTGCGATTCTTAATGTTTCATTCCTAACTTCAATAAGGTCTGATTCCCTCATGGATTGGAAATTTACATGAGTTGGGAGATGTAAAACTCATTCAATCTCTTTAATTGTACTATTTCACTAGAGCTATTCAATTACACTAGTTTTATTTCAACTTTATCTTTTGAATTCACACACTTGTGTGCATTCAATTTTAGGCACAAAATAATAAGGACATCTTAGTTGATACTATTATTGTCTCCTAAATTTGAACCATGGATATTAAACACACAAGGTATCCTTTTGTTGCGACTCAACAATTAAACAAGTACGATGTAAGATCTAATTGAGGGTTGAGTTGCCCAAGTTATTATGGATAAGCAATATTACCCTAATTTTTGTGATGCTCGATTTCAATATCTTTATTTTGATACATTGAACATGGTGAATTAATTTGCCTTGGTGTTCTAGTCACGTGGAGTTTGTAAATGCAGATTGATGTATTGTAAATATTGATCATATAATCTGTATTGACTTTCTAAAGTTTTTAGGTTCTCAAGGCGAAGACCTTGCTAGTGAATACAATTAGCATACTTGCACAATCTTGTTTTTTTGTTAGTTGGTCATAAAGCCATGATGTAAGTTTGATGTAATCTAAAAATGAAAACTAATATAAAAATGTGGAATTATTACTATTAGGTGAGAAGGGGGCTATGATATGACATGCGGCCATGGGAAATTTTGAGATTTTATATACAAGTTTAAGAGATAGCAAAGGGTGTTGCTTTAATCCATACTAGTGTGTTTAGTGGTGGAGGGTTTTTGGCTATTATATTTGTTTATCTTCCTTTTCTAGCTTGGATCCCATGGCACCACCCTTGTGGATTGTTGAGAGTAGGTATGTAGGTGACATTTCTCTTGTCATCTCATAGCCTAACTAGGGTGGCATTCAAGTTGGATGCCTAGGCTAGGTGGTGGATGCTTAGGCTAGGTGGTAAATGCTCATTTGACATCCATTCCACATTATAAAATTCCCCTTGTATGAGGCATACATGCCTTCTTAACATGATAGATTTTGCTTGGGAAATATGGTTAAATGTTGGTAAGATTTATTAAGATGTAGTAAAAATATAGTAATTCCTTTGAAGGACATGCTCATTGCAGCCCATCAAGGTTCCAACAATGAGACTTGGTCCTTTCATTTTTCTTTTTGGACTCAACAAGGTGTTTCCCCTGAGGATCACACATTTGGTTTTTATCACATCACTTGTGAGATTTTTCACAAGGATCAAGCTTGTAGTTCGTCATAGCTAGATAGTTGCATGAGCGAGGGTAGGGGGGGTGATTACACTTGTGTTATTGACTCAATGATGGTGTTTCTTCATGGTTGAGTGGTATCCATGGTGATTGGATATGAAGTTTGGTGTGATGTCTTCATGGTGATTATTGGTGAAGTATCATGTACATAACAAGTAAAACATTTCTCATAAGACGACACACCTCTAATTGATGATTAAAATGACATTTGATTAAGGTAAAATACAATTAATTACTTTAAGTATTTTATGGAAAGGGAACCTATCAACTTAGGGTTTCAAGTTTTGAAGTGTTAATAATTGTACTTTTTAAGAAATGAATCAATTAAAGTGTTTAACCTTGGGTTTTCTAAGGCTTTGGTGTGATTAACTAAAGTCAATGAAGAAATAGAATTAATCACACTAGGGTGTTCCCATGAAGATGGATAACACTTTTTGGCAAGAGGATAGGTGCGGACATGAAAAAATAGAGCTCGAGCTTTGGTTAAGCCTTCAATTAAAATATGGATTGAGGGGTTAGATAACCCTCAAAGGTTTTCTAAGCCCTTAATTGAGGTATAATCTATTAGCTTGAAAAACTTTAAAATATGAAAAAAGCTACTATCTTTAATACTTAATATTATTTTTTGTATTAAAATAATTATTCATTTAAAATAAATTTAAAACAAATATGAATAAATAACCACTAGCTTGAATATCTAATATTATTTTCGGCAACTGGGGACTAGACTGGTACTCGTGTGACACAGGGTCTAGGGATCCAATCTCGCTACCACTACCCTTGGGTGCCCCACAATCGCCCACAAGCATGGGACACAGTAAGCTTGGGTGTGATTTGAACTTGTGACCTCTATTTACAACATGTGACTTCATACCAAGCGAGTCGCCAATGAGCCACACCCATGTGAGCTAAATAAGATTTAGATTTAAGTAAATTTTATGGACGAATTTTTGAGATTGCTATATTTTTGAAATTCTTGTTTAATGTAGAATTAGATTCAATTTTAACCAATTATATGCAATAATTTTGTTTTACAAAGTAATATTTGATTTATATAATATTTCTATTACAATATGCAGTTAATTTTTTTTTAACAATAAAAAGATTATAAGATAAACAATTATAAGATTTAATCTATAGTATGTTAGTAAATTAGGTTAACCTGATTTGGGTGTGATATATGGCTCATTGTTTTGGTAATCCATGGTAAAATTGCCGATGGTATTTGATGTGATACCATGGATTACCAAAACCATGGGCCATAAATCATGTTAAGAAATTCAAAAAGATTTGAAATATGTTGTAAATATTATGTATATTATTTAATGTTTAAATAAAATAAAAAATATCTCATAAAAAAAATGAATAGTTGGATTTATCGAGCTAAATTTAAAATCTCTTATGATTAAAAAGCTCGATTGATATTTTAGGTTAACCATAGCTAAACCCTCAATTGAGCTATTTGGAAATGTGTTCAAAACCTCTATTGAAATAATAGTTTGATCGAGGGCTTTAAAAATAGTCTTTTAGCTCAATTTACTGCAAATTCAATTTTACTTACCTCTTTGCCAAGCCTAAACCTTGTCATGGGATGCACCTTAGGCGGCGACATACATACCGATGGATTTATCCACGAATTGTCTACCCACTTCCATATAATTTACGGGTTTTTGAGTATATATATATTCTTTTCAAACTTACACTTAACAACCATGTCCACAACATCGAAGTAGTGCAAAAAAATTAACAGAATAAAAAGTACAAAAAAAAAAAATCAAAATATATATATACGCTCCACATCGACACATCCTCTTCAAAATAGTATTTTTGGTTTTTTAATTTTTGTAAGCGGTAAATAAAAGTTTACGTGCACACACATCGACACAAAATGCTTCAATAACTAGTTTTGAAATAAATAAAAATATAAATTTTCAACATAAATTAAAAAAAATTGTGCTTCAGTGTATTATGCGTAGATTATGTTCATATACATTTATTTTTTTCAAAATGATAATTTATCACTAAATTATTTTACGTGCACACAAGCCACTTGTTAACTTTTCCTAAAATTTTCAACAACAAACCTTTCATTAAATGCAATTTTGACATCCAAGGGTGGCAAGTGTGGGAGGGGTTCTTTTTTACCCAGGAGGAAACAAAGTATATACTTTTGCTTGGAGTTTGGGAAAGAGAACAAATAATCCGACAGAATGGGTTGCTTTACTCCAAGGGATTGAAGTGACGAAAGAATTGAAAATAGTGACCTGCCAAGTTTTTGGAGACTCCTGGATAGTCATCCAAAAGGTGATAAAGCTCCAACAAAACCCAAAAGAAAAGACTGGAAGAATCCATTAGAAGTTTGAAATGCAGATTAAATCCCTTTTGGATTTTCACTTTTACCATGTGAAAATGATTAACATGGGGGTAGACCGGTTAGCTGTCACATACCCCAATTTTGTAAAATAATGTTAATTGTTTAAATTGATTTCCTAAGACATTATGTTAAATTTAATGCTAAGTAGGAACTGATGCCTCAGCAGAGTCAAAAGAAGTGGAATGTAATTCTGAATATTTTATTATTAATAAATAAAATGTGGAGACAACAGCATGGGAGAGCTGTTAATAGGAGGTTACTGGTCAAACTGGTGAAAGGAACTAGGTGGAGGGAAAAAAGACAAGTGGCAGCATCCTCAAACACTTCCTAGGTTGCAGGTGGCAACTTCCCTACAATTGGGGTCATGATCCCCCAAGAAAGTGGGATCAGAGCAGGTGGCTCAATAAATGACAATTAACCCAAAAAGACCTAGGCAATATTTTAAAAAGTACCCAATGAATAGAGTTGGGGTTGCTCAGATATTTTCCAGAGAAGAATCATTCAAAAGGAATGTTATTCAGGAAATTCATTGGGGAAAAAGGGAAAATAGTAAGGAAGGTGTTCTGAGAGGAATTCTGCAGCAACTTGGTTTGTTATAGCTTATAAGCTGTGGGAACTTACTGATAAGTTCAGGATTGGTACTAAGTCTGAAGAGTGGTACTTGATTATTGCTGCACCTAGTTCCAGCCAGGGAGACTAGAGCAAGCTCGGGGGTCCTGAAGAGTCGCTGTTTGAGCGCTCTCTAGGAGTTGGTAGGGAGGAATGGCCTCCCACTGCTGTTGTTGTCCAAGTTCAAAAATAGGTTCTGTCCTCTAACAGTCTTTGTTTTAATAATTGTGTATGGTTGAATGTTATGTTTGTAGTTTATGATGTAAGGATTTAGATGGTTTAGTAATGAAATGGTTTTAGTTTGTGTAGTAATAGAATCTTTTGATGGAAAACAAAACCCCTCCTGTGTTTTTTCTCATCTGGAGTGACCAGACCGTACTCCAGCACGTGGGTATAATTATAAATAAAGAGGGTATGATGAGGATGTAGAATAGTAGATTGTTTCCTTATCTATTATCAGAAGATATATTTTTGCTGACAGTAGCATGTGTTCTTAGATAAAACTATTTCTTTGTACAGTATTTACTTTCAATAATTTTATTATTTTTAAGACAAATAGAAGAATATAATAAGTCGCACTGGAGTAGGGTTAGACTAAATATACCTGCTGTTTAAACCTTACAGCTTCTTTCTTCCAGTTTAAAATAATTTAATTATTATCTGTCTAATAACAAAACTGAAAGTAGGAGTAGTTAAATATTGATTAAATACTACTGTCAAACCAAGCTGGTTTAGATTTTAAGTAGGATTAGTAATGTAATCATTTCATTTTTTTTCTTTCTTCTTATTTAAACTAAGCTCGAACAATGTCTAGAGCTGTTAATCTATTTTTTTATATATAAGTGTAAATGAATGTTACTATACATACTTATGAAATAGATCCTAGATAGTGTTAATTGATTTTTATTTATTTATATATACAAATATCATAACTAATAAGACAAACTAGATACTAAAAGAACTTTATAAAGTATTTAGCGTAAATAGCACAAGAAATAAACAACAGGATGCTATCTTTCTATGTACTTATAAAATAAACTAAGAATATTAACCATAGAAGCATTAGTACTCTCAAGAAAGATAACATCCTTATTATTTTAATAAGGATATACTTTTTATTACATACATTATAGGAATATTAATAATTTGAACTTAAGGTAATGTTCTTATTATATTAAATGCCAACTGGAACTAAATTATACTTTCTGTGCTACAAGGTAAACTGACAGTATTTAAGAGCATTGTTAAAAAGAAAACATAAAGACCCTATATATTTGAAGGGTATAAACTATATATCAACACTTATGATTTCTTAATAACAAGTAAGTCAATGAATAAACCAGGTACATAAACCTTGACGATAAATTTATAAAAAAAATACTAAGAGTAAAAATCTAGTGCATAATCGAACAGGAAGTAAATAACCGAGTGACAGAATGCTCGACTTATTGAGCTTAACTATATATTTTAAAACATAACTAGTAACCCTCATATTTTGCAAAAGAGCAGTAAAATTTAACAGTAATTTAAAAGGAACTGTGTCATTTTCTTATACTGTCAAAAATTAGGGTAAAAACCCTATTCAGCTAAAATACAACATAATTAATAACTGTAGAACCCAGTTCAATATTTTACTCACGGCCGTACTGGAAATCTACATAGGGAGGCTTTTACAGCCTGTTCTTTTTATATATAAACACAGTTTTATAGAACAAGACCAAATGTACGCTCACGGCCGAAGCCGGAGAACCCTGCCTTAAGCAAGGGTCTTAACAACCCTAAAATACGGCGAAGCAAACAACCAGAATAACCAAAACCCATAAGGGTCATTTAGGCCGCAACGACCAGCCCTTAACATTCCATGAGGGTTTGAACAAGATAGAACGGCTATGGAAATCCAGGGCTTACTAGGAGCTAGCAATCGTTCCAATCTCACTCTGTATTTTTCCCGAAACGTTGAGTTGTCGCCTGTAACAAGAAGAAAATTAGTATTAATACCCTACGTACGAAATGAACATATATTTATATAAAGAAACCAGACTGCGAAGTATCGTAAGTAATAACAGCTTCGTACCTAGATTTTGAGGGAAGCATGACCTCCTGCGAATAGAAAAACAACCACCAGTGCCAGAAGAAGGAGACCCTTCATCGCTGCAAGAAGGTAGGGAGAAGTTTACTGACAGAGTTAACAGTCACAGTGACTGAGTGCAAGAAAACGCGAGAGCTATCACTTTGACAAACCAGAACTTAGAAGAGAAAGTCACATTGCTCACTAACGAGCCGTAGAAGGAAAAACACGTATAAAATAAGGATTTCCGGAGAGGAGCAAGCTAATGAGGGTGAAGCATATAGGAAGACAGTGAGAGCATTACTTGAAATGACAAAACCAGGAAAGTTTCGCAGTCGAACGAAAGGAGCCGAAAGCGTTGGAGCAGAAGACGGGGAAAAGAATGACGAGTTAGGGTTAGAGGTGGCCCTTTTAACCTCACGACGCTTGGCCAAAACTATGCCACGTTTCCTTGTATATTATTTGCATACGGTGGATATTTTCCCATAGTTACCATTGAGCAAACACGAGGAACGATTTTATCAGTCATTTGGATGAGTTCATAAGGTTCTACTTTAGTCCTCAGCCGAAATCAACCTATCATTGGAGTATGATAACAAAGAACTTGTTAATATTTAAGCCTTGCCATAGAGCTTACCACTGACGTAAGATTATAGCAACTCATTAAAATACATTATAGTATATCATCGTTTATATATTGCAAATCGAGTTTTAACCCTATGTTGATCGTGGGCGTAGTTAACATTACGACCTAGAACTTCATAACATGTTATTTCTTACTTAATAAACAATTGATCAAAGGTTATACTTTATCAAGAGTGATAAGTTCATGACATAACTTTTTATACAAGCTTGGAATGTATGAAGTAAAGATTTATAAGATTTTTCTTTAGAGTTAAAATCCATAAACTTATTATGTCATGGTCTTGTTCATGACCTCTCCATCCAGGTGAATAACTATACTTTCATTCAACAATTACAACCTTAATAAAAATAAGTGTGTAACATTGTTGTAGAAGGAAAATAATAATACATATGTTTAAGTAAGAATAATGCTTACACAAGTATTCAACCAACATCTATATTTTAATTATAGAATATACTAATGTTGACATTAAGGATGTTGTAGAATCAACTATGGCAAGTATCCTGTTAATAATGTTAATCCCATTAGTCTTGTTAAATTTATCTAAGTTTGATAAATGAATACAAAAGAAAATAATAACATTTATTTTGATAAATGCCTTACTTGGAATAAAGGCCCTTAATCAAGAAATTGTAGCATAACAAAGGTTAAGCCATTCATCTCTTAATGCAAGATTCACCAACATGAATGTTAGATTGTGAAACTTTTGTTAAACATTCTCTCAATGAGTATAGTCCACTGAGGACATGCTCCTTATATTTATGGAAGTAAATGTATAAAATCAGTTCATGATCAGATATTCATCTTAAGAGAATAACTCTAGTTGTAGTATAATGTAATTGTCGTAATAAACCGCAAGTTGATATATAAAAGTGCTGAACTTTTCAATGGTTATCAGTTTTGACAATAAGTAACTTTTACGGGCTAAATAACTCTGCCTTTCTTAAAAAAAAAAAACTACTTGTGAAGAAACATTTAAGACATTGTTACACCTGATGGCTACATTTGACATTTAAATAGTTCTGCACACATTAAGAACTATAATGTCACCTTTGTGCTAGGAAGAAGGCAGCTGTAGCCTTTACCATCAAAACTGATTTTCTGTTCTTAGTATCTTAAAAGCGAAAAACAGTTTAAAAGATTTTACCTCTGAAAACCTTGGAAGTTGTTTAGTAATTATAGTTTCTACTGAATCTATTATTGTGCAACCCCGAACTTCTTACCTGTAAGTCTGTAAGCACAAGAAAACTTCTGCATTAGCTCGCAAGCTAAGTAAGCCTAGAATTTTCTCATGACAGTTTCACCTTGAGGTCACAAAAAAAGGAAAACAAGTCAGTAAGCGGAACAAGAACTGTTCAATAAAATACACATAATACAATAGGTAAATCAAATAATGAATACAGTAACACACAACTAATTAAATATTTAGTTGACTGTTTTTGTTATTTAGTTGTCGGAAAAATTGGGGTTTTGACATTAGCCAACGAAGGATGTAACCTTCAAGAAGGCGAAATGGTGATAAATGACCACCAAAGGGTGATCAATTGGAAAGTTTTTCATTCTAGGCCTTTCTTCCCCCCTTAGTCAAATGGATACTCAAGCTTATGGTATGAACACCCATAGCCTATGGTGGATACACAGGAATGACACTGTCGACACCATGCAAAGAAGAACAAGGTGGCAAAGGCTTATGGGGTCAAGTCTCAAGCACACATGATTTAATGAACCTACCTCCACTACATTAAATGCTCTGAACGATCATGTGACTGTCGTTATGATGATTCCTCGTTTTAATGGATCACACGATCGGGAGCCTTTCATCCTTGGAAGGATAAGAATCCAGGATGGATCCATGTTAAGAACTTAACTCATCGCCAAAGCTTTGCTTGTATCTTCATCTCTTAACCTGTCTCTACAAGAAGCTGTGCGTATGAAGAAATGAAGGGCGATGATTCTGAGAAGAAGGGTATTTAGTTGAATGAACTTAGAAGCCACGCATTTGAAGAAATGAAAGGTGGCAATTCTAAGAAGAAGAATGTGAAGACGAATGAATACATGGAGATAAAATGATATCTGCTAGATTATAAGAAGTTGTTTTTTCATGAGCACGAAGTGGCCACGACTGTTTTGGAAAGCCAATGCCATTTTGAGCTCACTCTCTCTTGTTTGGATAGTTGAATGGACGACGTCGAGACCAACACCAGGGTCTTGATTGGAGAGGTTGAATGTGTAAAATAAGAAATATGAAGGATGGAATGCATTTTAGTTGAAAATTTTAATGGCACAAGGAGGAGGAGTTATTCGGTAGGCTTGGTACAAGAAGCAGGAGAAAGGTCGACACTGCGAGAAAATCGTATCACGACAATGGTTGAAGGGATACAGGAAGAAACGAATGGGCTCATGACATATATGCAGGGTTTGGTAAGAACACTGGAGCCTGTGGACCAACCAATGATTGCGCCTCCAATGGAAGGAGTTTCCACAACCACTCAAGGTGAAGAGAGCTAGCAGAATCAAGATTCCCCAACAAATATTCCTCAGGAATGAAGACTTCACTTTTTTTGTTTTGTCATCTCCATGTTTTTTTTGTCTACTGTTATGCAATCAATATCTAAGTATTTACTCTCTAAGAGGCATTGGAATAGGTTACCCTAATTTTATGTAGGAAATGCCTCGTGTTTTTTTTGAAGGGGGCAAACAGAACTCTGAAGTTTCTGTTTTTTAAAGACTGAAAACTTGATTGATGCTCTATATATTTTATTTTTTTATAAATATAATACCCCTTCTCGTTTCTATTAAAAAAATGCAATTTTGGCATATTAAATGATATTATTATTATTAAAAAAATAATTGGAAAGACAACATAATTCCCTATAATATATTTTTTTGTTGCATGTCGAAATTCACAAGGCATATGTAGGAGTGGCAGGAGCAAGAGGGGATATCATGGACCCTAAAGGGAAAATTGTGAAAACATTTGCACGGGGTTTGGGAAGAACAAATAATCGGGCATAATGGCTGGCTCTTCTGCAAGGACTGGAAAACACATCGAAATTAAGCATCTCAAAACTTCTCATATTTGGCTATTCTAGGCTTGTAATCCAAAAAAAAAAGTCCTTATAAAGATAATCCATCTATTTGTGGAAGAATTAAGAAAAGAATTCATAATCTTCCCCTCCCAAGCTTAGTTTTGTATTTCCATATTAAGCGAGAAAACATTGGGTTGACAAATGATATGGCCAATCGTGGAACAAGACTAAACTTAGGGATGATAGCCTTCGATAATCAACCATTGATAAGAAAGTGGATTCCATGTTAGGCATCATTAAGGAAAAAACATTGCAACACCTTTGAGCATGAGAATTCGAAGGGGAGTAACTTGGCACTCCCTTCAAGTCACCTTCTCCGAGGTAAAGCACGTAGAGAGGATACGTGGCAGATTCTAGACTCGTGTACGTGGCAGATTAATTGCATTTGGTTTTCGAAGTGATCGTGGCATTAAGGCCACCGCAGGTGCACTCCCATTCTCCTCACTCATGGTTCAGGATTTCACTAGAGAGGTTTTGATGGTTGAAAAGGGTGATAGGAAAAAAAAATGACAGATAAATCATATAATTAGGGAAAATTTTAGCCTAAAAGTCTTTATGAGGAAGAGAGCCTCTGCCAAGACCTATCTATAGTAGGTATTGTTGTCTCTAAGTGGGATAATTCACCTTCCCCCTTCATTTTTTTTCTATGGGGTGGGAGGATGAGTTTGATTCTACTTCTTCTGAGTTTTCAATCAAGCCTCCTCGGTTGTCGTCAAACACATTTGACCATTCAGTTCTGTTTGGTGTTCAAGAACATGGGAACCTTTCTTTAGTTTGGATTTTTTTTTCTCTTCTTATAGTAAATGGAGAAACCATGCCCTCATGTCGTGAAATTTACACGAGATTTAGAGGATACCTAGAGGATTTTAAAAGTATGTTACAGGTTGTCCAAGAAAGGGTTGGGGGAGCGCATAAAAAAATTGCCACCTTGAATGAGGAAGCATGTTACAACAGAAACATCATAGCTTGCTTGGAGCAAATTGCCTTGATGGACGAGGTTAGAAAGGAATTGAAACAGTTGGTAAAAAAGAATCATTGCATCCATCATCAAGCATCTCCTTCAAATGAAGCCGGGCCCATGGATGAAATCTCAGTAATCCATCCAATCCAAGGAAAATATTGATAGGCACAAATAGTTTTGATGGCTTTTTTTAGACACCTCTATTGTCATGTTTTTTGTGCCATATTTTGTAATCAGTTTATCAAGGTATATAGTACCCATGCAATAGAAGTATATGAAAAAAACAGTAGGTAAATTCTTGTATACAACAAAGAATTACATGGAATGGACTTTGCTAGCAATTGTTAGAATTTTGATGAAGTGTATTGCTTTGTTAATGATTTTTGTGTTCAATTGCTTAATATAGATCTTTTTCAATTTCTGTTAAAAAAAAATTCACAAGGCATATATGAGTTTTGAGGGATTCGATTTAATAAATGAGTAAAAGAATGAATTTTCATAGTCACTTTTAGCCAAAAAGTGTTACCCGTCTTCAAGGATTCACCCACTAATCAATAAAAGTACCTAAAGTTTGCACTAAGGATTAATTTGAAAACCACTTAATTAGGGGGCACTAGACATAACAGTCTCTCATGCATATTAATTGAAGATGATTGAGGATGAGGGATTTATAGATGGAACGCACTAGGGGATTTGAATAAATTTCACATAGGATATGCTTTGTCATGATCAAATTACTAAGTCAAGTCTTTGAGGAATGTTGGCCTAATTTGATGGATGCTTGACTTTTGTTAATTGAAGGATCGTGCATACATGGAGGCGTATAGCTCTAATGCCCTAGTCTTTTTTCCTTGCTAACACTTGGAGGTTGGTCCATGAATGATAAACTCCTAGATGCCATGTAACACTCCCTCTTTTGTTGATAAATAAATAATTAAGAATCACTTCCTAAATGGGGCGCATCCCTCTTCAAGCATTAAAAAATTATTTTATTGGTCAAAATGGGTCAAAGCTTAACTGGAAGATGCCTCATGTGTGGAGCCAATTGAGCATTAGAAATTATTCAAAGAGTTAGTTGGATTTGCATATGTGGAAAGTTCTCTCTTGGCATATGAATTCTATTTATTAATAAGAGGGTTAAGTCAAAGCACTTGACACAATAAACTATCTCTTCTAAAAGAACATCATTCCATTCCTTGGTCCAAGTTGGTGACTCTTTGCGCAGGTATCAAGAAGTTGGTTAGATACATTGATCCTCTCACATGGAGAGTTTTTCACTCTTAGAGGGAACATCACTTGAAGAATGGGTATTTTCACTTGAGGAGCTTCTAGAGGGAGTTGTTGGAGAATATGCCAACTCAAGCATTCATTCACCTAGGCAAGCACTCTGTCTTTTTGGCCTTGGTGGATTTAACCAACTCCATTGTTTAGTATTTGTTGAACTCTTCTCAAATATTTGGTTAGACGAGAGCTATTATTGTATTATTTTCACCGGAGAAATAAATAAATCTAACCACTAGCTTGTCATTTCTAGAAAAAATAGTTGAGCAAATAGTGGATATAGAAAGGGAAACCATGATTTTATTGTAAAATAAGTTGAGCTACTCTCTCTACCCTTCCTCATATTTTTTTCATGGTGGGATCATTGTAGTTTTCCTCTCCTTGGAGATTAATGGATATATTTTTCTTAAAGCATATGTGAAGTGCAAGGGTTTTTAGCCTATTTTATGTGCGGATTATGTTTTCATTTCTATATGTTGTTAGTGATGTGTATAATTGCTAGAACTTGCTTTTGTTGGGTCATATGAGAAGGGTATATGTACCATGATGGAAGGGTTTTATGTGAGGAGTCTCTCCCTCTATTTCCCTTTGATGCCTTATGTGTCATTGTATCAACTCGCTCCTATCATATTCTAGAGTTTTTGCTTGTCATACTTCATCGCACAGGTCACACCTCATTAGCAATGTTTCCATGTGGCGCCCTTTTGGGCCCTCCTAGTATATTTTATCCATTTCATTTTTCATCATGTCAGGGATACTTTTGGCATGCTTTTGTGGCTCTCATTGTCTTAACCATTCATAAACTTTCCCTATCGAACTAATATCTTGACTCCATTTACCCTTGTTGGTATATGCACTAATCTCTTGGTTCTTCCATCACTTTGATATTCTATACTACAAATTTAGTTTTGTTAAGGTTAACTCTCCTTGTATTACCTTGAGCTCGAATGTCGTATCCTTAGCAATCTCATGTAGGGATACTTCCCTAGATTTGGAGGAGAGGCAACCTAAATTTGGAGAGGGTGTTATTGAGATGACAACGGTAGCTTCTCTTAGTTACCTTTGGGTTAGCATTGTTCTTTTGGGATTTAATTTCACATGCTAGTTCGAGAGGTAACCCAAGGTATCGAGATTCCTCTCATTTGTTTTGAGATGATTCCAAGGTATACACATTTTAACATATACCCATTGATAACGAGAGAAATGAAGTGCATATTTTTGTTGTTGTTGAGGGTAACCTTGAAAAATAATCTAAGGGACGCTTCTCCATGTTTGTGGATAGAATCACTTGTAAACTTGTTGATGTAGATTAGTGAACCCAACATAGGGTGGATTTGAACCTGGTACATGTTGACATGGATCTAACCAAATTCCCAATAACATTGGTGATAGTTGGTTGAGCTAACCCATTGGGATAAATGAAATGCACTAACAACCATTTTATGCAACTCTTATTCATGCCATGATTTTATATTCATAATTGAAGTACATATGTTCATTATACAACGTACACTATGAAATATTGGTTTGACACTTACCTCTATGAATATATGAACACTTAACATGGCTACTATGGTTGAGGTTCCATGCATTGAATTTTCTTGACACACCCAAACATAGTGCTACATGATCTTAGTCAACACCAATGATGAATTAAAATGATATGGAATCATCTAGGTTATCTCTTTTTTTACAACCAATCACAACACATGCTTGGGGAATTCCCTTATCTACAACTCAATCCTTTTGGAAATCTAACCATTAGGTGTATCAATGCAAGAAAAAAGAGTTAAGGGAGATACCCTTTTATAGCCTTTAATGTTCTCTTACTATGGTGCCCCACTAGAAAACTTAAGAAACTCATTAGCTCAAGACGATCAACACATCACATAAGGTTACAATGTCAATAACAACCTCCTTGTGTTTTCAAGCTTGTAGCAACTACCATTTGTTGTAACTAGACAACTCGATCATCTCACTTGTATCGTAATCATACAATCACTATTAGATATCATCATTAAAATCTTGATCACAATGCAAATCTATCTATTACAATAATACAATTAAACAAATATCAAATCCTTTCGTAGTATTTCGCTTTTTGCAATGGTAGGATTTAGTATGGACTTATTGCTATTAACCATATTGAAAGAAAATATTCTTGCTAACCTACCCCCTTGACAAGGTCATTATTCAACCAAGTAACACATGAATCTTCATGGATATGGTTTTCTTCATTGCCACATGTTGATTGTGCAAATGCCCAACATCAACAATAGGACTTATCCTTGGAATAAATGGCTAGTTAAACTCTCTCTTGTTTGGAATAGGAAAACCCATGCAGATTTGGCTCGAGAACCATCACCAATTTTGACTTTTTACTGGTTGTGGTCCAATCTGATGAATGAAATGCAACAAAAATAACATGCGAATGAAAAATTCTCTATAGTAATTGAGTTAGAAACTATAGATACAAATCCAACATAATTTGGTGTAATTGATAACAATGGATTCATTTACTTAGCTAAAGATCGCATAAACTTTGCATTGCTAAAAACCTTCTCAAAATAGTTTAGAGCTAGAGCTGAAAACTACAACCTTGTATCTAACTAATCTACCTTAAGCAAAACAACAGGAGCATAAAATTGGTTAAAGCAAATAAATATAATATTATGAAAACATCCACATAAAAATTCTTACATAAACTTCAAATTACAATCAACAAGTTGGGGATATCCTATAAGCATAGCTAAAAGTAATCACTATATACTCCAACAAACCAAAATATTCAAGCAAGAAAAAGTAGAAATTGTTAAACGTACAACATCAGGAGTCATACTCTGGACTTGTGAGTAATATCAAGTCCTATTTATCATGTGTTGAGGTGGTGATGTTGTAAAGTCTTGTAGTACAAGGTTGCAGACTTGTGAGTAATATCAAGTCATGATTCTCATGTGGTCACCTAGAGATAGTGGGTACCCTTGGGGTGGGCCTCTTGTTATAGAGGTGAAATGCTTTGCACGTTGCAGCATAAATGCTATGTGATGTATTACTAACCATGATCATTGATTGCTATTAAGTCCCCTTTACAAATTATCTACCTCTAGAGTGAATTACTTTAGCATACGACTATATGGTTCGAGAGTAATATAATACGATCATAGCATGTGCCAATTCTTTCGAGTATAATGCGATATGATAGATAATTAATGTTAACACATATAAACCATGCAGTAAATATAAATAGATAAGCAATAAAGACATATTGCATAGAAAAAAATAGAGAATTCAAATTGCCTAAGGAGTGACCAAGTGAACTCGAAATTGTAAGCTTCAGTTAAAGTTAAAATATGTGCTTTAGTTAATTAAAGAATTCCCAGCGATCAGTCCAATGTAAATCAATCAACGTGATTTAGTTATTAATAGTTAACTGAGTGTTAATAAACAAGGACTAGTTAACTAAAGTGTTTACACTTTAGTTAAACCAAAAGATGTCACTTAAGTTAATCACAATACGATACTTCAGTTATAAAGTGTTTTTCATGACGACACTTGAGTTAAAGCACCATGACACGTATGCTATCTTGTTAACTAAGTGATTAACATTCAGTTAGATAATGAGTTCAATCCGATGTCAGTTAAGCATCAATTAATGTCCAAGATGAAAGGCATGACACATATGTTATGTGTGATGAAGATTCCAATGTATTGAATTAACTATTCATGGAGGCAATTCACAATTATGTGTTCATGTGTGCACTGTTGTCATGAAACCATTCACTATAGTTTGCATGACTGAGTTTATGGCTTGTTATTAATGTGCTGGGAACATGGTAAGTTCATACAATTGACCAATACTCTCTATTGCTCAGTGTTCTCAGGCTTATCGATCAATCTGTTATTATGTAAAAGACATTCTCTGCAATCTATCTATTATACTCTAAAGAATTGCTAGGTTTTTCATCCTCATTATTGTGAGGGTTTTCATAGGGTACATCTTGTGTTTTGGATGAATGATTTTTGTGATTGAATGTTATCTTGATTGATATGTTCAATATCTTTGCAATTAAAGTTTTAAAGTTCAAATATCTTCATATTTGCTCAAAAATTAACATGGCATCATAGCTTGGGATGTGAAGAAGATGAGTTATGCAAAGCAAACTACAAGCCTACGTAGATCTTGAGGAGTTCAACAAAATATTTGACAGACATGACATCGATCTCCGTTCGACTGGAAGACTGTCTTGAGGGCACTTCCAATTTTAACACTTCGAAGGAAAGGGTATTAAACATCTTTGAGGAACATGACTTGAATACCTAGATATCCACTGTAGTAGAGGATCCTACCACCAATGCCGGGTGAATAAAATTAAAGAAGAACCAAGCAAAGGATAAACGAATAATTTATGATTCGGTAAAGGATAATCTCATGTCCGTGACCACTCCATTGAAGGCCACTAAAGAATGTTTTGAGACATTGACGAACCTTTATGAAAATAAGGCCTTGAGTCAAAAGAGGGATTTGAGGAATAAGCTCCAGAACTTAAACATGGAGAAATATGAGATAATGGCATCATTCTTCACCAATATATCTTAGGTACGGCATCAATTTGTTAGTATTGGAGTTGCGGTAGATGATGATGATCTCTTCCAAACCGCCATTGATGGTCTCCCATATGCATGGGAGATATTCTTGGCTATGATGAACGATCGAGAGGTACAACCTAAATTCAATAGGTTATGGAATGACTGTCTCCAAGAGGAGGGGTGAATCCAGAGCAAGTTAGTGTGCACCATTGAAGAAAATATTTCCCTCAAAAGAAGTCTTTTCATTCAAAGAAGAAGGATTTCAACAAGAAATTCGACAAGTCGAAGGTTCAATGCTTCTATTGTCAAAAGAAGGGCCATTATGCAAGAGAGTTCCATGCAAAGAAAAAGAGTAAAGGAAGGTTTCATGCTTCTACCGTAATAGAATATGAAGCTCCTCAAAATAATGCAACCAAGGAGGAGACAAGGAGAGGGTATTACCTTGTTTTAGCACTTTTTTAGATCTATCATCACAAGTGAAGACACATGGTTGATTGACAATGGTGCTTCCAAGCACATGTTACCGGGTACAAAAGTGCCCTCTTAGACCTGAAGGAGAAAAGGTTCACATGCATGGTAGAGTTCGGTGACAACTCAACATATTCGATCCAAGGAGTTGGATCTTCCTCCTTCTAGATGAGTTTGGGAGATATATTGCATGTGGAGGAAATTATTTATGTCGCAGGATTGAATAATAACCTTATATCAGTTTCAGTTCTTGAAGATAAGTGCTTCTGATTTATCTTCATGGATAATCAAGCACCATTATGGCTAAAGGACAAAAGTCTTGATACTGCTGCAGTGATTGGAGTTCGAGAGGGAGGACTCTACAAGGTACCTAGGAAGCATATTCAAGCCATGATTCATCACATTACTAGTCCATGCGAGCTATGGCACATGAGGCTTGGTCACCTCCACTACAAAGCGCTACCAGGATTACAACAAATGGTTAAAGGTATGCCAATATTTGATTTTGAACATAATAGTGTATGTAGGGGTTGTGCACTTAGGAAGAATGTGAAAATAGTTTTTTTTCTAGTAGTAGTACTAGATCTAAAGGGATTTTAGATTTAGTCCATTATGATATATGTGGTCCCATGTCATCCCCTTCTCTAAGTGGCTATCTTTATTATGTTCTGTTTATTGATGACTTCTCTAGAAAGTCATGGATATACTTCCTAAGGCTAAGAGCAAACAATTTAGCAAGTTTCAAGAATTTAAAGCCTTAGTAGAGAAACAAATAGGGAGACACATCTGTATCTTAAGGTATGATAATGGAGGTGAATTTTATTCCCATGCTTTTAATGAATTCTGTTGTTATGCAGGGATTTGTAGACAATTTATAGTTCCATACATCCCCCAACAAAATGGGGTTGCTGAGAGAAAGAATAGAACTATATGTGAGGCTGCAAAATCCATGTTACTATGATCATGATTTTTTTGCTTCATTATGGGAAGAAGCCACCAGTACAACAATATATATCTAGAACAGAAGTCTGCATGCCATTCTAGATGACAAAACACATGAAGAGGTGTTCACTGGTGAGAAGCCAAACATTTCACACTTGAGGATCTTTGGATGTCTAGTATACATTCATATACCGAAATAAAAGAGGACTAAAATGAAACCTTCAGGAAAGAAGGGAACCTTTTTGGGTTATAACGAGTCATCCAAATCCTGTAGAATATATGTGTCAGGAGAGAGACACATAGAGGTCAACCGAGATGTGACCTTGCATCACTACAACAAAAACTGGAATTTGCGCCATATTTTAAATCTGATTTTTTTTCCAATTGTGGTGAATAATCCAGAGCTAAACTTGGCTCTATTGTACATTTTTGTAAAATGACGACTTTTGCATCCTTTTTAATGTCCATTTTTGCACCCTATTTTTTGTGTCTTTTTTACACCCAATTTTGCATTTAATATTGCATCATTTTTGTGTCATTTGTTACATCCTTGTTTGCGTCTAGTTTTGCATCCAATGTTGAGTATGATTTTTCACCTAATTATACATCAAGTTTTGCGTCCAATTTTGAACCTTGTTTTGCATCCAATTATGTGTCAAGTTTTGCGTCTAGTGTTGCATCTAGATTTGCATCCAATTATGGGCCCAATATTGCATCTAGTTTTTCATCCAATTTTACACCTACTGTTGTGTTCCATCTTGCATCTAGTTTTGCATCCCACTTTATGTCTAGTGTTGTGTCCCATCTTGCATCCAATTTTGTATCCCATTTTACGTCTTTTTTGGTGTCAAGTTTTGCACCTAGTGTTGTGCTTTAGTTTTGCGTCCAGTTGTACATCTATTATTTCATTAAGTTTTACTTCTAGTGTTTCATCCCATCTTGCATCCAATTTTGCGTCCCATTTTATGTCTTTTTTTGCGACCAAGTTTTCACCAAATGTTGTATCCAATTTTATACCTAGCGTTGTGTTCAATTTTGTGCTCAATACGGCTAATTTTACATTGAATTAAGAGTAGTTTTGCACCTCTTGTTGCATCCTATGTAGCATCTAATTTTGTGCCTACTATTTCATCTAGTTTTTTGCTCATATTTGTGTCTAGTGTTGAGTCCCTTTTTGCATCTAGTTTTACGTCTATTTTTGCATCTAGTGTGACGTCCACTTTTCAGTAATGTTTTGCATCCAACTTTGCTTCTAGTGTTTTGTCTAATCTTGCATAAAATTTATTTCCCATTTGTTGTTCAATTTGACATCCATTTTGAGTTTTTTTTGCATCCAGTGTTAATTAAGAATATACATTCTAATTATTAATAGTGAAATATATCAGTTTTAAGAGAAATGCACATCATGTATCCAAATTTCCAATATATATAAAGTAACAAGACAATAGTAATAATATCATCATTTTTAATCAAATCAACTAAAATTCAAATGTATGATCAACAAATCAAAACTTTTCATGGATATCATTATAGTAAAGTAAAAAGAAGTCAAACATATATATGATTTGAATACCAATCTAACAAGAAATAAATTGTATGATATCCATATATAAATATAAAAGTAAAAATGATAAATATATCATAGTTATATATCAATAACAATAAATGTAAATATAATCCAAAATGTGACATGATTATGCATAGCATTAGTAGCTAGCCAGCACCACCGACATCATCATCAAGACCTTCGTCATGATCATCAAACTTGCCATCTTACTTGACCTCATCACCATTGTCATCGTCGTCGTCATCATCATCATCATCATCATCATCATCATCTTCTTCTTCTCCTATATTTGAAATAGGCTCAACATAGTTTGAATCATCATGTATGGAGTCATCAACTGTTGTGATCTGAAAAAAATTCATACCACAATGCATATTTCTATTAAATTTTCAATATTAATTCATACCAATGTAAAACAAAGTATAATACAATTGCAGTTAATGTGTGTGCACAATAATATGACTAAAAAAAGGTGCAAAAAATAGAAATAAATGACAATTTTATTAAAATATATAAACAAATTAACTAGTTTAAGAAATGTGAAATGACAATACCAATATTGATCTTCTCCTTACTTTTATACTTTTAAAATGAATACTAAAGGGACATATTCATCTTAACTGTCAAAGATGGCTTGCCACCTCGACCAACAAGCTTTCCTATGCTCGACAAATCACGGTGAGAAATGAAGGCTTGATACAAGAATATGGGGTAATTGAATTTTAATACATTCAGTTTTGTCAAAAATTAAGAAATCCAACAAGATAACTTGATATGCTCTTTCTTTTTCATGAATTGATTCCTATTACCTATATCCTAGATTTACCATATCCCATGGATAGATTTAACAACACAATGATGCAAAACAAACCACTCCAAGGGATATTAACCATGAATTCAAAAAAGATAGTTATTCCTAATTTCATGACTTGAAGAGATGGATAATAAAAAATGACAATATTGTCAAGTGTAAATAAAATTATGCTTAAGAAAGGACCAACAACTTTAGAAATGGGGAGATCAAGCTTTAGAAAATTTTAGGTAATACATGTCATTTAATAGTGTAAGTTTAAAAGATGGAGTTGTCACTATACCAATGGAGCAATGCGAAAATTTGATGATGAAAAAAGCATGACTACACCTACAAGGAAACAATAGAGACAAAAGGAAGAAGGTTTGGTTGAGGAAAAACATCTTCAGAATGAAATGCATCATTGGAGATAAGTGTTGTATAATTATCGTTATCGTTGATAGTTAAAGCACTAATAACATGGAAGCAAATAAAACTACTCCATATGTCTAATTTAGTATCTTAAAAATGCTCCATAAGTTTAAAGTTTCATTTCAGAATTTTATGAGGAAAATAACTCTAAAATAGTCCTGGGTTGAGCTCATTTAAATGGTAAACAAAATAAACTTATTCAAAGCTAAACTTTAACAAATCTAAAATTGAGTTTCATCTCAACATTATACAATTTTAATGTTTAAACTAGCAAGCAAAAGGTTACCATAATGTAAGATTAACCCATGAAGTAGAATCAACTTGTAAATAGATTGTCTTATGTCCAATCTTATGTGTGATATCAATAGTAAATTCCATATTTAAAATCAAATATTTAATAATAAAATACAAAATGTTGAGTGGCTAAAATGAGGATTGACAACTGCCTAATTGCTAGAGAGAGAGAGAGAGTTATCAAGGATGGAAGAAAGATATTTGGTGATCAATGAGAAAGAGGGGGGAATAAGTATTAAATCCCTTATCTGAGTCTTTGATAGTCAAAATAGGGTTTCTTTCACTCAAATGTAGAATCCAAGAGCTGAAATTCTTTAAGTGAAATCTGCATTCTAAGTACTATTGATTATACCACTCTAAGCGTGTGTCATGAGCTTAATACTATATTACTTAAAAATCAAAATAAACAAAGATTTGGAGTGTATTGCCTCAGCCACATTGATGCATAGTTCACCACTTGAGAGAAGAAGCCATACTTGACACTATACGGTTATACTTTAACTTTCTTCTACAAGCATTACTCAATGTTGTATCACAAGAAGAAATCAACACAAGTGAAACGAGCAATTTTATTCTCAAGGTTCTAGCGAAAAATAAATAATGATAGAAGTTTCTCTTATATAGACGAGATATTCTAAATCCTCTACAAAAAATAATAAAATATGTATCTGACATGGCCAAAACTAGCAACCCTAAATAACACCCTAACCACTTTGACAATGTGAGCCTGGTGTGCACCACTAAAGAGAGAAAATAATGAAGTGGAATTCATCTCAATGAGGTAGAATGCTCTAGAAGACATGGTCAAGATGAGTAAATGCTAAGGCTAAAACCCTATATCTTGACTAATCAACCACTATTATATGTAACAACCTCATGACAAGACAAAACTACAAACTCTCTCTCCAAGATAAGTGGACAAAAGAGGAGCACCCCACTAAGTCAAGTCAAAGTGATGAATGCTCAAAGATAAGGTAGCACGTGTGGAAATATTAGTCCTCCAAGATGCAATGTACCCCAAGAATAGTCAAAACATGATGGAAACAACCTCAAATTATGGGGCACTCAATTTGAAGATGATGTCAGGTGTCTCAAGGGTCCAATAGACAACAAAACACCCCTCTAGAATGTGTTAAATCAACTCCTCAATATGTGTGCCACAACATTCAAGAGTGAAGGCCCAATGATTCAAATGTGCAACAAAATATCAATATCAAAGGATGGTTAGAATTGGTGGTCCAAGTCATCAACGAAAGTTGGCCCTCTCACACATTCCAAGAAAATGAAAAAGCATGCCTCCAAAAGCTCCCACATCTGCATGAAGAAAAGGGGCAACAACTATAGAGAAACCAATTGCTAGACCATATAAAATATGGTTTGGGAAAATACTTTAATATTTGCAAACAATAACATAAAAGGATTTCAAGTGCACTTTTCTAATTAACTCTCTCACCTTTCTAAGAATATGTTCATTTCCTAAGTTTCGAAGCAAGGAGGGAGTAAAAAAATGAATGTAATGTTAGGCAAAGGTGTTCATGAATTAACAATCATGAGAATGTGTTTGAGGGATAGGTCTAACCCTTAGCTTTCAATAGCTAGGGGTTCATGATTTTTCTTCCATATGTAGGCCTCGTAAGGGAATAATTTAATTCTTGAGTTACCTTTTCCTTGCATCGTTTTTTTTATCATTTGTTTCTTTTTAGCAACCCCTTTCTTTGAATTTGGCTTTAATAACCTAAGACAAGGATCATGGATTTTTCAAGAGGGAATTGCTCACATTTATCATTACGTCGAGAGGCGCTCTACATCCCAGTATGAGGGAGATCTTGTAACGTGATGTAACGTTAGTAACGTTTGTAACATGTCGGCAAAAAATAATAGTGATAGTGAATATTATGGGAGAGATCTTGTAACGTGATGTAATGTTTGTAACATGTCGGCAAAAAATAATAGTGATAGTGAATATTATGGGAGAGATCTTGTAACGTGATGTAACGTTAGTAACGTTTGTAACATCTCGGCAAAAAATAATAGTGATAGTGAATATTATGGGAGAGATCTTGTAACGTGATGTAATGTTTGTAACATGTCGGCAAAAAATAATAGTGATAGTGAATATTATGGAAGAGATTTTGTAACACAAAATAAAAAATAATATCACTTTCGTAACGTTATTTTTATTAATAAAAAATAAATTTTCTAATAGGCCAAAATAAAATTTGGCCACAAAAACAGTCTAATATGGGGGAGATGTTGTAATCTTCCTAGGCTAACAAAACAATAAAAAAGTAAAAATTTAATTATCCGTAAAAAACAATGTGGGTCAAGAAAAAAACACAAAATTGAATTATCCGCAAAAAAATGTTGGCCTTGCACATGGTTTTAAAACCATGTGCAAGGAATTATAAACAACCCATGGTTTTATTGTACATGGTTTAGGAGGCTTTGCACATGGTTTTTAAACCATGTGCAAGGCCTCCTAAACAACCCATGGTTTTATTGTACTTGGTTTAGGAGGGCCTTGCAAATTGTTTTAAGACCATGTGCAAGACCTCCTAAACAACCCATGGTTGTAGGAGGGCCTTGCATATGGTTTTAAAACCATGTGTGGGGAAAGGAACAAATAATAAAAAATATTATATGTCGGCCATAAATAATATTAAATATTAATAATAAAAATATTATATGTGGACCTTAAATAAAAAGATGTGCCTTTTGGTTTGAATCAAATCAATGGATACCTAAGAAGAGGTTTGCACCTCGAGAGATTTGATCCATCTCAGCGCTTATAGAGCCTAGGATTTGGATCTACGCTGGTTTAACTC
This sequence comes from Pseudotsuga menziesii, assembly GCA_001517045.1. NCBI lineage: Eukaryota > Viridiplantae > Streptophyta > Pinopsida > Pinales > Pinaceae > Pseudotsuga > Pseudotsuga menziesii. Next base: position 208,190 of record LPNX011140437.1, read on the forward strand.
CATTTCCCTCATAGTACTTTGACTTATGAAACATATGTATGAATAGTATAGAGAACTTAGAACACGACATATAATAAACTAATTGCAAAAGGAATATATGATGGAAATGGGTGAACTACCTAGCGAAATGAAATGGGATGAAAAATGGCTAGGTAAAATTTGCTGAATGACACAAAATGAGTGTCACACTTATTTAAATTCCTAGGGACACACCTAACCCACAAGGTCATACACTTATTCTAATGAATAATTATAACCACACCATGATGCTTCCTTAGCTATAAAACAACAATCTAGATACATGAACCATTAAAGAGTCACATCATAGACCCCCTGTGGTCATGTCCACACATAAGAAAGCATTTACCATAAGTCAAGTAGAGAGCATACGTCATAACACTAATGTATACTGAATGTCCCAATCAATCTTTGATGCATATCATGGTGGACTGAGCAAGCTAAAAGTGTCTTTATCAAGTGTCCATTGGAAAAGCATAGATCTAATCTCTGGAACTAATGGATGTGATGGAAGATCACATAAGAACGAATGATCAAGTCAACTCATACATGTCAAGGGGTAACAGATCCCACCTTCATGAGCTCTCATGCTTTCAGATTTGTACATGTGGCATAACCACTAATATTTTATCAATGTTTAACTTGTCCGTTGAGTTAGTTAGATAAATAATGTTAGTAATATGCATTTCTAGGTTCCAAGATTTGTTAGAGATACTATTATTTTATTGAGGAGGTTTGGGCCTCAAAACTCTACATAAGGAGGCTCCTACCATTTGTATTGGTAGTTGTTGAAAGTGCTCGTAATCTTCAGAGATCCTTGATAAAATTTCAAGGCTTTCAAAATCATTGTAGCTTGCTTGTTAATGTGAGGCTAATTCATGGGGCTAAATTGTTGAATATTGATGTGGATGTTTTCCGGATGAAACTTGCTTTTGAGTCCAAGAAGGTGCAACTTCATTCTACCATTGGAAATAAAATACGTGTGAAAGTTCCCTCTTCTCCTCAATTTCTTATGTGTTTTGTTTATGGAATAAATTTGAACACATTTATCAAATATTGGAGTTGTTTTTGGCTTTCTTCCTTAGTGAAACTATACTTAAAGTCATTTTCTTGAAAATACATCTCTTAGAGAGTCCTTCCATGTTTAATTCCTGCATTTGATTTCAGCCATTTTAGGACTGCTATAGTATGCCTTTTGCAGCCATGGTTATCCAAAAAATGTTGTTTGAGCAACCCTCTAACCTGCCTCTTTGATCTATATCCCTATTTGAAATTTAGACACTAATCTTCCCTTTCAACCACCATATGTACATTCAACTATTTTATTCAACATTTTTATTTTTGTTTTGCAATCTAAAAATTAATGCCAAAGTTTATCATTCCATATTTCCCTTAGTCTAAAAAATAACTAGTCTTCATTTTTTGTTTGCAAATATGGAATTTATTTATTGCAATTTGACCTTAAAACCATGTTTACGAATTCACGTTCATTTAATATATTTAGATTGGACTTATTTTCTCTTAGGAATGTACCCCTTGTGTTAGAGAAGAGTCAGCCTAAAGTGAGTGACTGTGCTGCTGTGCTGACAGTGGACAACCTCTCTAAATTTCATTTAGGGCCTCACATAATACAGAGTGAGAATCTTGAGCTATATCATTTCACAGTTCGGGAGTAGACTGCAAACATCTATTTGACACACTTGGTCCAAATTAGCTTGTAATATTTTCGACAAATATTTGTATCTGACAGTCCAGAAAGGGAGGGTGATAAAAGTAATATAGTGCAATGATCATGTTATTGTACTTTATTAGATGTTAGTATGAGGTGTTAGTACTAACTTCTAAGTAATAAAATGTCAAAGACAGTAAAGTGTCACGTCACATTAATCAATGTTATCCGGTTTTGCAAAAACCAGCCGGTTGGCCAGGCAAGACCAGCTCAAATGGAGAGGTTAAACCGTTAAACCGTATTTGACCGGTTCCTATTTGAACCGCCTGATTCATGTCTGAACCGCCCGATTTCATCCTAAACCGTCCAATTTGCTCCAAACCAGCGATTCCATACGGAACCGGCCGGTTCCGACATGAAACCTAAAATCCAAAAAAAACACGATGAATTTTTATATATTTTAAAATGGAACTTCAAACCATTATCCACGTGTCGGCCTTTTAGGTGATTCACGGTCCATTGGAGGGATATAAGTGGAAGCCCACCCTCCGTATCTATCACGGATTCATGAACCAGGGTTCACAATTATTCGTGGGAGAGTTTGTCATTTGCTTGTGGGAGGATGCACATTCCATTCAAGGAATTACTGCAGAGTTGAAGAATCATCTTACTGCATACGAAAATCGGGACTCGCGATTATGCATGCAATCTTGAGTTTTGACGGACGGCTGAGTGTTATTCGTTTACGCAGGATGTAGACTACTCATAGTCATGTATGAACCGGTTTAAACTTTACGCAGGAGGCACGTCACGAGTCACGACTCACAACCTACATAGTACATGTACGTAGAGTCGTTAGTTCAAATCTATTCTATCTTTTGGATATTGATCTCTAAGCTCATTTATTGCGTAGCCTTGAATGTGACTTTGGGTACTAAAGTTGATGAGAACTGTCAATTATTGAAGAGTCGTAAGAGTACTTAACTCTGGCATTCAATATTTAACTTCATCCCGGTTTTGTGTCGTACATTTGAAATGCTATTGATTGAGGGTAGTCACATTAACATAGTGCTTACTCTGACGTTCTATGTAGTGGTTGGAGGTGTATTAGAAAAGGGTTCCTTATGGGAATATCGTGTATTAAAAGAGGGTGATATGTGAGTGTAGTCATGATTGTATTAATGTTGTTTCTAAGATTTGACATTGCTGGTCTTAGACCAGTTGTTGTGATGGTATTCATCATTTTATTAATCTTTCTTGAATATTTATCTTGTAGGGTTTAAGTTGGAACTAGATGGCTAAATTTTGGGCTGTTTGAAACTTTGAAGGCTGATTTTTGGGATGAGTTTTCTGATCTTTAGGAGATGCTCTTTTTGGCTTTTTGTGGAGGTATGTACATTGTAGTATGTACACTAAAATCTTAGTTAATATTCTTTGTTGTTTTTTGTTTTTTAGTAGTAAATAAGAATTGCTAGGGTTTTATTTGCAGACTCTTATTTGTTGGTGCAATGGCTCCTAAAGACAAGAAGGATCATCGCTGGAGTCATTTCCAATTGGTTGATGGCAAAATGGTGTGCAATTATTGTCAAAAGGAAGTTTGTGGAGGAGGGGTTCATAGAATTAAACAACACCTAGCACACGAAAAAGGGAATGCAAGAGCATGCCCGAAAGTCCCTGATGATCTAAAAGCTGAGATGGTAGCTCATCTTGAAGCCTACCAAGCAGAGAAATCCAAGAATAAAAAGATGGAAAAGAGATAGGAAAAGGTGCATTAGGAAGTGATCCTCAAGATACAATCCCTAGTTTTGAAGAATCATGCACTTTTCCTGTAAATCCTTATACAAATCCCATCCAAAAGAAACATATAAGGGAAGAAGAACTTGTTGGTGGCTTTGGCACTGGACCTTGTAGTACATCCAATGTGAAGAGGGCTCGTAGTAATCTTGAGTCATTCTTTGTACCCCGCACCATCCTTGGTGCTCAACCCACCATTGATGCTAAATGGAAGAAAATGGAAAAGGATGCTGCTTAGGAATGCATTGCTAGGTGGTGATATGACATAGACATACCATTCAATGCAGCGAATTCTGTATATTATCAACTTATGATAGATGTTATAGATTCATGTGGTTTGTGTTAGTTTTTCAACATTTAAGCTAGCATTATGTTAAGATCTTTTCACTGAGAGAATAACAAGCACAACAATAACATAAGCACATCACATGAGACAAGAGACACAAAGAGTTTTGATCGGGGAAACCATAAATGGAGAAAACCCCGCAACTTCCTCTAAGATAGTATCACCACAAGATGTGATACCCAAAACAGTAAGATGACCTCCCAACACAGCAATAGCCTTCTGTCTTCTGTCAAGCCCAAGTATTTCCTTCTCCAAAGGTGCGCCACACTTGAGAGAGCAAGTGATGTATTTCACAAGTGATAAATAGAGAGACTCTCACTCTCTATTTATATTCATCCGTTCACTTGAGTTGCCATTTCACATGTAGGATCAACCTAATAATTACTACTTGAGCCTACACCTTAATTAGTGTATAATAACTCAAGTGCCCCGAAACTGTGGGGACTTACCTAATGACTTGATATGACTTGTTTACATTATTAATCCTCCCGATCGGAACATCGGGGTAAGACAACATGACTCAAATGCATAATAGAAACATCCCAGAATAAACATCGGGTTACAATACATGAAATACATAGAAGAATACATTCCGAAGTTACATATACATCAACAGTTTGGGATTCAAAGGCCCTAGTTTTCATGATAGTAGAGGGCCACTTTTACAAAATGAGGTTCAAAGAATAGATGAATACCTTATAGAGTTCAAGGGGTCTTGGAGTAAAACTGGGTGTACATTCATGTTCGATGGATGGACTGATGCAAGATCTTGAACCATTCTCAAATCCCTAATTGCTTTCCCAAAAGGAACTACGATTCTTAAATCAATGGATGCATCTGATCAAGTCAAGGATGCACAATTATTATTCCATCTCTTGGGTGAAGTAGTTGAGGAAGTGGGAGTGCAAAATGTTGTCCAGATCATCATAGACAATGCATCAAACTATGTTTTATTTGTTGGACTCCATGTGCATCCAATTGTTTGGACCTCATGCTTGAGGATATTGGTAAAATTGAGTGGGTGAAGAAGTGTGTGGAACAAGCTAAATGCATAACCATATACATCTACAACCACGCATGGGTGTTGAACCTTATGAGGAAAAACACAGGTGGGAAAGAGCTTGTTAGGTTGGCTATTACACGATTTGCAACAAATTTTCTTACGTTGCAATCCTTGATTCAACAAATGGTCAACTTGAGGAAGATGTTCTCTTGTGACGAGTGGAATGCATCTCAATGGAGCAAAACGATTGAAAGCAAAGACATAGTTGACAAAGTATTTGAAAAAACATTTTGGGAAAAAGGTTGAGGAGACAAAACTATTCAGTGAGCCACTTGTGAAAGTGCTACGAATGGTGGATGGTGATAAACCCACCATGGGTTTTATCTACAAGGCCATGGATCAGGCCAAAGAGGCAATAAAGGAAGCATATGGCGATAAGAGACAAAAGTATATTCCACCGTGGAGAATCATTGATGAAAGATGGAACAAAAAACTCCATCGACCTTTACATGCAGCGGGCTATTACTTGAACCCAAGGTAAGCAATACAAATTTCAAAGTTTTTAGTTATATTATTCTTTGTTTAAACTTTAAATTAAAATTTCAACTCTCAAATTCTCAATCTCATTTGGTTAAGTTTCTTTGTCTTTTAAAGGTACCATTACACAAAATATTTTGAAGCAGATGGGGAGGTAAAAGAAGGATTATACAAATGCATTGAGCGCATGATCCTTGATCCTAAGATACAAGATGAGATACACAGTAAGCTCCTTCATTTCAATGAGGGCATTGGTACCTTTGGCATGGCTATGGTTGTTCGAGGTAGAGTAAAGGATCCACCTGGTAAGTGATTTGAATGTTTTAATTTTTTAAATTATATTATTCATGGCAAAATATGAGTCAGTTTCATACTCATTTACAGAAGCTTCTTTGTCTTTAATTCATATTGAAGCGCATTGGTAGGTACAGTTTGGTAGCATGTGCCCTGATTTGCAAAAGTCTGCGATTCAAATCTTGAGCCATAATGCAATTGGAGTGTTTTTTAGCGTATACACACAAAGAAGTGAAACCGTTTAGAACAAAAACAGTTGAATGATATGGTCTATGTTCAATACAACCTTAGATTGAGGCACAACCAGTTGCTGAGCAAGACCCCTGGATCACAAACCATAGTGTTGGAGGATGTTGACCCCTCATCAAATTGGGTTTGGAGAGTCAGCCGACAACATTTGACAATGAAGACCTATCTTGGATGGACCCGGACCCTCTTCCACAACAAGAGGATGTGGAAATTGATGTTGCAGTTGCACTGGTGCCTTCAAGCCTAGGGGAGTCTAGCCATGCTCCCGTTGAGGATGTAGATGATGACTCTGAGTCTGATCACGAGGACTTAAATATTTCTGATATATAACTAGAATCATTAGAATGTAGATTCTAGAGTCAAGACTATAGTGATATGATTATATTTTGACTTTAGAGGCCATTTATAGCCTCTTTGTGGATGTACTATTCTTCAGATATGTATTTGCACTCGGTGCTATTGTGGTTTTCTACACTCTTACTTGCTATATACATGAGAAGCTTTGCATATTTGTGTATAATGGTTTGAATTTACATGGATGCACATGAACACACACACACACACACATTGAAAATGCGAATATTTAATGTATTTTTGCTTAAGCAGTTTTTTGATTCGGTTTGTTTCCGGTTTTTGTTTGGTTCCGATTCTCGGGGTCTACAGGTTCGACCACCGGTACGGTTCTAATAACATTGACATTAATATAGGCATTCAAGGCATGTTGCATGTTAATAAGGACATCTTATGCTATTTTATGTTAATTTTGCAGTTCACCATCTTCCTCTGAGAGGCTATTTGTGATGTGTTTCTTTCTTCATTATGGAATAATACAATACTCTTCCTCTCCGCAATTATACAAATCTACGAGTAATTTTTATTTTATAACTTGTTGAAATTTGTGATGTGTTTCTTTCTTCATTATGTAATAACATAATATTATTCTTGCCTGCAAATATGTGTGCTTTTTATTTTATAACTTGTTGAAAACCCTAGTTATCTCTCTTCTTTCTTCCTTTCTTGGGAATTAACTTTACATAAATGACCATACTTATGCATAAATCCCCATTTAAGATGTAACTTCTTTTTTCAATATACAATACCACATCATGTGATCCAAACACAGTCATGAGTATCTGGTGTACAACCTTATGTGTGCTAGAAAGCACCCATCCTTCGTGCCAAACACCTCCAACTACATGACCCATCCTTTCACCCCAACACAATGCCCATTAAAAGGTCCAAAGGGCAGTTCCCTAGTGACCCCACTAATGGGAAAGGTTGGGGGGTTAAGCCTTAAAAATATAACACCTATACATTATTCAACACATCAAATTCTAGATGTGCAAGCCAAGGTCCAGCATATGCATGCACACTATAGCAGCCTATGTGCACCCCCTCAACAACCTACATCCCTAGCTCATCGACCTATTCACACACCTCAATGATGTTGAAATTTGTGTTAGGTTAGGGTTTGAGATAGAAAATTTAAAAATTTGTACTTTAATGCATAAAATAAAATCTAAATCAATGCTAGAAAGAGAACACTACAATTGTAATACAATTAAAACATAATTTTCATCTCTTTCAACTTTAACACTTCTCAGTGATCATTGTGTTAAAGTTGGTCCTTGAAATATAATTTACTAATTGCAAGGTACAGGAAAATAGAACATAAATACTAACCGCAGTATTATAAAAGACAAACTAATGAACAAAGCTAGTAAACAATATTAGTTAAGAAAATAGGACAATGCTAGTTTAGACCTTTCTTATACTCGAATATCTTTGTCAAATAAGACTTTGTCTTTTAGCGAAAAAATCACTAAGGAACAACAGTACTATAAAAGACAAACTAATGAACAAATCTAGTAAACAATATTAGTAAAGAAAAGATGACAATGCTGGTTTAGACCTTCTTTATACTCAAAACTATTTTTCAAATCAGACTTTGTCTTTTAGCAGACAAACCGCTAAGGAACAATGGACATACCTGAGAGAGCAGTAGGGTAAAGTTATACAAATACATATATCAGGTTGTTACCCAAAAAGGTTCAAGAATGAGAGTGAAAACTTTCAAACCCTTGCCCGAACTGTAGCAACACTTCAATAAAGGCAAAGTCCCTTTCATGCATAGTTGTAGTAGCCTAACAAATTTCATAGCCCAGTCCTATCATCTCACAACTCAACGCTAGTTAGGGCAACCTTCTACAGGATGAAGCAAGTCACAAGTCACAATAGCTCAAATAGGGATAAACACAAAATCATAACAACCCTAACATGTTGGGAAAGGATTAATGCTGCTAAACAACAGGCTAAGGAAGGTTACAACAACACTAGAAGGTTGATAAAGGCCACAGACTAGTTATCGTAGATTGAGAAAGAGGTTAAGGTAGCCATAACATGCTGAGGCAAGTCACATCCCAACTCACAGTCACTTTAGCAGCCTTGAAATAGTCAACAGGAGGTCACGACTTGGTTTAACAACCCTCAAAGAGTCACATCCGACCTAGCAATTGAATAGAAAGGTCACGGTTAGGCTCTAGGAAACCAACAAGAGTCACGACTAACTTCAACAAGGTCATGGCTTAGGCTAGACAATCAACAAAGGGAGCAACAAGGTCACAATCCAAGTTTGGGCAGCCAACAAGGAGAGCAACAAGGTCACGACCCAAGTTTGGGTATCCAACAAGGGAGCAACAATATCATGGATCCACCTAGAGACATCATACAGGTCACGACCCAGCATCACCAAACTCTAGCAACAATAGAGCTTGAGTTCTACAACACCCTAGCAGGCAGAATAAGGGTCACAACCCATAAAAAAATGTAGCAACAACCAGAACAAGAAAGTGGCATCCATAACAGGGTGATGGAGAGATGGTGACAACTCAAGAACCTCAGCAAAACCTTGGACGTCAAGCCAAGTAGCAACATCGAACTATATAACACGTATAGGATCATATCTTCACTTTTCTCTTTACCAAGACAACTCATAAAAGAGAGCTTAGGACTTTAATTTGTAATCTTGACAAGCCTTCTGGAAGTGTCACTCAAATGCTCCTAGATTTTAGGGGATTTACCAGTGAAAACATAAAATAATGTTAGGTTGACTTAGGATAGAGTCCCAATGGTTAAATGGTCATACAAAACAAGAACAATAAAACAATAGAGTTACGTCATTATAGAAAAAGGGTCAAGGTACCATAGATAAGTAGGGCGCTAGGACCAATAGGAAAACATAAGACCATAAGAAAACTAGAGGGGTCACAACAAGGTGTGAAGACAATCCCTTCACCCACAAGGCCAAGGTGTACCATTAAGGTAGGGAATAAACCATTTTACCCACAATACCTAGGACTTTAAAATTTATCTCTCAAGGTAAATTTTCCACACATGTTCCATACAATAACTGTGAATTTTATCATCACCGTATAAGGAAGGTCCAAATTGGATGATGTGATCCTTTGGTCCTCCACACTTCTCCTAACGGTCAAGTGTGAGTGACATCATCAAGGTTCGGGCAGTCCCTTGAGAAACAATCTAGTAATAACTGTTTAGGAGAAGATGACATCACACATTATCATCTTGGTCAACTGACCAAGATGCCCCTGGTTAACTGACTAGGTATGTACCTGCAGGAACCACTTGGTCCCAGACCAAGAATCTACCCGGTCGCAAACTAGGAAGTCTCTGTGTCAACCTCCAGGATCCGCTTAGTCCTCATGAGCAAGAAACTGTTTGGTCCTAGACCAGAATACCCTAGAGAAATATAGGGGCCCTAGCCACATGCTAGGGACTTTGCCATGGCATCAACCTGCTTGGTACTAGACCAAGAACCCCAGGAGACTACTGGGGGCCTTAGGGTACTTTCTAGGGACTTACTCCGCCTAGTTCACTGACCAGGAACCCTAGTTAACTCACTAGGGTACCATCCTCCTTGAGAATGGGTCTCACAGTTGCACTATCTTTAACAAATGACACATTGCAACCTATTCACACACACCTCAATGACCTATGTGTGCTCCCTTCAATGAGTCTATGCATGCACCAGGAATGCCAACCAACCCCCAAACCATTATACATGCACGAAAACAAGAAGACATGGATGCTAGGAGAGAAACATTCATCAACATTTAAAAAACTCAACCACCTACAACAACCAAATGGACACTCTTGTAACTAAATGTATTCCTTTATATATCATGGAATATATGAAGCATAGTATAGAACATAGTTAGCAATTCTCTTTCACACCTCTATCACAAAGCAATGTATGAAATTTTTACATAGTAAAATAAATGAATTTGTGCTCTAATTGCTTTATATGATTTGATTCATTATTTGCTTCACTTTTGTTGAATCATGCTAATATGTTTTGTTTCAAAAGGTCTTGTTTGAACCCCACAAGGTAGCAGGGATGAGACACTTAAAATCCAGCCATGCTAATGGTTGGTGTGGCCTAGGCCAAATGTGATCCTTTAGTGACTTTTACAATTTAGATGCCCCCTAGGTTGCAGCTTCTTAAACCATAGGCTAGTCCCACACGTCATGGACAAAATATAATTTACTTAATTTTTATCATGCTTTTGTGCCCATAACTTAATTAGTCTAATCAATTTAAGTTGTCCTCTATTTTTCATTCATGAATCAAATCATCTTGGTGACCTATAAAAGAAAGAAAGGAAGGAAAGAAATTGTTAGACTCAGTCGTAAGGCCTTACCTAAAAAACTCTTCTGAGGTAAGGTCCTAAAAGATATTCCATGAGTTCAAGTGGGGTGGTACGACATCTTACATGAGCCAATCTAAGTTTCAAGGGTTGGTTCAAAAGGTCTTCATTCAAATGTTGGGTTCTAATTAAACCCTTCCGTGTTCAATTTTAGGGTTTTGGTTATCCTTACTCTTCCAAGTTAAATTTTAGGGATTTTGCTATCCTTCTTTCCACGTCTACATGGGCATAATTCCTTGCATACATTGGCATGAATTTCCTCTATTCGATATTTTTGTTTCTTTTGTCAAACATTCTCGCTTGCTCTCAATGAGTTCTATACATCATTTGGTGTCTAGCAATTCCATTGACAAAAATGGGAGTTATATGAACCGATAAATAGAGTTTTTCTTTGATGTACAGTTCCTTTTATTAATGAAAGACAAGATTGTCATCCACTGGATGTGTTTAAATCTCTGTGTTTATGAATGCATGTGAGTTTTATGAACCCACAAATAGAGTTTTTCATTGATGTACAGTTCCTTTTATTAAATCTTTGTGTTTATGAATGCATTAAGTCTCTGGGTTAATAAAAAACGGGTCCAGCAATACTCTCCTGCGATCGGGTATGAATTATATACTCTGTGCAAGATAAAAAGACTAACCATCTCCAATGGGATGACCCATTTTATGCTCTAGTTAATGTAAGACAAAAGGGGCAATATTCTCCCAGCATTTAGTGTCAATTTCAGGCTCTGTTCTACAACGATATTGTGTGATAATCATAATTTGTTCCATGTGATTACAGAGTAATAATCTTCAGTGACCAGTCGTGAATTTGTGCTCACATCTTGAGAGACAATGCAATCAATCCTTGAGAAATGTCAGGCAATCAATTGATTCAATGCAGAGAAAGATCGACTTATTGCCTGAAAGGTGCACCCGGCTAGTTGAAGATCACATTCAGTGGTTATGCAATTAAAAAAAACCGATGAGGAATGACATGCGTTTATCTCTTCATTCATTACTATAAAACGTGAATCTATAAGGTAATATCGGCCACTTTAATCTCTTGGAAACTGCACTGATCTGTTGCAGCATTGGTTTTATGCGAGAAGAGTCCTTAATTCTACACCTGTTCTTGTTATCAAAAGCATATTCACATTGACAAATCTCCACATAGTAAAGTCAATTCATCAACGTTGTGTAACACCCCGATTTTGACCCGTTTGCATTAAATGTATATGAGGTAAATATTATATGGAATCATGGAAAGGAGCTCAAGGCCAAGGCTCTTTCATTGATTGATGTTTGGTGTATAGGTGATCATGTTTGATGCCTATGGTTCATGTGCTAATTCAAGCACGTTTATAAACATCAAGTAAATATGCGAATTAATCAAAAACCCACAACCAACTATGTCAATGCAACACATAATAAGATGGGGGCATGATTTCCCAAGGATAAGGAGGGAAATGTTTAACCTTGAGCCATTGGAGAAAACCTATTAAAACTGTCAACTACCCATTTCTTGTCTTTTTCCCCAACCATTTATTTCTGCTAGAATTTGGTTGAGGTAGTTATTGCATGGAATGGGAAGAGTATGGGAAAAATTCGAATTGGGCAGAGCACCCATTCTTGAAGAACGTGTTTTGACCCCATAGACAAGAAAACACACACAAAAAAATATGCCCATTCCCTCATGCATTCACGTTTTCATCTTCCCTCACATTTTGGGGAGCTGCGAGACGTTTTGATCATCGATCATTCATTCATGGGGAACTCTCACGCAGCTGAACCTTCTTGTGTGTTTATCCTTCACGTTTCGGTTGTTTCTTCATTGTGCATGTCCAAGAAATCACGGTTTGGGTGCTATGGAGTGAATGGCTAGTAGGGAATTACGATTTTTGGTGAATTTCGTATATTGCTGTGTACGCCTTTGTTGTTTTGCTCTGAACTGGTTTAGGAGTGGAAATGGGGTCTGAACTAGCTTGATAAACCTAGTATGAAAATGAACCTCACAGATAGATCTAGAGGGCTGGTTTTCTTCTTTGCACACCTTGAATAGCACTAGAAAGGGAAGGCATAGCCCGATGGACTATGTAGTAGAGAAGGGGATGCTTCTTGGTGTTGGCCGTGTAGATGTTTTAGAAGCCAGGCTAGATCTGGTGTAGGTGTCCATAGCTCTGTGGTTGAGCTCACTAGCTTCGCAGTTAGTCTTTCCATCTCCTTGCAGCTTGATAAACACAAATGGCAATTGGCTTGGCTGTGTCTTACTGTGCATTTGACAATATGTGATCCTTGACTGGACAGTCTGATAAACCCAACTGTGAATGCTGGCTTGGCTGAGTAGCCTGATAAACCCAGTAGTGAGATGGCTTGGCTGTGTAGCTTGATAAACCCATCTGTTGGTTTGGTTGGTCCTTTATGTGAGTGTTGGCTTGACTGTGTGTAGTATGATAAACCCAACTGTTAGCTAGCTTCATTGTGTGTATTCTGATAAACCTAACTGTGTTGGCTCGACTGAGTTCTTGTTGTATCCTTGGATATGTGCGAGTCTGCTAATGTTTAGTTATTTCTTGTGGGAATTATGCCCAGCTCGGGGGTGGCAATGCTGCCGAGAGATTGATGAGCGCACTGGCCTATGGTTGGGTGGAACGTTGCAGTGATATAGCTGGTTGTGGAACAAACTTCTTTCAAAGATAAGTGTTATTGTCTATGTTAATCTCTGTAATTGTATTTCTTTGCATTTGTATTTGCTCAATAGAATATGATGAACATGCTTAACGTGTTGAATTGATGAATTGTTTCTGCTGTATAATTGCAATTGTATGCATATGTGTATGTTTACTTTTAATGCATTTCTAAGTTTTGTTATGGGGCTTAGATTGGATGGATTGGTGATGGCCTGAATGATCAAATCGGTCCAAGACTTCTGTTAGCAGGTGGAATTTCCGTAGAAATCTCCTTCCGCAACTTGCGAGATGCGGGATGCAGAAACAACATCCTGTAAATCTTGTTTTCCGCAGTTTTCCTTCTGCAACTTGCAGGATGCGGGATGCTGCTTCGCAGATTTCCTTCCGAAACTCTTCTTTCTGCAACGGTCTATTTCCGCATGCGGGATCGCAATTTCCATTTTCTCGATCCCACAAATTCAAGCTTTTCGCACCGTTGATTCTTGCGGGTTGATTCTCACCCGTTGATCTGTCCCCATATGCAGAACAGATTGTGACTGTCGTGATTTTTCTCTCTTTGTTCGATCCCCTTCGAGATCTTTCTTCATAGATCATCGAATTGATTAATGGTGTATGGCAGGGGACGTGACAGTGTGGCATCAGAACATGAATCTTGAGGAGTGTTTCACGACCATGCCTTGTGTTTCAAAGAACGACAAAGGTTCCGTAGGAAATTTTTAATTCTGCATGATAATCGAGGTATGGGTACGTGACAAAGTGGTATCAAAACCGTTGGTTTCAGCATTGGGTCTAGATGGGACAGAACGAGCAGTTAAAAGAGAAAAGAACACCCAGATTGTGGTTTAATAGAGCTGCGGGTTGCAACACTGGGCCTAAAAGGGGCCAAGTTGAATAGTTAACAGAGCTGCTAGATACAACATTGGGCCTAGATGGGCCAGGTGACAGAAAGTAAATGGTTTTTAATTTTGAATTGCTATGCATCTAACAAATGGTGTTTGATAACATTTACAGAATTATAGTCACATTCAAAGGGCAGCATTCCAGATAGTGCAACTCGGTAAATTTGGTTTTGCTGATCCATGAGAACCTATAGCATGAATGATGCCCAGGATCTCTATGAGCACGAGGAAGATGCTATGGGGGAAAATGTCCGAGTTGTAAATGCTGAGACAGAGTCTAATGGGAGGAAGTTTCAAGATATTCCCCTAGATTTTACAGCCACCATGAGAAGCCTAAGGGTGGAGATGCAAAGTTACAGGGCAGGTAATGAAAGATTGGTTAAGGCTTAGGAGGAACAAAATTAGATGAATGCATCCATGTTGTAAAGTTTGATAGACATTCAGAGGTAGATGAACTTTGGGGACTAGACAATAAGACTAGAAGGCAGTAAGAGCACTGCTAGAAGAAGAAAGAGATCTCCTAGTGGGTCATCTAACTCTGAAGGACCCACTGGTGATTCAAGTTCTTCTTCTCACGAGAATAGGAGAAAGGGGCTCTATCAGAACGGTTCACGTGATGAATTTAAGAAGGCAAGGTCTCCTACCTTCAATGGTGAGATAAAGAATAGTCAAGAAGCTGAAGCTTGGCTTCTTGGGATGATGAAATATTTCCAAGTCCAAGAATACTAAGGAAATACGAAGGCTAGAGTAGCCATCTTCAATTTGACTGGAAGAGCATCCCTATGGTGGGAGCACTTCAGACAAGTGAAAAAGACTAATGAAAGGAAGATTGTGTGGAAACAGTTCCAGAATTTTTTCAAGTAGAAGTACCTCTCTAACAGGTACTATGATGATAAGATCAAAGATTTCCATGAGTTGAGATTGAGACAACAGACAATGGAAAAGTATGCAAATAAGTTCTTGTAACTATTGAGGTATGTCAGGGACATCAAAGATGAGAAGGTGAAAATCCGGCATTTCTTGAGTGGATTGTCTCAATCTTACAAAGACAGAATTGAGTTTTATGAACTTAGAAATTTGGAAGAAGCGATAATGAAATCTAAGTATTGCTATGAGAAAAGCAGAGGCAAACTTGATTATCATAAGACATTGAAGGACAAGAAGAATGAGAAGTCTGACCAAAGGAAGAAAGGTTTCAAACCTTCTAACTTCAGGAATCAACATAAGCAACTATCCCAACTTGAGAAGCAGCCAGCTAGAGTGGTGGGAGAAAAGCCAAGAGATCCACAACAGAACAAGGAACCACTCCAATGTTGGAAATGTGGAGTACACCACATCCGCTTGAATTGTCCACTTGAGGATGAGAATGCAAGGCCAGCTTACAACATTCAAGAGGCAGAAATAGTGGGTCAAGTAGCAAGGGCCGTCCCTAGGATTTATGCAACACTAGAGGACTGGCAGGCAAATCACCAGTCAACTGTAATCGAAATTGTAGGTAAGATTGTTGAGCAATTTGTTTCTATTTTGATTGACCCTGGTTCTACTCACAGTTACATTATTCCTAGAGTAGTGGAGATTTGTGCTCTTAAGAAATTAAAGCATATCAAATCGTGGTTAGTTCAGCTAGCCACTGGAACTAAGAGAAAAGTTAGTGAAGTGGTAGAGAAATGTCCATTGGTGATGAATTGATTGGTCACTTGTGTAGATCTGAATGTTCTACCACTTGGTTCCTATGATGTTCTCGTTGGAATGGATTGGTTAGAAGCTCACATGGTAAATCTCGACTGTTATAATAAGACCTTTGAATGCATGGATGAAGACGGGAACCCAATAATTGTAAGATGCATTCCAAAGGTGATTTCTATGAAGCAGATTTCAACAATGCAGCTGAAGAAGGCATGTAGGAAAGGTTGCCAGTTGTATGCAACTCATATTGAGGAGGCAACAGAGAATGAGACTCCTAGGTTGGAGGACTTTCATGTGTTGCAGGAATTCAGGGATGTTTTTCCTGATGAGATTTCAGGGCTTCTCCAAAGAGAGACATTGATTTCACAATTGAGCTTGGGCTAGGAGAAACGCCAGTGTCCAAGACACCCTACAGAATGAGTACGCCGAAAATGCTAGAGCTGAAGATGCAGTTGCAAGAGTTATTGGAGAAGAAGTATATTAGGCCGAGTGTGTCCCCTTGGGGAGCACCAGTTCTGTTTGTGAAGAAGAAATATGGTACACTCAGATTGTGTATTGATTACAAACATCTGAACAAAGTCACCGTGAAGAACAAATATTCTTTGCCTACGATTGCCAATCTCTTTGATAAAATGAGAGGAGCAAATGTATTTTCCAAGATTGACTTGAGGTCTGGTTACCATCAGGTGAGGAGCAAGGATGAAGACATTCATAAGACAACCTTTAGAATAAGGTATGGACATTATGAGTTTGTAGTGGTACCATTTGGTCTCACAAATGCACCAGCTACATTTATGTGCCTTGTGAATAGTGTTTTCAACAGGTATTTGGACAAGTTTGTTCTTGTTTTCCTTGATGACATACTTATTTATTCTAAGAATAGGGAAGAGCATGAAGAGCATCTGATATTGACATTACAATTGCTCAGGGATGATCAGTTGTATGCAAAGTTGAGCAAGTGTGACTTCTATAAAGATAGAATTCAGTACTTGTGTCACATTATCTCAGAAGAGGGTATATATGTGGATCCTAATAAGAATGAATCCATTATGAATTGGTCTACTCCAAGAAATGTGACAGATGCAAGATCTTTTATGGGACTTGCAGGATACCACAGGAGATTCATAGAAGGATTCTCCAAGGTTTCACATGCCATCATTTTTTTGCCAAGGAAGGGGATAAAGTTTGAATGGACATCAAGGTGTGAAGAAAGATTCCAGCAATTGAAGAGTCTTCTCACAAGTGCACCAGTCTTGAAAGTTGCCGACCCAGAAAAATATTTTGTGGTGTGTACTGATGCATGCGGTTAAGGGCTTGGAGGAGTCCTTATAGAAGACAACCACGTGATATGTTATGAGTCAAGAAAGCTGAAGGAGCACGAGAAGAACTATGCCACTCATGATCTAGAACTTGCAGCCATATTACATGATCTCAAGATGTGGAGGCATTACTTGATGGGAAGAAGATTTGAGTTAAGGACAGACCATTGTGGTCTGAAGTATTTGTTTGATCAACCTACTCTAAATGTTAGGCAAGCTAGATGGCTGGAGTTTTTATGTGATTTTAATTTTGAAATCAAGCACATAAATGGAAAAGAGAATAAGGTAGCTGATGCACTCAACAGGGAGGTGCAAGAAATGCATGTGCCATCCATTAGTATTTGCCAATCAAATTTTAGACAGCAAGTTGTTAGTCATACTGCTAAAGATGAAATGTATGTGCAGGTCAAGGACAAGTTGCAGCAGCAAAGCCTTGAAAATAAGTATGAGGGATATAAATTGGAAGAAGATGGACTTCTTACTTATAAGAACATAATTTATATTCCGAATGTAGCAGATTTGAGGAGAGTTGTTATGGATGAGATCTATCAAGCTCCATATTCTGGTCACCCAAGATATCAACAGACAATTGCTATAGCTAGAAAGCAATACTTTTGGCCCGGAATGAAAAGTGACATGGCTGAATATATTTCAAGATGCATGAAATGTTAGCAGGTGAAGGTTGAGCATCAACACCCAACAGGTTTGTTGCAGCCTTTGCCAGTTCCAAAATGGAAATGAGAAGTTATTTCCATGGATTTTATTACAGGATTTCCAATGACTTGGAGACAACATGATTCCATCATGGTTGTGGTGAATAAGTTGACAAATACAACACATTTTATACTGGTTAATTCTATGCATAAGATTGATGACATTGCAAAGATCTTCATGAAGGAGATTTTCAAATTGCATGGATTGCCTAAGGCAATAGTTTCTGACAGAGATGTCAAGTTCACTTCCAATGTTTGGAAGGGGTTGTTTGCATATTTGGGTACAAAGATGAACTTCAGGACTGCCTACCATCCTTAGACGGATGGTCAGACAAAGAGAGTGAATCAGGTGCTTGAAGACATGCTTTGCATGTATGTGATGGACAAACTAACCAAGTGGGAAGATTATTTACACTTGGTAGAGTTTGCTTATAACAATGGACAACACGCATCTTTGGGGATGAGTCCCTATGAAGCTTTGTATGGTAGGAGGTGTAGGACACCAGTGACTTGGGATAATCCAGTGAACAATGTTGTGCTTGGTCCAGAATTTCTCAAGGAGATGGAGCAGGAGGTTGTAAAGATTAGACGAAATCTGATAGCATCCTAGGAAAGACAGAAAAGTTATGCATATAAGCATAGGGTGAACAAAGAGTTCAGTGTTGGGGATCATGTTTACCTCACAGTGAAGGAAAAGAAGAGTTTCTTGAATCTTGGAAGTTTGTGCCAAGCTGTCATCTAGATATTGTGGGCCGTTTGAAGTGGTTGAAAGAATATGGCTAGTTGCATATAGACTCAATGCATTGCCTACTAGCACTAGGGCTCATAATGTTTTTCATGTTTCTTTGCTTAAGGGATATGTACATGATCCTAACCATGTGATAAATTGGGATGTGATTCAGGTAGAACCCGAGGGAGAGTTCCAAATCGAGCCAATTCGCATCCTCGATAGGAAGGTCACAATGCTCCGGAACCAAGCCATAGGGTAGGTAAAGGTGTAATGGGAGCACTACGGTCCTGAAGAGGCTACATGGGAGTTGGGGGATGCCATGCGATTGGCACATCCATTTTTGTTCAATTCTGGGGAGCACTGAGGGCGGTACCAGTGCAACATTTTTGTTCAATTCTGGGGAGCACTGAGGGCGGTACCAGTGCAACATTTTTGTTTCAATTTTGTGAACCACTGAGGACAGCGCTGTTGAAGGGGGAGGGGAATGTAACACCCTGGTTTTGACCCCGTTTGAATTAAATGTATATGATGTAAATATTATATGGAATCACAGCAAGGAGTTGAAGGCCAAGGCCCTGTCATTGATTAATGTTTGGTGTATAGGTGATCATGATTGATGCCTATGGTTCATGTGCTAAGTCAAACACGTTTGTAAATATTATGTAAATATGCGATTTAATAAAAAACCCACAACCAGCTATGTCAATGCAACACATAATGAGATGGGGGCATGATTTCCCAATGATAAGGGGGCAATGTTTAACCTTGAGCCATTGGGGAAAACCCATTAAAACTGTCAACTACCCATTTCTTGTCTTTTTCCCCAACCATTTATTTCTTCCAAAATTTGGTTGAGGTAGTTATTGCATGGAATGGGAAGAGTATGGAAAAAATTCGAATTGGGCAGAGCACCAATTCTTGAAGAACATATTTTGACCCCATGGGCAAGAAAACACACAAAAAAAAACGTATGCCCATTCCCTCATGCATTCACCTTTTCTCACGTTTTGGGGAGCCGCGGGACGTTTTGATCATCGATCCTTCATTCACGGGGAAATCTCACGCAGCTGAACTTTCCTGTGTGTTTATCCTTCATGTTTCAGTTGTTTCTTCATTGTGCATGTCCAATAAATCTGTTTGGGTGCTATGGAGTGAATGGCCAGCAAGGAATTACGATTTTTGGTGAATTTCGTATCTTGCTGTGTATGCCTCTGTTGTTTTGGTCTGAAATGGGTTCTGAACTAGCTTGATAAACCTAGTGTGAGAAATAACCTCACAGACAGATCTAGAGGGCTGATTTTCTTCTTTGCACACCCTAAGTAGCATTGGAAAGGGAAGGCAAATCCCGAGGGATTGTGTAGCAGAGAAGGGGATGCTTCCTGGTGTTGGTTGTGTAGATGTTTTGGAATCCAGGCTAGATCTGGTGTAGGTGTCCATAGCTCTGTGGTTGAGCTCACTAGCTTAGCAGTCAACCTTTGTATCTCCTTGCAGCCTGATAAACCCAAGTGGTAATTGGCTTGGCTGTGTCTTATTGTGCATTTGGTTATGTGTGATCCTTGATTGGACAGTCTGATAAACCCAACTGTGAATGCTGACTTGGATGAGTAGCCTGATAAACCCACTAGTGAGATGGCTTGGCTGTGTAGCCTGATAAACCCATCTGTTGGCTTGGTTGGTCCTTTATGTGAGTGTTGGCTTGACTGTGTGTAGTTTGATAAACCCAATTGTTAGCTAGCTTGACTGTGTGTATCCTAATAAACCCAACTGTGTTGGCTTGGCTGAGTTCTTGTTGTATCCTTGGCTATGTGTGAGTCTGCTAGTGGTTCTTTATTCCTTAGGGGAATCATGCCCAACTCGGGGGTGGCGGTGCTGCTGAGAGATTGATGAGCGCATTAGCCTATGGTTAGGTGGAACATTGCAGTGACATAGCTGGTTGCAGAACAAGGCTTCTTTAAAAAATAAGTGTTTTTGTCTATGTTAATCTCTACATTTGTATTTGCTCAATGGAATATGATGAACATGTTTGATGTGTTGAATTGATGAATTGCTTCTGCTGTATAATTGCAATTGTATGCATATGTGTATGTTTACTTTCAATTCATTTCTAAGTTTCGTTATGGGGCTTAGAATGGCGGGATTGGTGATGGCCTGAATGATCAAATCGGTCCAAGACTTCTGTAAGCAAGTGGAATTTCCGCAGAAATATCCTTCCGCAAATTTCCTTTTTGCAACTTGCGGGATGTAGGATGCGGAAATGACATCCTGTAAATCTTGTTCTCTGCAATTTTACTTTCGCAATTTCCTTTATGCAAGTTAGTCCTGCATCATATAGATAGAAAGAATAGAACCCTAGTAGACAAGATCACCGACAAACAAATGGTAAAATTGACAATGATAAATATTTTCAAATACACAAAAAGATGCCTAATCATACTTATTTCCTTTGAATCAAAGAATGAACTACGTTGGAGTATTGCAGATCCAAGCTAAAGGAATAAATTCTTCCAGTTCCTGCCAGATCCCTTGAAATCGTGCAATATAATTGCTTTAAAACTACGGATGGCAGCCACTTCTCCTTCTTCCTCGGAGGGTTTCACAACAATTTCCTCATATGTGAGGGTCCCCATTTTCTATTGCCGTGAAAGCCTATGGGAAAAGAAAAAATCCATGGCTTTGCCATTCGAACCTGGGTATTATTATCTCTGAGACGACCTGCAATTCTACCATACATCGACCTCCTCATCATTTTCTTTGTTTTTCAAAATATAAGCTGTTTTGGAATTGTAGCGAGCCGCCTGGAATCTTATGTATTTCTGCCATTAATAGTCTTCTACATCTTTCTTTTATTAATTTTTATTTGGTATTTTAATATAAAATCGTCCGAATTAAAATATTTTGTTTAAAAATGGTTAAAATGTTTTGAAAGTAATATAAAGATTTTAAATTTTAAATATTTTTATAAAAATAAAATAATATAAAAAATATTCTAATTTTTAAATATTTTTATAAAAATAATATAATATAAAAATTTTAAAATTTTGAATATATTTATAAAAATATTAAATGGTTGTAAATTTAAAAATTAATGCACAAAATTGATACATTCAAAAAAAAATATAAATTCTTAACTTTTACCTTTATAAATTAAAACAAATCAACTTAAACATTAAGATTAAATAAGTTGCAACTCCTTACATCTCCTTATCATTTTGATTAAAATATGGTATTTTCATTATTAATTTGTTTACATTTTTTTATGGCTTTGATTAAAATATTATATTTATTATGTACTTGTATTTCCCTTTCATTTTCATTTAAAAACTTGTAATTTCTTACTATAACATCTTTATTACTCTAGTAACGTTTCCTTTTTACTTTGATTAAAATTATATATATGTGTATTTGTATTTTTTTCAACAGAAAAAACATATATTTGTTATTTATTATGAATCAAAGTACGTTATTTATTGTGAATAAAAAAATATACACTTTTAAAAAAAACACGGTTTTATGAATATAATTTTTCAAATCCATGCATCTACAGAGTTCAAATTCAGTCCAGTATGACAAACATACAAAAGCTAGATGTTCAAGTCCAAAAAAACTTCTAAACAGAGAAAGATTCAGTGCCAAAACAGGATGAACAACATACTAAACTTCAAAAATGTTGATGGAACCCGAATCAATCAGTAAATTATCCATGACTTCTTCCCAGAGTAGAATACCAATTTCTCCATCTAGCACGACTTTAGAAAGTTGATATGCCAACTGGTTCTGCTCTCTAAAAATGTGTTGGAAGTTGATGTTGCAAGAGTTTTTTAAACTTTTCTTGAATTCTATCACACCATGGAGTGAGAGTGAGCACTTGAAGGTTGTAATCACCTATAGCCCATTTGATGGTGACCCTCGAATCACTAAAAACTTGAAGAGATACAATACCAAAGACTGTAGCAACTTTGCATAAGCACCAGAGGGCTAGTAGCTTCGCTTTCATATTCATACATGTACCACAATGCAGTTTGAAATTGAAGGTGTGGATATTATTGATCATTAAAACTACTCCCGCAACACATAATCCATCTTTGGTTGCCCCATCAAAATATCCAATGGCACCACTTAGCTGGATGTCCTTCAAATATCTAGGTCTAGAAATTGCAACAGGTTTACTACTGAATTCCTCATTCAACTGAATAATGTGATTACATATGTTATTGAAGCCCTGAAGGTGATCTTCAAATAAACAGACATTCCTCACCCTCCAAATTTTCCAGGAATTAATAGCTGGTAGATAATGATAATTTTTGTTTGAATTTAACCAATGGAAAAGGCAGTGATCAAAGTTCTCTCCCTCCCAGACTTGTGTAATGTTTAAAAGAAAACATATCTTTTTCCAAATATGAAGTGTAAACTCACATCTAGTAAGCAAATGATCTGTAGATTCAGTGACCTTCTTGCAGAGAATACAATAACTAGGACCATACCAGCCTTTTTTCATTAAGTTGTCCCACGTCTTTAGGCAATTTTGAAGTGCTAGCCACATGAAACATTTGAATTTTAAGGGAATCCTCCATTTCCAAAGTAACTTGTACCACCATTTATGAACAGAGCTGAAAGTAGACTAAACAATAGCCTGATATGCAGTTTTAGCAGAGATATTCCCAGTCTGAGGATTTGCTGCCCAAGTCAGAGAATCTTCTTCATTAGAGAGTCTACAACCTACGAGGTTCGACTTCTTAATATAGGCCTCCCATTCATGGGTTGAATCTTGTAGAAGACACAAATATTTGGTAGTAAACCAGTAAGAACAATCCTTATTGCGCCATAACGGTCTTCTAATATGAGCCAGAGTGAAATACCCAATTTCAGACAGATAATTTAAAATGTTTGGTGAAAGCTTATAATCTTCTCCCATACTTGTGATCGGATCAATGGCCAACTATCACGTTCCTACCATTCCCTACTTTCCAGCAGAGATTTGAACTAATTCTGTGATATATTTTAAAATGACCCTTTCAAATTGGGGAGGTATTTCTACCGACCTTTTTAGGCTTCCTAACCCAGTCAATTAGGTTCATCTTCAAGTGTTTGTCTTTCAAGATAGTTGACCAGAGAGTATTTCCTGTCAATCCCCTCCAAAATTTTTTCATTCTTAAAGCAACATTAAACCAATAAAGATTTTTAATCCCCAACAACCCCATTCTTTAGGAAGATAAATATTTTCCCATCCAATCATAATAAATTTGCCACTTTTAGTGCCTCCAGTCCATAAAAAGTTGAAAATGAACCTTCTTAAAATATTGATAACAGAGGAAAGGACTTGTAGAAGGGAAAACTAACAAACATTTATGCTTAGGAGAACAACCTTTATAAGGGTAAGCCTTCCACCAATGGATATAAATCCGTAAATCCAATTCTTTATTCTTTTTTCAAACTTATCTATCAACCAACACAAGTCTTGTGATCTGTAGTTATTAGGTTTTACAAAATAACCTAAATAATGGAAACCAACATCCAAATCACATGTTTTTATACTGAAGGATAGAAGAGATGCCATCTAATGTGCTCTTATCCAATTTGCTATGATAAAGATTGGACGTTTTACTGCTAACCGTCATTCTACAAGCATTGCAGAATAAGCCGATGATCTCTTTATAACTTTATTATTCATTTAGAGAATCCATACTACATATCAGAACATCATCTGCAAAAATCAAATGAGCAATACAGAGATCATTACACAATTTAATTCCTTTCACAATACCTTTAACATTAGCTTCATGAATAAGTCTACTTAAGCGTTCATTAGTAAGGAGGAAAAGCAAGGGAGAAAGTGGACAACCATGTCTAACCCCTCTTCCACTTTTAAAGAAAGCTGATGGAGCACCATTGACCAAGACAACAAATTGCAACGAAGAGACACAAGCCATTATCCAATTAACAAGCATCAGAGGCAATCCAATATGAATAAGAACTAACCTTAAAAAGACCCGATCAACTTTGTCAAAAGCTTTATCTAAATCCAATTTGAGAAGAAAAGCCCTCAATTTCTTTTTCTTGATGGTATGGATGACCTCTTGTGTTATTCCAATAGCATCCAGAATTTTCCTGTCATGAAGAAAACCAAACTGCTCACATGAAACTGCCTTTTATAGAATAGGTTTAATTATGTTTGCTATAATTTTTAAAATAATCTTGTAAAGAAGATTACAAAGTGTTATCAGATGAAAATATGCAAAACAAACAGGTTTATTGCATTTGGAAACCAGAGTAATGAAAGTTGATTTTAAAGCTCCAGAAACAAAGCCTTCCGTTCTGGAGAATTCAACCAAAGAAAGCACCTCTTGTCCCATGATATCAAAGAAATGTAGAAAAAGTTCAACCGTCCACCTGTCAAGGCCTGGACCTTTTTCCTTTTTAAATTGTTTCAATGCTTCTTGAACTTCCTTTAGTGATACCTGATCTTTCACAAGCCTTTTTGTCTTCTTCATTAAGGAAAGTAGGAGACAATCTGATAGTTTTAAGTTGTGCATCAAGTGAGGTTAGACCATCCTTTTTTAAAATATTTTTTTGCCTATATTTGTAGATGTTCCTCACCTTTCACAATGTTTCCATTATCATCTGTGAGCTCCCAGATTGAATTCAAGTTTCTATTATTTGAGGAAAAGGAATGGAAAAACCTGGTATTATTGTCTCTGAGACTAATCCAAGTGGCCCTACTTTTGAGCCTCCAATCTTTTTCTTCCCGCTTCAAGATCAAAATTTTCATTTTTCAAAATCTTTAATTAGGAGAAGTTCTTCCTCAAATACAGAGTAGTCGGGGTTCTTCTTATGGATATTTTTTATTTGATTCTCAAGAATGGAGAAATATTCCCTGTATTTAGCTTTCTTGGATTTGATCCAGCCTATGATAGCTTCTTTCAGGAATTTGAGCTTGTAAACCAAATGATCCATAAGATTGATAAATTCATCAAGCTGATAGGATAACCAAGAATCATGAACAAATTTGCAAAAATCTTCATTATCAAGCCAAGAGATATTAAACTTGGAAGGATAATTTTGTTTAGAGGAGCTTTCTTCAAATTGTAAGAAAATGGGCCAATGATTAGAGATTTTATTCATCCCTACCCAAGTTCTATATCTGTGAAAACTATGAACCAAGGAGGTCTTAGCAACAAATCTATCCAATCTCTTGTGAATGTTATCCTTCTCGCTTCTGCCATTTGATCAGGTTGGTTCCAACACAGGTGGATTAATATTAAAAAGATCAAACTTTTCAAGGAGATATTTGAAATAGAATGCCATCGAATCTAGTTTTGAGTTCTGACTCCAAACCTCAACCGGAGACAAGGAAAAATTGAGATCTCCTGCCAAAATAAGGTTTTCAATGCTTAAAAATCCTGAATTAGATAAAGAGTCCCATAAATAGTTTCTATTTTTATAAGGGGCATAAACATTCAAAATTTCTAAATCTAGTTCAATAAAACCCAACTTCCCTTCCAAAAGAATGCCCCAAATGGTTTTGTAAGGCCTCAGATGAGAAACTCTAGGGTTCCAACCCAGTAGAATGCATCCCAACAACCCCAAAGCACTAAAAATCAACAGTTCCCAACCTGGTAGGATATTTACAAATGTTTCAATAACTATAGAATCCAGACACATAGTCTCTTGCAGTAGAATAATATCAGGGCTAGTATTTGAGATATGTTTGGTTAGGGCCCTAACCCTTTCATCCCTACTAGACCTCTTACATTTAGTGAGAGGAAGGTCATTTGGTAATAATAATAGTGGGATTTAATGCTCTAAGTTCCCCATATGAAACATGTACAACAAAATATTTACCTATGACCGCATCCTCCAATCTAGTAGATAAAGGTTTATAACTCGACAGACCAAGATCCAAGAAGTAAGTTTATTTTTTTTTATTTTTTCTAATAGTGACATTTTGAAAATAGATAGACTGAAGGGGGTTGACTTTAGGGTTTGATGATGGGTTTTTTTAGAATGTATCGAGTGGGGTTTTGTAATTTAGAACCTCAGAAGGAATATAGCCACTTTCTTTTAAAATTTATGCATCTAAATCAGACTGGCTATTCAATACATGGAGAGGCTTAAAACCCTTATCAACTAAAATGGCATCTAGATGGAAAGCATGTGAGCGCGGTTCATGTGACAAAGGGTTTAAGGAGCTTAAAATATTATCCCTTTGGTCCAATGAAACCCCATATGAGGCATTGTTAAAATCACACACCAAATTTCTAGCTGCGAGTGGAGCCTGTAAACCTTTGTCTAGACCAGGAAGAGTAGGGTCTAACTCAAACCTTACAGAGTTTATCACATTTGAATCTATAGTAATAGGCTCCAAATAAACAACGTTTTTCCCAGAGGATAGCTTAGCATCTAGATCTTTTTCAATATAAAGGTAGATATTAAGTTTTTCGTTAGTGACATCTTCATAATGAGTAGAGGAGTCAGTAGAGATCTTACTTGAGACATTTTGGTGTAAAGTTACAGACCTGCGAACCCCTGCTAGACATTGGAACTATCAAAGAGGTTGAATGTGGGTCAAATGAATTCTATAAATCCCCATATAGCAGATAAGGGCATGAATCTTTGACATGGCCAATGTTCCGGCATAAATAACAACAAAATGGTAGATGTAGAAATCTAGCTTCTGTAAAAAAACCTTTTCTCCCCAGGTCACTTCAATTTTCGTCGGAAGTCTTTACACAATATTGAGCTCAACCATAACCCTATCCATGGTTTTTTTCAGACCATAAAGTGAGTTTTTATCCACCCTAATAAACCTTCCCACCGAATTATCTAGTTCTTCCAAGACATTTTGCATCCAAAGCTCCGGCGGAAACCTTGGTAACAACATCCAAAGGTGCCGAATGGTCTGTCTTTCCTTTGCAATGTTAAAGGAAATATGCCACCATTTCAAAATCAAAGAGCCTTCATTTAACAACCAAACCCTACCAAGAATTTTCAAAAACTTCTCTTCATCTGGAAAGATAAAGATAATACAACCCTTGATCAGTAAATTGATACGTGGGGCATATCCAACTTCTGGAACCCAAAAAGTTTTCACCCAAACTTGCAGGTCTTCCTTACTTAACTTTGTTGATTCAACTCTTCCCACTAATCCCCGTTTAGAAATCATTTCTACACGGTCCAAGTTAACACCTGGTCCCAACTCAAACCTTCTAAACTAGTCCTAGCTTTAATAGCCTTAGCTTTTCAGTAAAATCTATCCCTTTCACTAGTAACGGGGAAGCTTTTTGTTGGCTCCAATTGAAGCTGGTAACCTTCAACCTGCTTCAAGCCAGTGACTGGAAAATCACTTCGCAGACACCTTTTCATCAGAAACACAAACTCTCCTCGCAGACTCCGACAGGTGCTGTAGGTCTTCAACATCTTCATCCAAATAAGGTTTTGTCAAAATGTTAGAGGAAAGGGGTAATTTGGAGACTTTGTTCAATACTGTGATTGGTTCCATCGAAGACCTCTGGTGGTACTAGTTACCAGAAGTGATACAAAGCTATGAAAAAAGTTAAAAAAGAACTCGATATGGTACCCATGACCTAATGAGTGTACTTGTATTACCCTATTGTTTGATTCAAAACTTAATATTTCTTATTATATTTTCCTAGCGACATGACATGGTATGGAGGCTTGGACTTGGTTTGGGATGCATGGGTTGTCGTAATGTTCATGCAAAGGGATAGAAATAATTGGAGTACATGACTTAGGAGGTTCGTTGGATTCAATGTTACACCTAAATATTGTCACCTTGCCTAATATCGTGAACTTTATAAGCTAAAAATACTTTTGGATGAATTTTTCCTTGCTGGAATCCCAGTCCTAGGAGCTCTGACGCATATTGTCTCTTGATATAGAGCATGAGCGAAGTCTGATGCCTTTTTCTAATTGACATAAAGCATCGGTGACACTCTTTTCCTATAGGCAAAGTGTAAAATTCAATGAAGCATAGGATCATCAGGCCTGCATAATTCAAATGAAGAATTGTAGAAGAGAGAGAAGCAATTCAATAACTCATATCAATAATTCATGAATAATAAAACACTCATGAGAACAATAATTGGAAATAATAGTCATATATCCATTAATCAGTATTAATCCACATATTCAGTAAATAATATGTAATACAATGGTTATACGTATAGAAGAATTTGAATACCTAAGATAGGATTCGAATCTACCTACCTAGATTGACTCAGGAGCTAACTTAGTGTGGGAAAATCACCACTAGAGATCACTAATGGAACTTTGGATCACTGATCCAGTCTAAAATTATTTAACTAAAGAGGTTAGGTGAATAAAGGTGCCCATACTCCCTTGAATTATGGAAACTGGCGCTAGAGTGACTGAGAGTGAACTAACTAATGGGAATTAGAGCATAACTGCACATCGATTAGGGTCAATTCCTGGACAATCAGAGTGGGTTTAGATTGGTCCCTGGGACTACTAAACTCATGCAAAGAAGAATAGTAAGTGTTAGGTGGCCCCTTGGTGTGTCCCCCATGCACTAGTGAAGTGACGATGACCTAAACTAGGAATTTGTCAAATAGACTATGTTTGTCAAAGAAGGTGGTAAAAGGTAGGATTAGTTAATAATAATACTACCCCCCCTTAATTTTAACTTTGGACAAACTGGGCCCTGGTAACTAAGACCAACGGTCACCCTTTACATTCTAAATGTAAAAATTTCCTTGTCCGTGTAAAATGAGAAAAAGAGGTAAAACCTCATGGGGAAAATCCTCCCTCAAGAATGGACAACGAGGTAGACCAGAAATAAACTAATCCAAATACAAGTAGGTGTGAACTTGATTATATTTCTGGAGGGATATTCTTCTTTAAAATAAGAGGAATATGCTCAATTTGATCAGGAACATAGACAACTGCATAATAGATTATGGGACCATGTAGAGAAATTGAAATAATCCGACAAAAGAGAAATAGTGCTTTATAATTTGAACCATTTGAGGTAAACCCAAGCAACTGAGATGTTGTTGCTTTGAACATTGAACCATGTGAGGAGCAAGTGTCCAAGCGAATACAAGAGGTCTCCATCTTTACTAGCAATGTGAGGGGATGAGAATGTGATCAAGTAGGAAGGAACAAGAAGATTGGGACCAAGGAGAGTGAGTGATTTAGCTCCATAATGATATAGCTTTCAAAATATCCATGAAAGCACAAAATTTAATATCAACAAACTGATAAGAAGAAACTGACATCGAATCCCCATCATCAAATTTGAAAGAGACCTAAGGTGCTTGCTTTTTCACACCAAAATTGATGAGATCAGTCATAAGCACAAATGACAGGCTTTGATACTTTAGCTTTGAACCAAATAAGGTGAGAGAGCTCCAAGAATGAGGAACAAAATTCCCAAGTGTGCCACTAATATGGAAAATGCACAATGTTTTCCTTCTTCAACAAAATTCTGAGTATTGGTGCAAGTAATCAAGTAGGAATTCACTGGAAGAATTTGACAAGTGAGGGTGAATGGATCACTTCCCAAATATGAATTTTATTCCAAAATATCCAAAATATCACTTCTTTGCACACCAACAGCATGATTGGAGAGAGAGGAATCGAAATTCTCTTTAGTTCCTGAAGCAATCACTAGAAAACTTTGGACATAATTTAGGATAGAAGAATCATTGGAGAATGACTGAGTGGGATGGAAGGAGAGTTTTTCTTCAACAATGGATTTTTTAATGTATTCTTTTGGATTAGTTGTATGAGAACATGATATTTCAGATATCTCATGAACTTCTGGAGCAACAAGAGAAGGAGTCTCTTCAAGGATACTTTCACCAATTCGAATTGAATGAGTTGAAGATTCTGCTATTTCTTCATCTTGAACAACTTCATTAGAGAGACTTGAGGTTGAGACTTTTGAAGAAATAAAACTTGAGGAGCTACTGGGTGTGCTCTCAAAATTGATAGAATGATCCTCATTGTGCTTGCCAAAATATCTATCCAATCTTGTCCAAAGATCCTTTGGGTATTCAACATAATCAATAACAAGGCATAAACAAAAGTAAAATGCACTAACATTCATCAACAGTAACTCTACTGAAATACTTAACAAGCATTCATCATCATCCATTCATCATACTCATAAGCATTCTACATAACCAGTATAATCATTCATAAGCAAATACATTGCATATCAAGAACAACAGCAAATACTTATCTTGGATGATGGAGCTGTCCCACAACTAGCTATGTCGCTCCAACGTTCCACCCATACATAGGCCAGTGTGTTCATTAATCTCTCAACATCACTACCACCCCCGATTTGGGCATGATTTTCACAAGGAACTAGAGAACATCAGACTCACACACAGCCAGAACACATCAAACACAGTCCAACCAACCTACAGTTGGGTTTCTCATACTGTTCAGCCAAGCCAATACACTATTCGACTTATCAGGCTGCAGGAATACAAGCCAAATACTACTAGGCTTATCATGACTTACTCAACCTAACCAACACACAGTTGGGTTTACCAGGACTTACTCAACCAAACTAGCACTCATATTAAGATCCACCCAAGCCAACTAATAGATGGGTTTCTTGTGCTTACTCAGCCAAGCAAACATACATCAAAACACACACACACACACAAATAGATCATACTACACACAGTTGAGTTTCTCAGACTGCTAAGGTAATGCACATGTAGAATTGGTAAGCTAGTGAGCTCAACCACAAAGATATGGACACCTACACAAGATCTGGCTTTTCCTCCCCAGTACCTACACCACCCAACACAAGGAAGTATTCCCTTCACTTCTCCATAGTTCCCTCAGGCCATACCTTCCCTTCTAGTGTTCTCCCGGGTGTGTAGAAAGGATTTTCCAGCCCCTCTTGATATGTCTATGAGGTTACTCTCTTCACTAGGTTTATCAACCAATTCTGGGCCTTTTCCACTCCTTGTTCTTCAAACCAAAACAAGGATGCACATCACAAAATCCCCCAAGGAAAACACAACACACATGCTTCCCTCTGTAACAAAGAGAAATAGGGTCTCGCACCTCTCTGTAGTTCAGGATACTACTGTAATCCCACCACCAAGATTTAGCTAGGGAGAGTACTTACAGAACCACATAGAAACACTCTGGTAGCTTAGAACGCTATAACACAATAACCGGGGTTTCACACACTCTGTCACACAGAGAAAACAAGGTTCGCTTGCATATCACAATGTCACTCAGAAAAACACTGCGGAACCACACTTCCGCAACTTAGGACAGTCAAACCACCACCTTGCATGTCTCTGAGCCATCGTGAATGATAAGAATGATCAACAAGGTTTAGGTAAAATCCCGATGATGGATCGGGCACACATTTACGTGTTTTTACTTGTTGCAGAAGCAAGAATATTGGTTTTGCAGACTGCAAACTTGCATGTTTCATCAGACACACAATCAGACTGCCATGCCTTGATTTTACCAAGGCATTAACTGCCTCAACCAACTTCTGGAAGAAATGAATGATTGAAGAGAGAGGAAAAAAAGGTATCTAAGGGTTCATGGGTTTCCCCATTGACATATGGTCACACCCTATTGGATCAGGGGGTTTGAATAAATCCCCACCCTATCCCTTGTGGAATCATGCCCCCATCTCTTTCACGTTGCAGGACCATATCTAGTTGTGGTATTTAATTAATCGTATATTTACATGATATATACAAATATATACTGTGCTTGACTTAGCACTATCACCATAGGAATCAACCTTGATCACCTATATAAAACACCATATAAATGACAGGGCCTTGTCCTTGAGCTCCATGCCATGATCTCAATACAATATATACATCATGTACAATTCAATACCATGGGGTCAAAACTGGGTCACAAATTCCCCTCCTCCTTGGGGTCAAAACCGGGGTGTTACATTCCCCTCCGCCTTCAACAACAATGTCCTTAGTGCTTTACAAAATTGAACAAAATGCTACACTAGCACCGCCCTCAGTCCTTTGCAAAATTGAACCAAATTGGAGGTGCCAATCACATGGCATCCTTCATCTCTCATTTAGCCTCATTAGGATCGTGGTGCTTCCACTGCACCTTCACCCTACCAATGGCACAATCTGGAACTCTTCCAAGTCCTTGATTGCATGCATTAGTCCATACCACCAGTCTCTTTCTGGTCTTGGAGAATCCTTCTCCATAGCTTGGAACATTTCCAATGTCTCTGACAACCAGCAATACCTATGCTCAAGCCCCAAGTAAGACGTCAATTCTCATGTTATATTCACAAGATTTTTGAAAATCATAGATGAATCACGTTCACATGTATATTGACATAAAATCAACAAGTAGCTACCAAGTAAACCAAATACTTAATTGCATAAGTATCTTATTTTGGCTCCATAGGTATCTGACTTTGTCTTTATACAACCATGGAATTCACAAGACCTGCCCCACCCTACACAAGGATGGTACCTCTTCTCTGCTATACCGTCCTTTGAGCTTACCCACCCCTTTGTGTGCTCTCTAAGGTGTGTATTGAAAGGTAACCATGTTTTTGCAAGCCTCGGATCACCTGTGAAAATATTTCTCAATCGAGCTCTGACAGCTCTGCTCCAGATCCTAACACCTCCTCTAGGTGCTCCCCAAGGTCGGGTGCTTCCTTTTCGGACATCAAAATGAATTATCTCTTATGTCAGATTCATTCCTATAGGATGCAATCTTTAACAATATTTTCAAAAACATGGCTGCATCATATGCATATGTGTATTTATAGAAATCAACAGAAATTTGCTAAGTAAATCAAATACTTATCTATATAGCATCTCTCAAACAAGATCTAGTCAGCCCTGCTTCAGAGCCTAACATCTCCTTGGGTGCTAAATAGAAGCTATGGATTAAGGGCCTAGCACCTCCTCCAAGTTCTCACCAAGCTCAAGCGATTCCTTTCTAGACACCATAATACCTAGGGGTTATTCTCTTCACAGAGACCCCACTGTCGTGACAGTACCCTTATGCAACGCGAATGGATTCGAAAAGAAGTATAGCCAGATGTATTACACCCTAGGTGTCCCCAGTGATGCATACCTGTGCCTAGCTAGCCAGGGGGTAGAAGCTATGTACCCAAGTACATCCTTCCAGAGGAGCCATATATCCCAAACACATCATCTTGAGAAGCTATGTACCCCAAGTACATCCTTTCGAGAACTATGTACCCCAAGTACATATTTTCGAGGAACTATGTACCCCAAGTACATCCTTTCGAGGAGCTATGTACCATGAGTACATCCTTCCAAGGAGCTATGTACCCCAAGGGTGTACTTTCATCATCTCACCTGCGTTACATACAAGCATGCAATTCACATGAGATGTCATTATTTCAATCATATATTTTCAAATCTATTTCATGCATAAATAAATTGCCAAATATCAAATGATCAATAACATTGATAGTCAAATCAATATCTGGATTCACAGTTCTGCTTCCTATAGAAAATTATATTTTTGCAACCAGGAGGCCATCCTCACATTGTTTGGATTTTGCAAGTGGGAGCACTTATCCCCTACTTACACATACTGCCCAAAACCTAGACATCCACATACAACATGTCATCTTGACACCATTTTAGATAAGCCAAACAGTCAATAGAATTCAATAGGAAAACTTGAAATATGAAATTTAAAATCTATTCTATTCAGAGGTTAGTTTTCAGTCATGAGATCCTTCTCATAGTGTTTTGCCTTTGCACATGGTAGATTCCTGCCTTGGTTTCATTGGGTACAACCATACTGCTCTGTTCAAGTCATTCTACCTACAGTCTTCATGAAGTTCTTATATGATTGTACATACATATGAGGGTCACCTTCTCATGGAACTAGAAGTTCACATGCAGGCCTCATCAACCTTTACATATACTCGACTTTACATGCAAAATATCCTTCAAGTCTCATAAACGATCTTACATCTATCACCTTTATCAACTTTGCATACAACTTATGCTCCCTTAGCAATTTCAAAGTCAACCTCAACTATTCCACATGTTCTTTCTCATTCTTAGAATAAATAAGAATGCCACCAAGGAGAATAAGAACAAACTTTTTCAGATGCTTACTGAAAACACTATTCATGAGGCTCATAAATGTAATTGGTGCATTTGTGAAATCAAATGGTACCACTACAAACTCCTAAGGTCCATACCTTGTTCTGAAGGCTGTCTTATGCACATCTTCATCATTGATTCTTACCCAATGGTAACTAGGCCTTAAGTTAATCTTGGAAAACACCTTTGCTCCTCTCATTTGATTAAAGGGGTCATCAATTCTAGGAAAAGGGTAGTTATTCTTCACAGTGACTTTGTTTGAATTCCTGTAATCAATACACAACCAGAGTGTACCATATTTATTTTTCATAAACAGAATTGGTGCTCCCCAAGGAGACACTTGGCCTGGTGTACTTCTTCTCCAACAATTCTTATAGCTGCATCTTCAGCTCAAGCAATTTTGGTGTGCTCATCCTATAGGGGTTCTTGGACATTGGTGTTTCTCCTGGCACAAGCTCAATTGTGAAATCAATTTCCCTCTTTGGAGGAAGCGCTAGGATTTCATCAGGAAAAACATCCTTGGATTCCTGCAGCACATGAAAGCCCTCCAATCTAGGAGTATCATTCTCTGCTGGCTCCAAAATATGAGTTGCATTCAATCTGCAACCTTTCCCACATAAATTCTTCATCTACATTGCTAAATTCTGCCTATAAGAGATCACTTTTGGAATGCCTTTCACAACCTTTAGGTTTCCTTATTCATCCATGCATTCAAAAGTATTATTGTAACAGTCAAGTTTAACCCTGTGAGCTTCCAACCAATCCATTCCAATGAGAATATCATAGGAACCAAGTGGCAGCACATTCATATATGCACAAGTGACTAGCCCATTTATGACCAATTGACATTTTTCTACCACTTCACTAACCTTTCTCTTGGTTCCAGTGGCTAGTTTAACTAACCATGACTTTCTATGCTTTGATTTCATCAAAGCGCATATCTCCACAAGTCTAGGGGTGATATAGCTATGAGTGGATCTAGGGTCAATCAAAACAAAAAAAAGTATGCTAAACAATCTCACCCTCAACTTCCACCATAGTTAATTGATGATATTCCTGGAGGTCCTCTAACACTGCACAAATTCTAGGAACGGTCCTTGCTTCCTGACCCACAGTTTCAGCTCCTTGGTTGTTGTGGACTTGACTTTCATTCGCACTCTGATGTGGACAATACTTAACTAGATGGTCTCCTCCACATCCACAACATTTGAGTTGTTTCCTTGGATTCCCTCCCATCACTCTGTCTGGCTTAAACACAACTTGTGATGGATGCCTTTACTAATTTCCGAAATGAGAAGGTTTGAAACCTTTCTTCCTTGGGTCAAGCTTCACATTCTTCTTGTGGGAATTTCTCCTACTCCCTTCTGTCCTTGTTTTCTAATGCCCAGAGTTTATCTACCTTTGGAGTTCTACCAAACTCTGTAGAATGGCTAGTAGTCAATCGATTTTTCTCTTACAGAGCCTTTATCATCCTTTTATTTTCCTCTTTGCAACTTTGCAACTCCACCCTCAGGTTCCTTATGGTAGCTGCAACATCTGGGGAAGTATCTTGTTTTCTCTTCCCATCAAATTCTGTTTCAGTATTCTCAACCTGAAAATCCCCCCCCCATAGCGTCTTCCCCAGGTCCACAAGGATCTTGTGCATCATCCATGCTATAGGTTCTATTGGCTGAGCCACAAACCCACTTTTTCAATATTCACTATGACTCTGCAAAACGTGTTAACATACACCATTGTTAGACAATCTCAAAATTAAAAAATCACTTACCAACTGTTTATTGCAGGCATGAACAGTCGAGATCATGGTAGAATCCAATTCTATGATCAAGGTTCATTTCTCAAACACGAGAAGGATAAACAGGGTGCTTAGTTGCAAAATCAGAACCCAATAGCTATGAAGGAGATTATGATCAATTGACAAGGTTGATCCTTAAGCCGATCAACGCCTAACAATGATTTTACTGGGTGAACTAGTCCAGTCGAAGAAAGCCTTGATGAGCACAATACTTAATGAAATCTGCCTTAATTTATTTGAGGTCCACTGTTGATTTCCATCCAACATTTGATTGTTCATTTCACTGGATGACTAGTAAGTGCATCATCAATAGTTGTTGGGCGAAATGCTTTATCAAATCGAGTTCACTGTCGATTTGAAGTCATCCCCTTTACCAAGAGTTGCCAAGGGCGTTTAGCTGCTAAAATAATACTCTGTCTTACTGCAGTTTCCTCTTCTGCCACTTATTATCCTGACCCATTTAGGACCAATGTTGCAGCCATTAGCTCTATTAAACCACAATTTGGGTGTTCTTTTCTTATTTTAATTGCTCAACTTGTCCCATTTAGGCCCTAGTGCTGAAACCAACAACTTTGATACCAATCTGTAATGTCCCCATACCCCATAATGCAAATTATTAAAAATTTTGCTTCAAGAACACTTGTTCTCCTTTCAAAACATAGGGCATGGATGTTAACACAATCTTCAACACTTTATGATACCTCAATGTGCATGAACCCGATGCCCATACACCTGACTGATATGCATAATAACTTCAAACTTATCATTTCTCTCTCTTAACACAGTCATGGGTCATGATCATCATTTAGTCATTCATTCTTAGGTTTATAACCCATTGTAACAATTGTTCCGCCCTTCACAGATCCCTTTTGCGACCAAAAACACATTTTCCACCCCGAATCTGTCATTTCTGCACTAACCTTTCCTTTTCCGAACTCCCGCTTCCGCCTTTTCGACCTCAGAACTAGGGAATTAGAACCTCAAGGTTTCGACGGAGTGATGGTCCAAATTCTACCTTCTGCACTTCCTCCTCCCGCCTTTCCGTCCTCAGAACTCGAGAATCAGAACTTTAACATTCGATGAAACATTCAACCAATCTTCTACCTTCCTCCTTCCTCCCTTCTGCCTTCCGCCTTCGAAACTCGGAGGTTGGAAAACTATCAAACGACGAAAAATCTATCCATGGTTTCACCTTCCACATTCCGCCTTTCTGCGTAGCAGTGCGAAACTCGGGAATTAGGCAAAAGAACAAGAGTGGTTGAGAATTCAAACCATGTGATTTAAACCCAAGCAACTAAGATGTTGTAGCTTTGAACATTGAACCATTTGAGGTAAAATCATCTCCCAGTGCGAGGAGAAAGTTTCCAAGTGAATGTAAGAGGTCTCCGCCTTTACTAACAATGTGAGGGGATGAGCATGTGATCAAGTAGGAAGGAACAAGAAGCTTGGGACCATGGATATTGAATGATTTAGCTCCATAATATGATATAGATTTCAAAATATCCATGAAATAATTTTTTTTTAATATAAGCAAACTCATAAGAAGAAACTGACATCGAATCCCCAACATTAAATTTGAAAGAGACTTGAGGTGTTTGTTTTTTCTCACCAAAACTGATGAGATCAGTCATAAGCATAACTGAGAGGTTTTGATTCTCTAAATTTAAACCAAATAAGGTGAGAGAAGCTCCAAGAATGAGGAACAAAAGTCCCAAGTGCGCCATTGATATGGAAAATTCACAATGTTCTCCTTCTTCAACAAAATTCTGAGTATTGGTGCAAGTAATTAAGCAGGAATTCACTTGAAGAATTGGACAAGCGAGGGTGAATGGATCACTTCCAAAATTTGAATTCTCTTCCAAAATATCCAAAATATCACTTCTATGCACACTAGAAACATGATTGGAGAGAGAAGAATCAAATTTCTCTTAAGCTATTGAAGCAATCACTGATAAACTTTGCACATAAATTAGAATAGAAGAATCACTGGAGAATGACTGAGTGGGATGGAAGGATAGCTTTTATTCAACAGTAGAGGTTTGAATGTCTTATTCTGGAACAATTGTATGAGAACATGAGATATTATAGATCTCATGAACTTATGGAGCATCAGGAAAAGGATTCTCTTCAAGTATATTTTCACCAATTCGAATTGAATGAGTTGAAGATTCTGCGATTTCTTCATCTTGAAAAACTTCATTAGAGAGACTTGAGGTTGAGACTTTTGAAGAAAGAAAACTTGAGTAGGTGTTGGGTGTGCTCTCCAAATTGCTATAATGATCCTCATTGTGCTTTCCAAAATCTCTATCCAGTCTTATCCAGATATCCTTTAGGTATTCAACAGAATCAATCAGGTAGTGGATGATTGGATAAATAGCCAGACATATAGTTCCAAAATCTATATCAGAGTCATTCAACTAGTCATTTATCTCTTCATAAGACTCTTTACAAATTCCAATAGATATCTCATAGATACCTTGTCTCTTTAGAGATGAAATCATCTTCAATTTCCACTTTGAATAAGTTGTGAATGGAGTAAGAAGACAAACTGATACTCTTGAATCCATATTGAAGTTGTACTTGCAAACAAAATTCAATTTGAATCAAATTAGGCCAAACACTCTCCACTTTGACATGTGCACTTTATTTGGGTGCTTCACACTTGTATAGGCTTCTCTGGATAGAATCCAGAGGGAGCAAGGCAATAATTCCAGGATTTATGTGGAACCCAATTGCTTCTGGTGCATCAATGGAAGTTTCTAAGTTTTTTTGTTGGCCTTGATACCAAATCTTATACCATGTAAAATTCAATGAAACATAAGATCATCAGGCCTACATAATTCAAATGAAGAATTGTAGAAGAGAGATAAGCAATTTAGTAACACATATCAATAAATCATGAAGAATAAAACACTCATGAGACCAATAATTGGAAATAATAATCATATATCCATTAATTAGTATTAATCCACATATTTAATAAATAATATGTAATACAATGGTTATATATATAGGAGAATTCAAATGCCTAAGATAGTATTCGAATCTACGAACTTGGACTGACTTGGGAGCTATCTCAGTGTGGGAAAATCACCACTAGAGATCACTAATGAAGCTATGGATCCATCTATTTCAGTCTACAATCAGTTAACTGAAGAGGGTAGGTGAAAAAAGTCACCCATACTCCCTTGAATCATGGAAATTGGTGCTATAGTGACTGAGAGTGAACTAACTTATGGGAATTAGAGCACAACTTCACATAATTGCACACCGACTAGGGTCAACTGCTGGTGGCATTCAGAGTGGGTTTCTAAATTATAAGGATTGGTCCTTGGGACTCCTAAACTCATGAAAAGAGGCACATTAGGTGTTAGGTTTCCCGTAGGTGTGTCCCCCATGCACTAGTGAAGTGATGATAACCTCCTAATATAGGAAATTTTCAAATAGACTATGTTTGTCAAAGAAGGTGATCAAAGGTAGGATTAGTTGATAATTATAACACAAAGAGCATCGGCCATTCCTGACACTTGTTATTAGTGTTTAAAGAGAGTCAGTGCTCACAAAAAGGTAAAAAAGAGAACTTTCGAGAACCTTATAGAAGAAATTCCTCGTGGAGGCTTATCCCAACATATCATATTAGCTGGCACTTGAACCTATATAATCTCAACTCATTTAATCTCCCTTTGACATATATAAACAAGCTCACCCTCATGAATGAAGGAGGACACAAAAGACTACCTTTATGCTATTGGAATTACTCTAGGTGTGAGAGGAAAAGAGTTTGAATCTTGAGTGAGAGGCTTGTAGAGTTTGTATATCAAAATCTTGTGGGGAGAAGAACAACACCAAAGTTTGGTTGTAATCTTTCCATCTATTTCATTAATAAAATATGTTTTCCCTTTCCTCTAAACTTTGTGTAATAATTTTTGTTTATTATCTTTCTCTTCGGTCATTGATATCGATTATCTTGATTATATTGTTTATTTCCATTGCTTTGTTGGCTCTAATCTATGCAGGTTATTCAAACTTCAATTGAGCTAAGTATCTCCAACCGACAAGGACAACCTTGAGAGAGAAGGTAAGGGTTTCATTACAATCAAGTGATTTTGCAAATATAGGGAAAGGACTTCATAGTTGTCTTTGTTTTTTTCTAGATTTGTCCAATTTAGACTAGGGAAACAGTTCACGTCTTGACCTACCAAGGCTTTTCATTAACAAAATTGGTAACCATACTGGGGATTGATTAAATTTATGCATTTTTTCTTTGTTTTTCATTACAAACTCTCAAATTTTATTTTTCTCATTTAGGGATTTAAGGTGTGAAATTCATCTTATATCAGTTCCAATTTGCCTATTTAGGTTAGTATCCACCCTCAGAAAATTCCAAATTATTCAACGATTATTTATTTTAAAGGTTTTCATTTTTTTAAAAATCCTCGGATGCGTTGATGCACCTGGGTCATTTTTACAGAGCAATGACCCCTCTTTGACGCTTTATGTGTTTGTTGATAGAGCGCCACTGACTCTTATTTCACAGAGGCATAAATCACCGTTGACTCCTTTCCATAGTGAGCAAATAGAATCAGCTAGTAGAGGACGCACTGATTCACACCTACAACCTACATCGAGGCACATATACACTGAACCTTTTAGATTAATTATGGGGTGTTTTTAGATGACATTTTAAGAAAAATGAATCGTATATTCTGCATTCTCTTTGATTATATTATCATTGCATTCAAATAAGAGTTTATGTTTCTTGCATTGAATTTTACATTTGTTTCTTTGCTTGGAACTTCTTGCTCTTTTATGTGGATTGTATTCATTGAAATTGGAAAATTTGCATTTCATTTTTTGTGTGCATGTGTTGAGTTTGTCTTGAGTTCTCTTGCATTGGGATTACTATTTTGTTTCCTTAGATCTCTGTAGAAGAGGAAAAGAGATCTTTCGTTTCCATAATAGTTCAAAGAAAAAAGTTTTTTCTTTTATTGTATTTATTAGATTGAAAGCTACTTGAAAATCAAAAAACAATTTCTTTTTGTTTTAGTTTACTTTAGATATTTCTTTTGTTAAATCTTAGTTTTATATAAAAGAAAAACGAAAAGAAAAATTCAAGTTTCATAATCTGTAAAGACTTGTTTCTTTAGTTTTTTGTTTGGAAACATTAATTAGATAATTTTTTTCTTAGAGATCTATTTTTCACTTTTGTTGGAAACATAGGAAACAAAATTTTGGTTTCAAGTTTGGGTGTATGTTATTCAATTTCAACATTTGGGAAAAGAACCTCTTACTCTCTCATAAATAGGGCATCCATTAAAAAAAATGTGAAAGATTTGTATCTCATCCTTGCATGGTTTATGAGTCAGTCTTCATTGCACATGTCCACTTAACTGTTTCAAACGAAAATAAGTGCTACTTAGGTTAAAATTCTTAGCAAGAAGAGTGTGATAGCTTATAAACGTGTTCTAGCATCTTTAAGCATATGAGTTGTCGTTTATTGCCTGCATTGCATCTCGAGGACTATGCGGTTCTTCCACATACTTGTTGGTATATAGAACGAAATTTCACATACTTTTATGGTATATAGAAAAGGTACTTAAGGTACTCAATAGTATATAGGAAGGCCCCTTTCGTACGGTAGTGAATTAGAGAACACTACTATGGATTTGATCTCCCATGTACCTTGTGTATATGGGGAGACACCTTTAGGGATCCTAAAACCATATGAGAAAAGCCATTTGGTCGTCCTATTGTCACAATACACCGAGAACAACACCCAGGGAGATTACTAAGCACACACCATCCAGGTAGTCAGGTATTCAAGAAAGGGTATAGTCCTAATCCTCCTTGTCACGTTTTACTGTTGAACCTTCCGATATATAGTGAGTTGTAATGGTTTGACAATATTATGAGGATATTGAATTTTTATCCACTCCTTTCACATGTTTTCTTGTTGCTTTATATTGAGTAGTTCTTGTTTCCTATATAATTAAACGTATTAAAGAGAGAGGTAGTTTTGTTACATAGCAATGGTCATTCCTTCTGGGAATACCAACCAAAAGATCCCTTCTCAAGGGGAACCTTTTGTTATTCCTTCATTTGGAAATGTTGGTCCTCCTCTCATGGCTACGTTAAGTATTCCTGGATTGATTATAGGATTACCTGTATGGTTATTCTATAGTCCGGTTATTCCAAGTGCAATGATTGTTTCAAATCCCAACTCTTCATCCTAAGAGCATCAACATCATGTTGATCTTTCACCTTCTTCGGTTGATGTGTATTCTTCCCTTTATCCTTCTTCTCCTATCAAAAGTTGTGAAGTTAGTAAGAAGGTGGATAAGAAGAAGAAGAAAAACAAACAAGGAACCAAATCTCAACCAACTACTCCTTACAGTGTGGAGAGCGTTGATCTTCCCATGAAAACACCTCGTAAGCCTAAGTTCCCTTGCATGATTTGCAAGGGTGACCATATTATTAAGGATTGTAATGGTCAGTTCTAAGTTTTAGAAGTGTGGTCTAAGGCCTTTCAACAAACCCATGTCATCTGCCTATGGTCATCATACTGATGATACCCCATCAACAAGTGACTATGTGGTTAAGAGTAGAAAAGGAAAAGTAAAAAATCCTTTCTTTTTTATGTAAGGACATGCAACTTAGTTACCTTTGTCCTCACATGGATGAAGATTCAAAGTTGTTGGAATATATTACTTATCCTCAACCATGAATTCCAACAAGTTATTGTAAGTTGTCCCTTGACCTCTCATTGGCTGATAAAGTGGTTGGTCCAGTTTCATCCTTGATTGATTCCACTCTTTCTTTAGAGAGTGAAGAATAATTAGTTCATCCCACTCTTCCTTTGAAGAGTGAATTTAAAGTGGTCAAGTCAATGTCAG
Organism: Pseudotsuga menziesii; assembly: GCA_001517045.1. NCBI lineage: Eukaryota > Viridiplantae > Streptophyta > Pinopsida > Pinales > Pinaceae > Pseudotsuga > Pseudotsuga menziesii. The sequence continues at coordinate 251,646 of LPNX011140437.1, forward strand.
TTCCACTCGATCCCACTCTTTCATTAGAGAGTGTTAAGACTGAAGTAGTCACTTTGACACAATCTTTGTCCCATCTTCCAATTGAGAGAGAACTGAAACCCAATGAAGTTTTTGTAGTCACTTTGTCTTGTTCTAGGCAAGGGGAAATTTTGTTTGTTTCAACATAACCCTCTCCAAGTGCTGAGGTTATTTCCTTTGATTGGAGTAATATAACATAATCTTGTCTTCCTTCGAGTGTTCATTTCCAGATATATGTGCGATTTATTGCTAAGAGCATACTCCACACTATTATTGATGAAGGGGATTCTATTAGTATTCTATCCTTAATTAGGATGCTATAGGTTCTGCTCATCTTGTGCCAACCACTAAATAGATACTGGATTTTGATAGAATACCTACTTCACCTTTAGGGATACTTCCTCACTTACCTATAACCTCAGGAGGGAAAACTGTCTACATTCATGTTATGGTAGTCCAAGGTCCCTTAGATTTTAATCTGCTCCTTGGATGCGCTTATGTTTACACCATGAAATCCGTAGTGTCCACACTCTTTCGAGTGATGCATTTTCCCCATGATGGGAATATTGTGACCATTGATAAACTTTCCTTTGTTAATCCTGATCATCATATAACTCCTAGTCACTAGAATTCCCTAAATGTCTTACATGTTCTTGTGGTTCCTTCCCCATTCATCGACCATGTATCTTGACTCTGTACATCATGCCATAGTTTAGTCATTTGTAAACCGATAGCTTCTTCGCATCATGGGGAAGCTTAGGGTGCATGTCTCCAGTATTTGGACATAATATTAGAGTTAAGACACTAGTTTCTTATGTAAGGTGGGAAACCTACCAACCTATGGACATCATGTTGGATAAGAACTAAAAGAGGAGAGTAGAGTTCCCATTCTGTGTCAAGCTCGTTAAAAAATGAAATAGATGTATGTGAGCATAGTTCCCATTTTGTGTCAAGCTCCTTAAAAAATGAAACATGTGCCCTTGAGCATAGTTTACTTTTGGTTTCAATCTCGTTAAAAAATAAATTTTTCCTTGAGCATAGTTACCTCTAGTTTCAAGCTCGTTAAAAAATAAAACTGCACTCAAGCATAGTTTATTTTTTGGTTTAAAGCTCATTAAAAATAAAACCGCCCTCAAGCATAGTTATTTTCTGTTTCAAGCTTGTGTAAAAATGAAACAGGTCCCCTCAAGCATGGTTATTTTATGTTTCAAGCTTGTGTGAAAATGAAACACGTCACCACAAGCATAGTTCTTTTTTGTTTCAAGCTTGTGTAAAAATGAAATAGATCGTTATGAGTAGAGTTCCCTTTTTGTGTCAAGCTCATTAAAAAATGAAATGGATTCTTCCATTGTGTCAAGTCTTTTACTAGACTCAATACTTGAACCTTCATTTCATCTGCCTGTATCACTTCATCCTCTTTCTTCCCCCGTCTCTAGTGAACCTTTTCCTAGGAGTAACCCAAAATTTAGTTGGATGAAGAAAAGAGTAAGCAGACAAAGTGAAGCTTGGGGGGCATGTCTCCAACCTATTTATATTATGTTGGAGTTAAGCTACTTGAAAATCATGCTGGGGGAAAATACCAACCATTGAACATCATATTGGGAAAACACCTATCAATGGGATTAGTTTTGACCTTACTAAACCATGAAACAACATATTGAGCATAGTTCATATTTTGCATCAAGCTCGTTAAAAAAAAATTAGATGCCTTGAGAATTCTTTCAACTGATATTCGAGCTCATTGAAAATAGGAAGATGGTGTTGAGCTTACTTTTCATTTTTTGTGCTCTGGTTAAAACATGAAAAGTGGTTTGAGCTTAGTTTATTGCTTTTTCGTGCTCTGGAATCAAACATGAAAAAGGTTTGAGTGATTTTACTACCATAACCGTGTTTGTTAAAAACCAAGCGAAAATGTGTTGAGTATACTTTTATGAATTTTTTGGGCTTGTTAAAATTGTTACGAAAATGAAACCCCCTGGAGTTGTATTTAAGCTCTTTTTAGTCTCTCTAAATAGGAAAATATTTCCAAGCGAACATATTTCTCTCATGCTTGTAAAAGTATTTGAAAGGTCATCTAGCCAATGATAGTTTACCCATTTTTCAGACTTTTTAGACTAATTTATGAAAAAGGTACACTCTATTTCATCGTAACTAGAAGATTTCTCCTAGGTACTGGGTTATACTTTTTTCAGACCTTGGGGACTAAATTTACGGAAAATTCCATCTTGGAAACTTCTTAGTAATTTTAGACTCTCTAAGCATGAAACGACAACTAACTTTACCTTCTTTGGACTTGTAAAATCAAGCGATGAATCACCCTTTTCTGAGAATGAACCCCTGATTTCTTAGGTTCATAAAATATGTGAGATTGGACTCATCCTATGATGAGCTATATCAAGCATTTGTAACCCTTTTCTAGCTCGTTAAAAAGCAAAGAGGTGCTCATCCATCGTTATGGGGAAATATTAAGGGAATGGGAAAACATTTTTCAATGGAAGTTTATAGTCACCCTTGAACATGGCATCTATCTGCATTTCATTCAAATAGTTGGGTAAACATATTGTCATCGAGTCGATGCACTTTCATGAGTCATTTTACTCCTTTGGGTCATTTCAAAGAATGCATCATCATCTGGTCTCTGCCTCATTGAGTCAATGCTTCCAAGTCACTTGTCATGCAATTTAATGTTCAAGGGGAGTCTTTACCATAGCTTACCTTTGAAATTTCCTTACCTTCCTTCAATTCGGTCACATATGAGCTAGTCCCATGGTTGATCTATAATAGAAATCACTTCAAAAACACTTTTGTTCTAAGTTTCGTGTCATTGATGAGGGAATCATCATGACCCTCCTTCAATGAGTCTATTCCCATTGACTCCATCACATCATTCAAGAATTAGTATTATAAACCGGTTAGTACCTTGAATACTACACGCCTCAATGACAGGTTTCCTCGCTTTCAACAGTAGGATTTCATCATTGGCCTCAAATTGAAATATTTCATCGATTGTTCGACTACAATTCATTTATTCACAGTCAGAGGAATGTACTAGAGTACATTGGGAATGATTGACATTAATGGTGGTTTTACCTCACACTTGTTAATGGTATACATCAATGACTGGTAATTAAGTGGCTTCTACCATGTTCAACATCAAGAAATCTATTCAAATGGATATAATCATACTATTTAGGATTGGGATGAAGACCCTGGGTATTTAGGTATTCATTTGAATATTTTCCTATCCCCAGATTGCGATGGAGTATTTTTTGATTAAGTCATTGAATAGATCCACAATGTATGTATGATGGCTATGCTCAAATTTGAGTCATGATGACATAGATCTATAGTGTATGTCTAGTAGTTATGTCCACATTTGAGTCTTGTATATCATGGATATACATTGTATTTTTGGTAGCCATTATTCGGTCACTATACATGGATGTGTAGTGTATTGGTTGTCAGTCATGATTTGAGTCGGACAGAGTATAAATTTGAGTATCTAGTACTATATAAATCATACACTCATCACTCTCTTTCCTTTGCATCCAATTCACATTTAGCAAAGTATTTCACCTATCACATCCCTCTAGCTTCATACTTTGGGTGGCATTATGTTACAACTAAATATTGTCACCTTTCCTAATACCATGAAGTTTATATGCCAAAAATACTTTTGGAGGATTTTTGCCTGGCTAGAAGCCTAGTTCTATGAGCTCTGACGCATCATGTCTCTTGAAATAGAGAATGAGCCAATCCTAATTTCTTTTTCAAATTAAAAAAATCACCGGTGACAATATTTTCCTATAGGAAAAGAGCGTCGACCATTCCTAACATCTTTATCTAGTGTTCAAAGAGCATCAACGCTCACAAAAAGGAAAAAAAGAGAACTTTCGAGAACATTCTAGAAGAAATTCCTCGTGGAGGCTTATCCAAATAGATTAGATTAGTTGAGACTCGAACCACTAACCTCTAGGGATGATCGCTCACATTACTCCCAAATAATATCAACTCATTTGAACTCCCTTTGGCCCATATAAACAATCTCACCCTCATGAATGAAGGAGAATAAAAATAGTACCTTTTTGTTGTTGCAATTACTCTAGGTGTGTGAGGCAAAGAGTTTGAATATTGAGTGAGAGGCTTGTAGAGTAATTTTGTGGATCAAAATATTGTGGGGAGGAAAACAACACCGAATCTTGGTTGTAATCTTTCCATCTATTTCATTAATACTATATGTTTTCCATTTCATGTAAACTTTGTGTAATAATCATTGTTTATTATCTTTCTCTTCGGTCATTGATATAGATTAGCTTGATTATCTTGTATGTTTCCATTTCTTTGTTGGATTTGATATGTGCAGGTTATTCAAACATCAACTGAGCTAAGGATATCTATCGAACAAGGAAAGCCTTCAGAGAGAAGGTAAAGGTTTCATTACAGTCAATTGATTTTAAAAATTTAGGGAAACAATTTCATAGTTGTCTTTGCTTTGTTCTAGATCTATTCCATTTCAATTGGGGAAATGGTTCATGTCTGCACCTACCGAGGATTTCTGTTAACAGCCAATGGAGGATTTGATAGGAAATTAGACACACCTTGTGGAATACCCTTGCATTTGGGGCATCACTTGTGAATGACACCACCTTTTAGGTTGACATGTGTACTCTTTGAATGTAGTAGAAGAGGAGCTTTATTTCCTTGGAAGACATGCTTATGTGATGGATCCTTGTTGGACCTCCTTGGTGTGATCTTGGGTTTTCTCTGTTTTCCCTAGCTATAGGATTGTACTAGTCTTGTGATAAGGCTATGGTATGTACATGAACTTCATATTTGTACATATTAATGAAATTCTCACATCTCCAATACTTGTGTAAATTGTATCTTTAATTTTGAACCATCTATATTTTTTATGGTTTGTAATTTACAACATTATATGTCTTGTTGATTTGGCATAAGTTAAGGGTGGACGTGTAAGTGATTTAGCATTATAATTGAAGAATATAAGGGCATATATACAATTGTATATACAACTATGATAATTGTTCTTAAATATTCTATATGCATGATAATATTTCCTAGAGGTATGAAACTTATTATAACATATTTGAATGTGTTCTCTTGAATTGCCTAGTGGATTGAGGTTATTAAGGGTTGAAATATAATATGTTATTGTTTTTTTAATTTTATCTATAACTCATAATAGATATAAGGATAAAAATTCACAAAGTTAAGATCTGGGAAACCTATAGGAAAGATGTGAAATTTATGTTTTTCATTAATTTCCCATTGTTTGAAATTTTCTACATGGTAGTTTTTGTCACCTTACAAACACCTGGGGGGAATGAAACATAAATATTCAAGCTGTTTGGTGTTTTCTTGGGGGAAAGTCTTGAGTCAGGTGCTGTCACCTGATCTTGACTCCTCTATTTAGGCCACTCCTAACAAAGCCAAGGGGGGTAGTCCATATTAAAGAGTTGCTAAGGCTCTATATTTTATTAAGTTATGGATGAGATGGTTGTTAGGAGTTTATAAGTGATTCAATAAAACAATATACTGCAAATTTATAGTTTAGTTCGAAAACATAAAAAGATATGGAATTCATAACATGATATGACTGAAAACAAAAATAAGGATACCAATTAAACCAATGCAAAATTGGAGTCAAATTAAATAAGTGCTACTGAAAATGAGAAATGTTTTGAAGTGTACTTGGTCAGTTTTAACTTATTCAATGATGACTGAGTTAAGGGGGAAAGGGTATTCCCAATATATAGTGAGGTACTAGGAATATGTTCGAATTCTGAGAAGAGTGGCTCCGCATGGGAAAATGTGGGCTAGATGGATTCGTAGGTGAGGTGTTCAACACTACACCAACAAGGCTGTAGCCTAACGAGGCCCCACAATCACTTTCTAGTTGTTCGCTCTTTCCATGAAGAATTCACCCACTGTTCTTCAGGTTCGTTACGTCATATTTTCATAATGTGTGAAGGATTGTAACTTTTATTAATGTGATTTTGATAAATTAAATGTGAGTAATTAATTAGTGCACATTCATTCTTTTGATTATCCCAAAGCTCATGGAAAACCTGCGATGGGCAAGAGCGTACACTGGAATGTAAAATTGTTGATCCAATTTGGTATTTATAAGATGAGAAAGGTAAAAGCAGTGAGACTAGTTACTACGACAAGGAATATCTTTTTCCAATGAGCAAGTTATTTGGGTAATTCATTAGATCAATGCTAGGTTAGTATTACTTTTCAAAACCAAAATGGAAAAAAGATGCGTCAAAGGAAAAGAGATTATAATAATAATACACTACTTCTGAAAACAAAGAGCATCTTTTCCTCAATCGAATAGATTCTCTTGGGTAATTCGGTAAAGTAATGCCAGATTAGTTGTGACAGTGAAGTAAAAATAAAAATTGATTGCGTTATAATACAGCTAAAACTAAACTTAATCTAAAAACTTGCAAAAAGTAAATAATCACACAATGGGCAGATATAGGCTTTCCCCAAATGGGGGAAGGGGGTTGTGGTAGCCGTAATCCCACTTTCTCTTTATTAAATTTTATTACAATGCTTACAAGAAAAAGAAATGCCTTTGTACGCTTGAATGATGGGTAAAAAAGGCTTAAAAATTGATTACAGAAGAAAGGGAATAAAGGAGGGGGATGGTAGATGAATCATGGGTGCTTTGGATGGCCCAAAACTTGATTTTTCGGCAACACCTCCCTCTCTTTTTCCTTCGACCTGCTAAAAACTAGTAAGCTAATATGATTAGAAGATAGTGATAAGCACAAAAAAAAAAGATCTTAAAGTCTTGGTATTTAGAAAAATTATGGAATTTTTTTATAAGTGTAGATACCAAAACAACAAGCCTATATCTAGTTAAATAATGAAGCTTTGAACATGTTTCTAGATATAGATCTTATAACATGCTAAAACAAGTAGATTTGAATGAACAAGCTTTAAATAACTATATCTACTTAATTAACACATTCAGAACAAAGTAACCGAAAATAAAGGAGAATTGGGTTTTGAAGAGATGGACAGAACACTTCAAGCCTTGCTTGATATTTCTATGATGAATTTGGAAACCCTGCAACAATAGAATTATCCTTGTAAAAATTCTGAAGAGAAGATAAGAGACAACTGAGTTCCAATCCTCCTTTGAAATCATGATTTGCAAAAATACGAGAATACCCTTGCACAAAAATGATTAGATGTAGTGTGTATGAAAACAATAAACAAAAAAGAGCCTCAATACAACTGAGTATAGTTGTATACTCTCATATATCTTAAAATCAAAGCACAAGTAAAAAAATTAACAACTATAAATGCTTACTCTATGTATTTTAGAATAACCCTCTAAGCTAGATCCCTCAACAATTTTAACAAAGAAAATCAAAGCTTTACAATATCACCTCATAACACAAGCATTCATCCAATGGAATAAGGTATAACTCCAAAGTATTCAGATTTATTAATAAAAATAGCATGAGCATTACAACAAGTAGAGGTTCCTTACATCCTTCCAAATGAGGAAGAAAGCCTCGCTTAAATAGGAAAAATGTGAGTAAACCCTAAGGGGGTCGAATTTTCCAACTGTTGGAGATTTTTGGGATGATTGGGGGTGAACTAGAGTGGACTAGAGGTGGTAAGAGCCACCTCTCACAAGGTAGGTCATCCCCCCTCTTTCCATGACATGTATATAAAAATAGGTGAGTTTTTTCATGGATAAATGTGCCCCTCTAAAGAGAAATTCGCCCCCTCATGGATTTGATTGGAATCAAGCCGATTTGATTGTGATTTGGTATCCAATTACCCCCAAAATAATCCTTAGTTAACCCGAAACATGTATGGGACAAGTTCCCACTAATTTAGGGATGTGTTTTTTCTCCATATTTTCCTTTTTTCTAAATTTTTACTCACTTTTTGCCTTTTTCGGAGAGAATTTCACTTAAGTGATAAATAATAACTTAAAACTTAGGAAAAGTGGGTTTAGGGGTTAAGTGGGGGATCTGGGTCCAAAAAAAAGCATCCCCATGACCAAATTGGTTCCCTAGTCCCAATTTTACGACCTTTTGAAATTTTACAATTAAAATACACTTTATCGATGATTTTATTAAAAAAACTAAAAATTAAAAAATCCTATGAAAGACTTAGCGCATGTCCACAAAAATTTGGGAATATGACTATAATGGAATAATACATAGACCCTAGGGTTTAATGGACCTTTAAGACATAATCACTAATTTCACCATCCCGGCTTTGGAGGATTTTGAGTGAAAAAATAAAAAAATATATGTCGCTTAAAAAAGAGTCACATAATCGACAAGGGAAAAAAATCAAGGATTATGACCTTGATGAATAAATCTTAAGAATACCAATAATTTTACAAAATAAACCATCATGCTATGTCATTTATTACAATTCCACCAAGGGGGTGTGAACATGTGAAAAAGGGGCCATAACTGCCCCTGATGAGACCATGGAACTTTTTGAGCTATGATGATGAACAACTAGCTTGTTAGAGACTTTGGAGGCTCACTAGAAATCCACTTAAGTGAAAATTTAGTGGATAGCATATGGCTCCAATTGCGGGACATGTGCTTGATCTAGTATTAAGACAAGGAGACCATACGCGAATACCAGAATCTCTGGTTCTTATAATCTGTAAAAATATCTCAACTTGACAGGAAAACCTCAATAGCATAAGTTTTATGAAAAAGAGCCAATAATCCAAAAGTTTCTTTTTTAAAATAATGACATAAATTAACTAAAAATTTATTTATTCCTAAGTATGGAAGGAAATGCGAAAAGTAAATGCTCACTTTAAGGAGCTTATTTTCCTACTCTAAGCATAACATAAAAACTTAGGTGTAATAAAAAATCCGTTGTATCCACCTAAGCATTTTTATTAATATAAAAATCCATTGTATCCACCTAAGCAAACAAAGGACACATTTTTGAGAAAATGCAAACCTGTGTGAATATTCAAGATGGGTTGGCTCGATGGGAAATCACAAGTATGTAAAACTAAGTTGAACTTCTTCCACTACTGGAAAGTCTTCTTCCACGATTCTTCTATCCAAGATTATATAGGACTAATGTATAAATTGGGATGATGATGCAAATTATCATACTCATAGAAAGGGATTATATGCTGATAAATCTGGGTGTAAACCCCAAACTACTCCAAATCATAGAAAACCTCTGTATGCAAAAATGGTGGCTGAAAAAAATATTCTACTAATTGCACCCAATTTGACTTTTCACTGCATTTATTCTCTAGATATTCATTACTAATACTTCTGTGTGTTTTTGAATGATATGGATTTGAACGATCATACAAAAATTCTGAATGCTCCTCTTCCATACCAATATTTCCCAAGGTCTCAAGCTCAACACTCCCTTCTCTAGATGTATCATAGATAGGACTCTCAACAAGATTTCCAAAATTTTCATGGATGGGACTTTTAATAAAGGTCCAATAGTTATCATACCCATCATTATCAGATATGAGAGATACTGCATCATGTCCTAGGATACACCTGTCCACTTCATGCTCATAATCCTCCTCCATAGGCTTGGTTTGAACAATATCACAAGGAGTAAAGCTTTCTAAACCTTCATCACCATACAATGGAGTGTCATCATACACCACACTGACTTTATCATAGGTTTGTTTACAAGGATCTGTAATGGTTTCTTCTTAAGTTAGGTTTGGAATACAGATGAGGTCATCATCACTGTAATAATCATGAGAACACTCCATGTCTTCCATATTTTTTGTTAATGTAACATGAGGGTCTTCAAAAATGTCCTCAATCACTGATATTCTATGAAGCTCTTCAATGGGAAGCATAGCCATAGACATTTTAATATCACCATTATCATCATGCCACCGCTTAAGAAAAATATCAAAGAAGTGTAGAAGATAAGTATTGCATTTACTAGGAATCTCTTCAAAGAATCACTGCCACACACCACCATCCAAAGTGCAAGAAAATATTTCCATCATGTGGTCCTCATGATAAATGCAAGCTTTAACCAAAACATCAATGACATATGTGATGTGTAAGATGGTTGAATCACCATCTCCATGAAAGTCTTTGGTATATTCACACACATCACTTGGGTCAAAATAACCGTTAGGAAAACCTGGAATGTCTGAAAAATCAATGGGATGGAATATATTGGCCAATTTAGCACCACACTTTTTATTTTCATCCTCCATATTAGACCTCAGAAGAATGCACTTGATGTAACACTGGAAAATAACTTGTACTGAATCGGTGGAGCTTTCAAATAATGCACTGTAAATATTTTACTCTGTCGAATAGGCTAATCTACACACAATCAATCTCACAGTTTTTATGAGAAACAAAGGGTTTTATCCCTTTAATGGAGTCACCATGTGAGAAAAAATATGCATTTAAATTTCTCATAAAAAATAATTTTTTTCTTTCCTTTGCAACAAATTAAGCAAAAGAAAAATGTTAGTGGAATTACCGAATGAAAAATAAAGAACTTATCTAAACATTCATCAAACAAAGCAAACAAAAAGAAAGAAAAAGTCGTAACTCGAGAATAAAAATATTTATCCCTGGAAACAACGACCAATAATGTTGTCGCCTTACACACACTTGGGGAGGAACACACCAGAAATATTCAAGCTGCTTGGTGTGTCCTAATTGGGGGTAATTCTCAAGTTAGGTGCTGTCACCTGATCCTGACTCCTCTGCTTAGGCCACTCCTAACAGATCCAAGGGGGGTAGTCCCTATTGAAGAGTTTCTAAGGCTATAGATTTTATTAAGTTATGGATGAAATGGTTGTTAGGAGTTTATAAGTGATTCACTGAAACAAGATACTGCAAATTTATAGTCTAGTTCGACAACATAAAAATATATGGCATTCATAACATGATATGAATGAAAACAGAAATAAGGATACCAATTAAACAAGTGCCAAAATGGAGTCAAATTAAATAAGTGCTACTGAAAATGAGAAATGTTTGCAGTGTACTTGGTCAGTTTTAACTTATTCAATGATGAGTGAGTTAAGGGGGAAAGGGGATTCCCAATATACCACAAGGTAGTGGGAATATGTCCGAATTCTAATAAGAGTGGCTCAATGTGGGCTAGATGGAGTCGTGGGGTGGTTTTCAAAACTACACCAACAAGGATGTATCCTAATAGGACCCCACCGTCACTTTCTAGTTGTTCCCCTTTCTCTGAAAATTTTGGCCACTGTTCTTCAGGTTCGTTACGTTGGATTTTCGTAATGTTTTAAGGGTTGAACTTTTATTAATGTGAGTTTGATAAATTAAATGTGATGAATTAATTAGTTCACATTCCTACTTTTGATGATCCCAAAGATCAGGGCGAACCTGCGATGAGCAAGAGCATACACCGGAATGGAAAATTGTTGATTCCAATTTGGTATTTGTAAGGCAAGAAAGGTAAAAGCGGTGAGACTAATTACTATGACAAGCAATATACTTTCCCCAATGACCAAGATCTTTTGGTAATTCGGTAGATCAATGCCGGGTTAGTATTACTTTTCAAAACCAAAATGGAAAAATGATGCATCAAAGGAAAAGAGATTAATACAACTACACTACTTCCTACGGAAAATAGTATCTTTTCCCCAATCGAATGGATTCTCTTGGGTAATTCGGTAAAGCAATGCTAGATTAGTTCTACAATGAAGTAAAAATAAAGATTGATTGTGTTATAATCAAACTAAAACTAAACTTAATCTAAAAATTTGCAAAAATTAAATAATCCCACAATGGGCAGATACAGGTGTCCCCCAAATGGGGGAAGGGGGTTGTGGGAGTCGTAATCCCACTTCCTCTTTATTCACTTTTATTACAAAGCTTACAAGAATTTTTTTTCCCTTTTTACCCTTTAAGAATGGGTCAAAAAGGATTACAAACTTGCTTAGGGAAGAAAGGGAATGAAGGAGGGGGATGGTAGATGGATTGTGGGTGCTCTTGATGGCCCAAAACTTGATTTTTCGACAGCACCTCTGTCTCTTTTTCCTCTAACCTGATAAAAACTATCAAGCTAATATGATTATAAGATGGTGGAATGCACAAAAAACAAATAGCGAAATTTAAGTTTTGGTACTTAGAAAAAAATTGATTTAAAAAAAATAAGTTTAGATACCAAAACAACAAGCCTAGATCTAGTTAAACAATGAACCTTTGAACTTGTTTCTAGATATAGTAATTCTAACATGTTAAAACAAGTAGATTTGAATGAACAAGCTTTAAAGAATTATATCTACTTAATTAACACATTCAGAACAACGTAACTAGAAAGAAAGGAGAATTGGGGTTTGAAGAGATGGACAAAACACTTCAAGCCTTGCTTGATATTTTTATGAGGACTTTGGAAACCCTGCAACAATATAATTATCCTTGTAAGAATGCTGAAGATGAGAGAAGAGACAATTGAGTTCCAATCCTCCTTCGAACTTTTGATCTGCAAAACTATGAGAACACCCTTGCACAAAAACGATTAGATTTAGTGTGTTTGAAAACAAGAAACAAAAAAAACCTCAATACAATTGAGTATAGTTGTGTACTCTCCTATCTCTTAAAATCAAATCACAAGTAAACAAGTTAGCAACTGTAAATGCTTACTCTATGTGTTTTAGAATAACCTTCTAAGCTAGATCCCTCAACAATTTTAACAAAGGAAATAAAAGCTTTACAATATCACCTCATAACACAAGTATTCATACAATGGTACAAGGTACAACTCGAAATTATTCACATTTATTAATCAAAATAGCATCAGCATTACAATAAGTAGAGGTTCCTTGCATCCTTCCAAATGAGGAAGAAAGCCTCGCTTAAATAGGAAAAATGAGAGAAAACCCCAAGGGGGAAAAGTTTTCCAAGTGTTGGATATTTTTGAGATGATTGGGGAAGAAATAGAGTGAACTAGAGGTGGTAGGCGCCACCTCTCACAAGGTAGGTCAACCCCCCTCTTTCGGTGACATGTATACACCAATAGGTGAGTTTTTTCATGGATATGTGCCCCTCTAAGGAGAAATTAACCCCTCATGGATTTGATTGGAATACATATGATTCTATCTTTATTTGGTCTCCAATTACCCCCAAAATCATCCTTAGTTAACCCGGAACATGTTTGGAACAAGTTCCCACTGATTTAGGGATGTGTTTTTTCTCCATATTTTTATTTTATTTTATTTTTTTACTCACTTTTTTCCTTTTTTCGGAGAGAATTTCACTTAAGTGATAAATAATCACTTAAAACTTTGGAAAAGTGGGTTTAGGATTTAAGTGGGGGCTCTAGGTCCAAAAAGGAGCATCTCCATGACCAAATTGGTTCCCTGGGCCCAATTTTATGACCTTTTGAAATTTTACAATTAAAATACACCTTATTGATGATTTTATTAAAAAAACTAACAACTAAAAAATCTTATGAAAGAATTAGTGCATGTCCATGAAACTTTGGGACTATGAATAATATGGTATAATACATATTCCCTAGGCTTTAATAACCTTTTCAGACATAATCACCAATTTCACCTTCCCAAATTTGAAGGATGTTGAGTGAAAAACTCGAAAATTATATGTCGCTTAAAAAACGTCACATAATCGACAAGGGAAAAACAATCAAGGATGATTACCTTGATGAATAATTCCTAAGAAGGAAAATATTTTTACAAAATAAACCATCATTCTATGTCATTTATCACAATTCCCCCAAGGGAGTGTGAACATGCGAAAAAAGGGACCACAATTGCCCCTGATGAAACCATGAAACTTCCTGAGTTCTGATGATGAACAAATGGATTATTCAAGAATTTTGTGACTCACAGGAAATCCACTTAAGTGAAAATTTAGTGTATAACATCTGTCTCCAACTATAGGACGTGTGCTAGATCTAGTCTTCATGCAAGGAGAGCATACGAGAACACCAGAATCCTCGGTTCTTATAATTTGTAAAAACATCTCAACTTGATAGGAAAAATTCAGTAGCACAAGTTTTATGAAAAAGATCCAATGATCCAAAAGTTTCTTTTTTTAAAAGAATGACATGATTTAACTAAAATTTTATTTATTCCTAAGTACAAAAGAAAAATGCAAAAAATTAAATGCTCACTTTAAGGAGCTTAATTTCCTACTCTAAGCATAACATAAAAAGTTAGGTGTAATAAAAAATCCCATGTACGACCTAAACATTTTATTAATATAAAAACATTTTTCCTTGTCTTTGGTTACCAGCGAAAGTAAGGACACATTTTTTAGAAAATGCAAACCTGCATAAATATTCAAGATGTGAGGGATCGATGGGAAATCACAGCTATGTAAAACTTCGTTGAACTGCTTCCATATCTGGCAAGTATTCTTGTGAGCTTCTTCTATCCAAGATTGGATAGGACTAATGTATAAATTGGGATGATGAGGCAGATAATCATACTCATCGAAAGGGATTATCTACTAATAACTCTGGTTGTAAGCCCCAAATTGCTCCAAATCATAGAGAACCTTTGTATGCAAAGATGATGGTTGAGAAATATCTTCTACTAATTGCAGCCAATTTGAATTTTCACTGCATTGCTTCTCTGGATCTTCATTACTGATACTTGTGTGTGTTTTTGAATGATATGGATCTAAATGATCATACAAAATATCTAAATTCTCCTCTTCCATATGAATATTTCCCAAAGTATCAATATCAACACTCCCTTATCTAGACGTATCATAAATAGGACTCTCAACAATATTTTCAAAAGTATCATGGATGTGAATTTCAATAAAGGTCCAATAGTTATCATCCCCATCATTATCAGATATGAGAGGCACTACATCATGTCCTAGGATACACCTGTCCACTTCATGCTCATAACTCTCCTCTATAGGTCTGGTTTCAACAATATCAACATGAGTAAAGCTTTCAAAACCTTCATCACGATACAGTGGAGTGTCATCATACACCACACTGATTTTATCATAGGTTTCCTTACAAAGATCTGTAATCGTTTCTTCTTGAGGTAGCCCTGGAATAAAAATGTGGTCATCATCACTGCAATAATAATGAGAACACTCCATGTCTTCCATATTTTATGTTAATGTAACATGAGGGTCTTCAACAATGTCCTCAATCACTGATATTCCATGAAGCTCTTCAATGGGAAGCATAACCATAGACTTCTTAATATCACCATTATCATCATTCCACCACTTAAGAAAAATCACAAAAAGTGCAAAAGATAAATAATGCATTTACTAGGAAGCTCTTCAAAGAACCACTGCCACACATCACCATCCAAAGTGAAAGCAAATATTTCCATCATGTAGTCCTCATGATAAATGCAAGATTTAACTAGAACATCAATGATAGATGTGATGCGTAAGATGGTTGAATCACCATATCCATGAAAGTCTTTGGTATATTCATACACATAACTTGGGTCGAAATCATCGTTAGGAAAACCCAAATGTTTGAAAAATCAATGGGATGGAATCTATTGTTGAATTCAGCATGAAACGTTTTCTTTTCATCCTCCATATTAGACATGAGAAGAATGCACTTGATATAACCTTGGAAAATAACTTATACTAAACTGGAGGATCTATCAAATAATGAGCTCTAAACATTTTACAATGTCTAATAGGCTAATCCACACACAATCATTCTCACAATTTTTATGAGAAACAAGGGTTTTATCCCTTTAATGGAGTCGCGGGGTGGGAAAGAATACACATTTAAAATTTGTCATAAAAAATATATTTTTTCTTTTCTTTGTAACAAAATAAACAAAAGAAAAAGGTTAGTGGAGTCATCAAATGAAAAATAAATAATTAATCTAAACATTCATCAAACAAAGTAAAAACAAAAAAGAAAGAAAAAGTCATAACCCGAGAATAAAAAGGTTTATCCCAGGCAACGATGCCAAAAAATGTTGCCACCTTACACACACCTTGGGGGGAATGCAACAGAAATATTCAAGCTTATTGGTGTGTCCTTGGGGTAAAGTCTCGAGTTAGGTGTTGTCACCTAATCTTGACTCCTTCGTTTAAGCCACTCCTAACAGAGCCAAGGGGGGTAGTCCCTATTAAAGAGTTACTAAGGCTCTAGATTTTATTAAGTGACGGATAAGATGGTTGTTAGGAGTTTATAAGTGATTCAATGAAACAAGAAACCACAAATTATAGTTTAGTTTGACAACATAAAAAGATATGGAATTCATAACATGATATGTCTGAAAATAGAAATAAGGATACCACTTAAGCTAGTGCCAAAATGGAGTCAAATTAAATAAGTGCTGCTGAAAATGAGAATTTTTTTGCAGTGTACTTGGTCATTGTTAACTTATTCAATGATGGGTGAGTTAAGGGGGAAATGGGAATCCCAAAATACCGCGAGGTACTAGGAATATGTACGAATTCTGAGAAGAGTTGCTTCGTATGAGAAAATGTGGGCTAGATGGAGTCGTGGGGGACTGTTCAACACTACACCAAAAATGATGTAGCCTAATGAGACCCCACACTCACTTTCTAGTTGTTCCCACTTTCCTTGAATATTTTGGCCATTGTTATTTAGGTTCGTTACGTCGGATTTTCGTAATGTTTGAAGGATTGTAACTTTTATTAATGTGAGTTTGATAAATTAAATGTGAGGACTTAATTAGTGCACATTCCTGATTTTATTATCCCAAAGCACAGGGTGAACCTGCAATGGGAAAGAACATACACTGAAATCATGAATTGTTGATTCCAATTTGTTATTTGTAAGATGAAAAAGGTAAAAGCGATGAGACTAGTTACTATGACAAGGAATATATTTTCCCCAACGAGCAAGTTGTTTGGGTAATTCGATAGATCAATGCCAGGTTAGTATTACTTTTCAAAACCAAAATGTAAAAAAGATGCATCAAAGGAAAAGAGATTATAATAAAACTACACTACTTCCTACGGCAAAGAGTATATTTTCCCAAATCCAATGGAATCTCTTGGGTAATTCGATAAAGCAATGCTAGATTAGTTCTAAAATGAAGTAAAAATAAAGATTGATTGCGTTATAATCAAACTAAAACTAAACTTAATCTAAAAACTTGCAGAAAGTAAATAATCACACAATGGACAGATACAGGATTTTCCCAAATGGGGGAAAGGGGTTGTGGGAGCCGTAATCCCACTTTCTCTTCATTAACTTTTATTACAATGATTTAAATAAAAAGAAATGCATTTTTATCCTTGAAAAATGGGTAAAAAAGGCTTAAAAATTTGATTAGAGAAGAAAGGGAATGAAGAGGGGGATGGTAGATGAATCGTGGGTGCTCTGGATGGCCCAAAACTTGATTTTCTGACAACACCTCCCTCTCTTTTTCCTCCGACCTGCTAAAAAGAAGCAGGCTAATATGATTAGAATATGGTGGCATGCATAAGAAACAAATAAATAATTTTAAGTTTTGGTACTAAAAAAATTTGGAAAATTTGTATAAGTGTAGATACCGAAACAACAAGCCTAGATCTAGCTAAATAATGAAGATTTGAACGTGTTTATAGATCTAGCTATTCTAACATGCTAAAACAAGTATATTTGAATGAACAAGCTTTAAAGAACTAGATCTACTTAATTAACACATTCAGAACAAAGTAATTGAAAAGAAAGGATAATTGAGGTTTGAAGAGATGGAAGGAACACTTCAAGCCTTTATTGATCTTTTTAAGATGACTTTGGAAACCCTGCAATAATAGAATTAGGCTTTTAAAAATGCCGAAGAGAAGAGAAGAGACAACCGATTTCCAATCCTCCTTCGAACTTGTGATCTTCAAAACTATGAGAACACCCTTGCACAAAAATGATTATATGTAGTGTGTTTGAAAACAAAACAAAAGAAATCCTCAATACAACTAAGTATATTTGGATACTCTCCTATCTCTTAAAAGCAAAGCACAAGTAAAAAAGTTAACAACCGTAAATGCTTACTCTATGTGTTTTAGAATAACCCTTTAAGCTAGATCCCTAAATTTTTTTAACAAAGGAAATCAAAGCTTTACAATATCACCTCATAACACAAGCATTCATCCAATGGCACAAGGTATACCTCCAAATTCTTCATCATTATTAATCAAAATAGCATCAACATTACAACAAGCAAAGGTTCCTTGCATCCTTCCAAATGAGGAAGAAAGCCTAGCTTAAATAGGAAAAATGAGAGAAAATCACAATGGGGGAGAATTTTCCAAGTGTTCCAACTTTTTGAGATCATTTGGGGAGAGCTAGACTGAACTAGAGGTGTTAGGATCCACCTCTCACATGGTGTTTCATCCCCCCTCTTTCTATGACATGTATATAACAATAGGTGATATTTTTCATGGATAAATGTGCCCTTCTAAGGAGGAATTCGCCCCCTGGTGGATTTGATTGGAATCGAGCCGATTTGATCTTGATTTGGTCTCCAATTACCCAAAAAATCATCCTTAGTTAACTCGAAACATGTTTGGGACAAGTTTTCACTGATTTAGGGATGTGTTTTTTCTCCATATTTTCCTTTTTTCTATTTTTTTACTCACTTTTTGCCTTTTTTTTCGGAGATAATTTCCCTTTAGTGATAAATAATCACTTAAAACTTAGGAAAAGTGGGGGATCTAGGGCCAAAAATGAGCATCACCATGACCAAATTGGTTCACCAAGCCCAAATTTATGACCTTTTTAATTTTTACATTTAAAATACACCTTATTGATGTCTTTTTAAAAAAAACTACAAATTAAAAAATCTTATGAAAGACTTAGTGCATGTCCACGAAACTTTGGGACTATGACTATAATGGTATAATACATATACCCTATGCTTTAATAACCTTTTAAGACATAATCACCAATTTCACCATCTTGGATTTGGAGGATTTTGAGTGAAAAACTCGAAAATTATATGTCGCTTAAAAATTTCTCACATAACCGACAAGGGAAAAAATACTCAAGGATGATGACCTTGATGAATAATTCCTAAGAAGGACAATAATTTTACAAAATAAACCATCATGCTATGTCATTTATTACAATTCTCCCAACGGGGTGTGAACATGCGAATAAATGGACCACAATTGGCCCTAATGAAACCATGGAACTTCCTGATCTCTGATGATGAACAACTGGTTTGTTCAAGACTTTGACCGCTCACTAGAAATACACTTAAGTGCAACTTCAGTGGATAACACTTGGCTCCAACTGTGGGATGTGTCCTTTATCTAGTCTTCAGGAAAGGAGAGCATAAGAGAACACCAAAATCTCCAGTTCTTATAATCTGTAAAAACATCTCAACTTGATAGGAAAACCTCAGTAGCACAAGTTTTATGAAAAAGAGCCAATGATCCAAAAGTTTATTTTTTAAATGAATGGTATAAATTAACTAAAAATTTATTTATTCCTAAGTATGGAAGGAAATTGCGAAAAATAAATGCTCACTTTAAGGAGCATATATTCCTACCCGAAGCATAACATAAAAAGTTAGGTGTAATTGAAAATCCAATGTAGCCACCTAAGCATTTTATTAATATAAAAAAGTTTTTCCTTGTATTTGGTTACCATCCAAAGTAAGGATACATTTTTTCAGAAAATGCGAATCTGCGTGAATATTCAAGATGGGAGGGCTTGATGGGAAATTATAGGTATGCAAAAATTCATTGAATTGCTTCCACATCTGGAAAGTATTCTTGCATGCTTCTTCTATCCAAGATTGGATAGGACTAATGTATAAATTGGCATGATGAGGCAGATAATCATACTCATTTAAAAGGATTATCTGCTGATAACTGTGGGTGTAAACCACAAACTGCTCCAAATCATAGAGAGCCTATGTATGCAAAGATGATGGCTGAGAAAAATCTTCTAGTAATTGCACCCAATTTGACTTTTCACTGCATTGCTTCTATGGATATTCATTATTGACAATTGTGTGTGTCTTTGAATGATATGGATTTGAATGATCATACCAAAATTCTAAATTCTCCTCTTCCATACCAATATTTCCCAAGGTCTCAAGATCAACACTCCCTTCATTAGGTGTATCATAGATAAGACTCGCAACAAGATTTCCAAAAGCCTCATGGATGGGACTTTCAATAAAGGTCCAATAGTTATCATTCCCATCATTATAAGATATGAGAGATAGTGCATCATGTCCTAGGCTACACCTGTCCACTTCATGCTCATAATCCTCCTCCATAGGTTTGGTTTCAACAATATCAAAAGGAGTAAAGCTTTCCAAATATTCATCACCATACAATGGAGTGTCATCATACACCACACTGAATTTGTCATAGGCGTCTTTACAAGGCTCTGTAAAGGTTTCTTCTTGAGGTAGGTCTAGAATACAAATGTGGTCATCATCACTGCAATGATCATGAGAACACTCCATGGCTTCCATATTTTTTGTTAATGTAACATGAGGGTCTTCAACAATGTCCTTAATCATTGATATTCCATGAATCTCTTCAATGGGAAGCATATGCATAGACTTTTTAATATCACCATTATCATCATGCCACCGCTTAAGAAAAATATCAAAGAAGTGCAAAAGAGAAGTAATGCATTTACTAGGAATCTCTTTATAGAACCACTGCCACACATCACCATCCAAAGTGCAAGCAAATATTTCCATCATGCGGTCCTCATGATAAATGCAAGCTTTAACCATAGCATCAATGACAATTGTGATGTGTAAGATGGCTGAATCACCATATCCATGAAAATTTCTGGTATATTCATACACATCACTTGGGAAAAAATCATCGTTAGGAAAACCCAGAATGTCTGAAAAATCAACGGGATGGAATCTATTGGCCAATTTAGCCCACACTTTTCTTTTCATCCTCCATATTAGACATCAGAAGAATGTACTTGATATAACCCTTGAAAATATATTGTACTAAACTAGAGGAGCTATCAAATAATAAGCTTTAAACATTTTACTATGTCGAATAGGCTCATCTACACACAATCAATCTCACAATTTTTATGAGAAACAACTGTTTTATCCTTTCAATTGAGTCGCCACGTGAGACAAAATATGCATTTACAATTTCTCATAAAAACTATTTTCTTTTCTTTTCTTTGTAACAAATTAAACAAAAGAAAAAGGTTAGTGGAGTCTCCAAATGAAAAATAAAGAACTAATCTAAACATTCATCAAACAAAGCAAAAACAAAAAATAAAGAAAAAATTGTAACATGGGAATAAAAAGATTTATCCCCTACAGCGATGCCAAAAAATGTTTCCTCCTTACACACACCTGGGGGGGAACACAATAGAAATATTCAAGCTCCTTGGTGTGTCCTTGGGGGAAATTCTTGATTCAGGTGTTGTCACTTAATCCTCACTCCTCCGTTTAGGCCACTCCTTATCGAACCAAGGGGGTAGTCCCTATTAAAGAGTTGTTAAGGATCTAGATTTTATTAAGTTATGGATGAGATGGTTGGTAGGAGTTTATAAGTGATTCACTGAAACATGATAATGCAAATTTATAGTTTAGTTCGACAACATAAAAATATATGACATTCATAACCTGATATGACTAAAAACAGAAATAAGGATACCAATTAAACCAATGCCAAAATGGAGTCAAATTAAATAAGTGTTGCTGAAAATGGGAAATGTTTTGTAGTGTACTTGGTTAGTTTTAACTTAATCAATGATGGGTGAGTTAAGGGGGAAAGGGGATTCCCAATATACCACGAAGTACTGGGAATATGTTTGAATTCTGAGAAGAGTGGCTCCGCATGGGAAAATGTGGGCTATATGGAGTCGTGAAGGGGTGTTCAACACTACACCAACAATGATGTAGCCTTATGGGACCCCACGGTCACTTTCTAGTTGTTCCCGCTTTCCCTAAAGAATTTTCCCACTATTCTTCAGGTTTGTTACGTCGGATTTTCATAATGTTTGAAGGGTTGTAACTTTTATTAATGTGAGTTTGATAAATTAAACGTGAGGAATTAATTAGTGCGCATTCCTGCTTTTAACTATCCCTGATCTCAGGGTGAACTTGCAATGGGAAAGAGCATACACCAGAATGGAAAATTGTTGATTCCAATTTGTTATTTGTAAGACGAGAAAGGTAAAAGTGGTGAGACTAATTACTATAACAAGGAATATCTTTTCCACAATGAGCAAGCTCTTTTGGTAATTCAGTAGATCAATGCCGGGTTAGTATCACTTGTCAAAACCACAATGGAAAAATTATGGGTCAAAGGAAAATATATTATAATAAAACTACACTACTTCCTACGACAAAGAGTATATTTTCCCCAATCGAACGGATTCTATTCGGTAATTTGTTAAAGAAATGCTAGATTAGTTCTACAATGAAGTAAAAATAAATATTGATTGCGTTATAATCAAACTAAAGCTAAAATTAATCTGAAAACTTGGAAAAAGTAAATAATCACACAATGGAAAGATATAGGCTTCCCCCAAATGGGGGAAGGGGGTCATGGGAGCCGTAATCCCACTTGCTCTTTATTAATTTTTATTTCAATGCTTAAAAGAAAAAGAAATTCCTTTTTACCCTTGGAGAATGGGTAAACAGGGCTTACAAACTATCTTAGGGAAGAAAGGGAAAGAAGGAGGGGGATGGTAGATGGATCATGGGTGCTCTGGATGGCCCAAAACTTATTTTTTCGGCAGCACCTCCCTCTCTTTTTTCTTCAAACTGCTAAAATCCAACAACCTAATATGATTAGAAGATGGTGGTATGCACAAAAAACAAATAAACAATTTTAAGTTTGGTACTTAGAAAAAAAATGGAATTTTTTTATAAGTGTAGATACCAAAACAACAAGCCTATATCTAGTTAAATAATGAAGCTTTGAACGTTTTTATAGATCTAGCTATTCTAACATGTTGAAACAAGTAGATTTGAATGAACAAGCTTTAAATAGCTAGATCTACTTAATTAACACATTCTAAACAAAGTAACCAGAAATAAAGGAGAATTGGGGTTTGAAGAGATAGAGATAACACTTCAAGCATTGCTTGATCTTTATATGATGACTTTGGAAAAATTGCAACAATATACTTAGCCTTGTAAAAATTCCAAATAGAAGAGAAGATACAACTAAGTTCCAATCCTCCTTCGAACTTGTGATTTGCAAAACTATGAGAAAATGCTTGCACAAAAATGATTATATCTAGTACGTTTGAAAACAAGAAACAAAAAAGAGCCTCAATACAACTGAGTATAGTTGACTACTCTCCTTTCTATTAAAATCAAAGAACAAGTAAACAAGTTAACAACTGTAAATGCTTACTCTATGTGTTTTAGAATAACCTTCTAAGCTAGATCCTTCAATAATTTTAACAAAGGAAATCAAAGCTTTACAATATCACCTCATAACACAAGCATTCATCCAATGGTACAAGGTATAGCTCCAAATTATTCAACTTTATTAATCAAAATAGCATCAACATTAGAACAAGTAGAGGTTCCTTGCTTCCTTCCAAATGAGGAAGAAAGCCTCGCTTAAATAGGAAAAATGAGAGCAAACCCCAAGGGGGGAAAGTTTTCCAAGTGTTGCATATTTTTGAGATGATTAGGGGAGAAATAGAGTGAACTAGAGGTGGTAGGCGCCACCTCTCACAAGGTAGGTCACCCCCCTCTTTCGGTGACATGTATACACCAATAAGTGAGTTTTTTCATGGATAAATGTGCCCCTCTAAGGAGAAATTAACCCCTCATGGATTTGATTGGAATAAAGCCGATTCTATCTTTATTTGGTCTCCAATTACCCCCAACATCATCCTTAGTTAACCCGGAACATGTTTGGAACAAGTTCCCACTGATTTAGGGATGTGTTTTTTCTCCATATTTTTTATTTTATTTTATTTTTTTACTCACTTTTTTCCTTTTTCGGAGAGAATTTCACTTAAGTGATAAATAATCACTTAAAACTTTGGAAAAGTGGGTTTAGGGGTTAAGTGGGGGCTCTAGGTCCAAAAAGGAGCATATCCATGACCAAATTGGTTCCCCGGGCCCAATTTTATGACCTTTTGAAATTTTACAATTAAAATACACCTTATCGATGATTTTATTAAAAAAACTAAAAACTAAAAAATCCTATGAAAAAATTAGTGCATGTCCATGAAACTTTGGGACTCTGAATATCATGGTATAATACATATGCCCTAGGTTTTAATAACCTTTTCAGACATAATCACCAATTTCACCTTCCCGAATTTGAAGGATGTTGAGTGAAAAACTCGAAAATTATATGTCGCTTAAAAAACGTCACATAATCGACAAGGGAAAAAACAATCAAGGATGATTACCTTGATGAATAATTCCTAAGAAGGAAAATATTTTTACAAAATAAACCATCATGCTATGTCATTTATTACAATTCCCCCAAGGGGATGTGAACATGCAAAAAAAGGGACCACAACTGCCCCTGGTGAAACCATGGAACTTCCTGAGCTCCGATGATGAAAAAATGGCTTATTCAAGAATTTGGTGGCTCACAGGAAATCCACTTAAGTGAAACTTCAATGTATAACATCTAGCTCCAACTATAAGACGTGTGCTAGATCTAGTCTTCATGCAAGGAGAGCATACGAGAACACCAGAATCTTCGGTTCTTATAATTTGTAAAAACATCTGAACTTGATAGAAAAACTTCAGTAGTACAAGTTTTATGAAAAATATCCAATGATCCAAAAGTTTCTTTTTTTAAATGAATGACATGATTTAACTAAAATTTTATTTATTCCTAAGTACGAAAGAAAAATGCGAAAAGTAAATGCTCACTTTAGGGAGCTTAATTTCCTACTCTAAGCACAGCATAAAAAGTTAGGTGTAATCGAAAATCCAATGTACCACCCAAGCATTTTATTAATATAAAAACATTTTTCCTTGTCTTTGGTTACCAGCCAAAGTAAGGACACATTTAAAAAAAAATGCAAACCTGCATAAATATTCAAGATGCGAGGGCTCGATGGGAAATCACAACTATGTAAAACTTCGTTGAACTGCTTCCATATCTGGTAAGTCTTCTTGCTAGCTTCTTCTATCCAAGATTGGATAGGACTAATGTATAAATTGCCATTATGAGGTAGATCATCATCCTCATCGAAAGGGATTATTTGCTAATAACTCTAGTTGTAAGCCCCAAATTGCTCCAAATCATAGAGAACCTTTGTATGCAAAGATGATGGTTGAGAAATATCTTCTACTAATTGCACCCAATTTGACTTTTCACTGCATTGCTTCTCTGGATCTTCATTACTGATGTGTGTTTTTGAATGATATGGATCTAAATGATCATACAAAATATCTAAATTCTCCTCTTCCATATGAATATTTCCCAAAGTCTCAATATCAACACTCCCTTATCTAGACGTATCATAGATAGGACTCTCAACAATATTTCCAAAAGTATCATGGATGGGAATTTCAATAAAGGTACAATAGTTATCATCCCGATCATTATCAGATATGAGAGGCACTACATCATGTCCTAGGATACACCTGTCCACTTCATGCTCATAATTCTCCTCTATAGGTTTGGTTTCAACAATATCAACAGGAGTAAAGATTTCGAAACCTTCATCACCATACAGTGGAGTGTCATCATACACCACGCTGATTTTATCATATGTTTCTTTACAAGGATCTGTAATGGTTTCTTCTTGAGGTAGGCCTGGAATAAAAATGTGGTCATCATCACTGCAATAATAATGAGAACACTCCATGTCTTCCATATTTTATTTTAATGTAACATGAGGGTCTTCAACAATGTCCTCAATCACTGATATTCCATGAAGCTCTTAAATGGGAAGCATAACCATAGACTTCTTAATATCACCATTATCATCATTCCACCGCTTAAGAAAAACCGCGAAGAAGTGCAAAAGAGAAGTAATGCATTTACTAAGAAGCTCTTCAAAGAACCACTGCCACACATCACCATCCAAAGTGAAAGCAAATATTTCCATCATGTGGTCCTCATGATAAATGCAAGCTTTAACCATAACATCAATGACAGATGTGATGCGTAAGATGGCTGAATCACCATATCCATGAAAGTCTCTGGTATATTCATAGACATAACTTGGGTCAAAATCATCGTTAGGAAAACCCGAATGTATGAAAAATCAGTGGGATGGAATCTGTTGGTGAATTTAGCATGAAACGTTTTCTTTTCATCTCCATATTAGACATGAGAAGAATGCACTTGATATAACCATGGAAAATAAATTGTACTAAACTGGAGGATCTATCAAATAATGAGCTTTAAACATTTCACAATGTCGAATAGGCTAATCTACACAATCATTCTCACAATTTTTATGAGAAACAAGGGTTTTATCCCTTCAATGGAGTCACGATGTGAGAGAGAATATGCATTTAAAATTTGTCATAAAAAATAGTTTTTTTCTTTTCTTTGTAACAAAATAAACAAAAGAAAAATGTTAGTGGAGACATCAAATGAAAAATAAATAATTAATCTAAACATTCATCAAACAAAGTGAAAACAAAAAAGAAAGAAAAAGTCATAACCCGAGAATAAAAAGATTTATCCCAGGAAACGACGCCAAAAAATGTTGCCACCTTACACACACATGGGGGGGAATGCAACATAAATATTCAAGCTGATTGGTGTGTCCTTGGGGAAAAGTCTCGAGTCAGGTGTTGTCACCTAATCCTGACTCCTTCGTTTAAGCCACTCCTAACAGAGCCAAGGGGGGTAGTCCCTATTAAAGAGTTACTAAGGCTCTAAATTTTATTAAGTTATGGATGAGATGGTTTTTAGGAGTTTATAAGTGATTCAATGAAACAAGATACCGCAAATTTATAGTTTATTTTGACAACATAAAAAGATATGGAATTCATAACATTATATGTATGAAAACAGAAATAAGGATACCAATTAAACTAGTGCCAAAATGGAGTCAAATTAAATAAGTGCTGCTGAAAATGAGAATTTTTTTGTAGTGTACTTGGTTAGTGTTAACTTATTCAATGATGGGTGAGTTAAGGGGGAAAAGGGAATCCCAAAATACTGCGAGGTACTAGGAATATGTACGAATTCTGATAAGAGTTGCTCCGTATGAGAAAATGTGGGATAAATGGAGTCATGGGGGGGTGTTCAACACTACACCAAAAATGATGTAGCCTAACGAGACCCCACACTCACTTTCTAGTTGTTCCCACTTTACCTAAATATTTTGGCCACTATTATTTAGGTTCGTTACGTCGGATTTTCATAATGTTTGAAGGGTTGTAACTTTTATTAATGTGAGTTTGATAAATTAAATGTGAGGAATTAATTAGTGTGCATTCCTCATTTTTATTATCCCAAAGCTCAGGGTGAACCTGCAATGGGAAATAACATACACTGAAATGATGAATTGTTGATTCCAATTTGGTATTTGTAAGGAGAAAAAGGTAAAAGTGACAAGACTAGTTACTATGACAAGGAATATAATTTCCCCAACGAGCAAGTTGTTTGGGTAATTCCGTATATCAATGCTGGGTTAGTATTACTTTTCAAAACCAAAATATAAAAAAGGTGCATCAAAGGAAAAGAGATCATAATAAAACTACACTACTTCCTATGGCAAAGAGTATATTTTCCCAAATCCAATGGAATCTCTTGGGTAATTCTATAAAGTAATACTGGATTAGTTCTAAAATGAAGTGAAAATAAAGATTGAATGCGTTATAATAAAACTAAAACTAAACTTAATATAAAAACTTGCAAAAAGTA
The DNA here is from genome assembly GCA_001517045.1 of Pseudotsuga menziesii. NCBI lineage: Eukaryota > Viridiplantae > Streptophyta > Pinopsida > Pinales > Pinaceae > Pseudotsuga > Pseudotsuga menziesii. The sequence continues at coordinate 279,425 of LPNX011140437.1, forward strand.
AATAATCACACAATGGCCAGATACAGGATTTCCCCAAATAGGGGAAAGGGGTTGTGGGAGCCATAATCCCACTTTCTCTTCATTAACTTTTATTACAATGATTTAAATAAAAAGAAATGCATTTTTATCCTTGAAAAATGGGTAAAAAAGGTTTAAAAATTTGATTAGAGAAGAAAGGGAATGAAGGAGGGGGATGGTAGATGAATAGTGGGTGCTCTGGATGGCCCAAAACTTGATTTTCCGATAGCACCTCCCTCTCTTTTTCCTCCAACCTGCTAAAAATCAGCAAGCTAATATGATTAAAAGATGGTGGCATGCATAAGAAACAAATAAAGAATTTTAAGTTTTGGTACTGAAAAAATTTGGAAAATTTGTATAAGTGTAGATACCAAAACAACAAGCCTAGATCTAGTTAAATAATGAAGATTTGATCATTTTTATAGATCTAGCTATTCTAACATGATAAAACAAGTATATTTGAATGAACAAGATTTAAAGAACTAGATCTACTTAATTAACACATTCAGAACAAAGTAACCGAAAAAAAAGGAGAATGGAGTTTTGAAGAGATGGAAGGAACACTTCAATCCTTCATTGATCTTTTTAAGATGACTTTGGAAACCCTGCAATAATAGAATTAGCCTTGTAAAAATGCTGAAGAAAAGAGAAGAGACAATTGATTTCCAATCCTCCTTTGAACTTGTGATCTTCAAAACTATGAGAACACCCTTGCAAAAAAATGATTATATGTAATGTGTTTGAAAACGAGAAAGAAAAAATATCCTTAATACAACTAAGTATAGTTGGATACTCTCCTATCTCTTAAAAGCAAAGCACAAGTAAAAAAATTAACAACCATAAATGCTTACTCTATGTGTTTTATAAGCTAGATCCCTAAATTTTTTTAATAAAGGAAATCAAAGCTTTACAATGTTACCTCATAACACAAGCATTCATCCAATGGCACAAGGTATACCTCCAAATTCTTCATCATTATTAATCAAAATAGCATCAACATTACAACAAGCAAAGGTTCTTTGCATCCTTCCAAATGAGGAAGAAAGCCTAGCTTAAATAGGAAAAATGAGAGAAAACCACAATGGGGGCGAATTTTCCAAGTGTTCCAACTTTTTGAGATGATTGGGGGAGAACTAGAGTGAACTAGAGGTTTTAGGATCCACCTCTCACAAGGTATTTCACCCCCCCTCTTTCTATGACATGTATATAACAATAGGTGATCTTTTTCATGGATAAATGTGCCCTTCTAAGGAGGAATTCACCCCGTCATGGATTTGATTGGAATCAAGCCGATTTGATCTTGATTTGGTCTCCAATTACCCAAAACATCATCCTTAGTTAACTCGGAACATGTTTGGGACAAGTTTTCACTGATTTAGGGATGTGTTTTTTCTCCATATTTTCCTTTTTTCTATTTTTTACTCACTTTTTGCCTTTTTTTTGTGGAGATAATTTCACTTTAGTGATGAATAATCACTTCAAACTTAGGAAAAGTGGGTTTATGGGTTAAGTGGGGGATCTAGGTCCAAAACCGAGCATCCCCATGACCAAATTGGTTCACCAGGTCCAAATTTATGGCCTTTTTAATTTTTTCATTTAAAATACACCTTATTGATGTCTTTTAAAAAAAAACTACAAATTAAAAAATCTTATGAAAGACTTAGCGCATGTCCACGAAAATTTGGGACTATGACTAGCATGGTATAATACATATACCCTACACTTTAATAACCTTTTAAGACATAATCACCAATTTCACCATCTTGGCTTTGGAGGATTTTGAGTGAAAAACTCAAAAATTATATGTCACTTAAAAATGTTTCACATAACCGACAAGGGAAACAATACTCAAGGATGATGACCTTGATGAATAATTCCTAAGAAGGACAAGAATTTTACAAAATAAACCATCATGCTATGTCATTTATTATAATTCTCCCAACGGGGTGTGAACATGCGAATAAACGGACCACAATTTCCCCTAATGAAACCATGGAACTTCCTGAGCTCTGATGATGAACAACTGGTTTGTTCAAGACTTTGACCGCTCACTGGAAATACACTTAAAGTGCAACTTCAATGGATAATATCTGGCTCCAACTGTGGGACGTGTGCTTTATCTAGTCTTTAGGAAAGGAGAGCATACGAGAACACCAGAATCTCCAGTTCTTATAATCTGTAAAAACATCTCAACTTGATAGGAAAACCTCAGTAGCACAAGTTTTATGAAAAAGAGCCAATTTTCCAAAAGTTTTGTTTTTAAATGAATCGTATAACTTAACTAAAAATTTATTTATTCCTAAGTATGGAAGGAAAATGCGAAAAATAAATGCTCACCATAAGGAGCAGATTTTCCTACTCGAAGCATAACATAAAAAGTTAGGTGTATTTGAAAATCCAATGTAGCCACCTAAGCATTTTATTAATATAATTTTTTTTCCTTGTATTTGGTTACCATCCAAAGTAAGGACACTTTTTTTCTTCAGAAAATGTGAACCTGCGTGAATATTTGAGATGGGAGGGCTCGATGGGAAATTATAGGTATGCAAAACATCATTGAATTGCTTCCAAAATTGGAAAGTCTTCTTGCATGCTTATTCTATCCAAGATTGGATAGGACTAATGTATAAATTGGCATGATGAGGAAGATAATCATACTCATCGAAAGGGATTATCTGCTGATAACTGTGGGTGTAAGCCCCAAACTGCTCCAAATCATAGAGAGCCTATGTATGCAAAGATGATGGCTGAGAAAAATCTTCTAGTAATTGCACCCAATTTGACTTTTAACTCCATTTATTCTATGGATATTCATTACTGATACTTGTGTGTGTCTTTGAATGATATGGATTTGAATGATCATACCAAAATTCTAAATTCTACTCTTCCATACCAATATTTCCCAAGGTGTCAAGATCAACACGCCCTTCTCTAGATGTATCATAGATAAGACTCTCAACAAGATTTCCAAAAGTCTAATGGATGGGAATTACAATAAAGGTCCAATAGTTATCATTCCCATCATTATAAGATATGAGAGATAGTGCATCATGTCCTAGGATACACCTGTCCACTTCATGCTCATAATCCTCCTCCATAGGTTTGGTTTCAATAATATCACAAGGAGTAAATATTTCCAAACCTTCATCACCATACAATGGAGTGTCATCATACACCACACTAAATTGATCATAGGCTTCTTTACAAGGCTCTGTAATGGTTTCTTCTTGAGGTAGGTCTAGAATACAAATGTGGTCATCATCACTGCAATAATCATGAGAACACTCCATGTCTTCCATATTTTTTGTTAATGTAACATGAGGGTCTTCAATAATTCCCTTAATCATTGATATTCCATGAATCTCTTCAATGGGAAGCATATGCATAGACTTTTTAATATCACCATTATCATCATGCCACCGCTTAAGAAAAATATCAAAGAAGTGAAAAAAAGAAGTAATGCATTTACTAGGAATCTCTTTATAGAACCACTGCCACACATCACCATACAAAGTGCAAGCAAATATTTCCATCATGTGGTCCTCATGATAAATGCAAGCTTTAACCATAACATCAATGACAATTGTGATGTGTAATATGGCTGAATCACCATATCCATGAAAGTGTCTGGTATATTCATACACATCACTTGGGGAAAAATCATCGTTAGGAAAACCCAGAATGTCTGAAAAATCAACGGTATGGAATCTATTGGCCAATTTAGCCCACACTTTTTTTTTCAACCTCCATATTAGACATCAGAAGAATGTACTTGATATAACCCTGGAAAATAACTTGTACTTAACTAGAGGAGCTGTCAAATAATAAGATTTAAACATTTTACTATGTTGAATAGGTTCATATACACACAATCAATCTCACAATTTTGATGAGAAACAAGGGTTTTATCCCTTCAAATGAGTCGCCACGTGAGACAAAGTATGCATTTACAATTTCTCATAAAAAATAATTTTTTTCTTTTCTTTGTAACAAATTTATCAAAAGAAAAAGGTTAGTGGAGTCGCCAAATGAAAAATAAAGAACTAATCTAAACATTCATCAAACAAAGCAAAAACAAAAAATAAAGAAAAAATCGTAACATGGGAATAAAAAGATTTATCCCCAACAACGATGCCAAAAAATGTTGCCTCCTTACACACACATGGGGGGAACATAATAGAAATATTCAAGCTCCTTGGTGTGTCCTTGGGGGAAATTCTTGATTCAAGTGTTGTCACCTAATCCTCACTCCTCTGTTTATGCCACTCCTTATCGAGCCAAGGGGGTAGTCCCTATTAAAGAGTTGTTAAGGCTCTAGATTTTATTAAGTTATGGATGAGATGGTTGGTAGGAGTTTATAAGTGATTCACTGAAACAAGATAATCCAAATTTATAGTTTAGTTTGAAAACATAAAAATATATGACATTCATAACATGATATGACTGAAAACAGAAATAAGGATACCAAATAAACCAATTCCAAAACGGAGTCAAATTAAATAAGTGTTGCTGAAAATGGGAAATGTTTTGTAGTGTAATTGGTTAGTTTTAACTTAATCAATGATGGGTGAGTTAAGGGGGAAAGGGGATTCCCAATATACCATGAAGTACCGGGAATATGTTCGAATTATGAGAAGAGTGGCTCCGCGTGGGAAAATGTGGGATAGATGGAGTCGTGAAAGGGTGTTCAACACTACACCAACAATGATGTAGCCTTACAGGACCCCATGTCCACTTTCTAGTTGTTCTCGCTTTACCTAAAGAATTTTCCCACTGTTCTTCAGGTTTGTTATGTCAGATTTTCATAATGTTTGAAGGGTTGTAACTTTTATTAATGTTAGTTTGATAAATTAAATGTGAGGAATTAATTAGTGCGCATTCCTACGTTTGACTATCCCAAATCTCAGGGTGAACGTGCAATGGGAAAGAGCATACACCGGAATGGAAAATTGTTGATTCCAATTTGTTATTTGTAAGACGAGAAAGGTAAAAGCAGTGAGACTAATTACTATAACAAGGAATATCTTTTCCACAATGAGAAAGCTCTTTTGGTAATTTGGTAGATCAATGCCGGGTTAGTATCACTTGTCAAAACCACAATGGAAAAATGACGGGTCAAAGGAAAATAGATTATAATAAAACTACACTACTTCCTACGACAAAGAGTATATTTTCCCCAATCGAACGGATTCTCTTCGGTAATTTGGTAAAGAAATGCTGGATTAGTTCTACAATGAAGTAAAAATAAAGATTGATTGCATTATAATCAAACTAAAGTTAAAATTAATCTAAAAACTTGCAAAAAGTAAATAATCACACAATGGAAAGATACAGGCTTCCCCCAAATGGGGGAAGGGGGTCGTGGGAGCCGTAATCCCACTTGCTCGTTATTAATTTTTGTTTCAATGCTTAAAAGAAAAATAAATTCCTTTTTACCCTTGAAGAATGGGTAAACAAGGCTTACAAACTATCTTAGGGAAGAAAGGGAATGAAGGAGGGGGATGGTAGATGGATCGTGGGTTCTCTGGATGGCCCAAAACTTGTTTTTTCGGCAGCACCTCCCTCTCTTTTTTCTTCAACCTGCTAAAATACAACAACCTAATATGATTAGAATATGGTGGTATGCACAAAAAAACAAATAAAGAATTTTAAGTTTTTGTACTTCGAAAAAAAATGGAATTTTTTTATAAGTGTAGATACCCAAACAACAAGCCTAGATCTAGTTAAATAATGAAGCTTTGAACATTTTTATAGATCTAGCTATTCTAACATGCTAAAATAAGTAGATTTGAATGAACAAGCTTTAAATAAATAGATCTACTTAATTAACATATTATAAACAAAGTAATCGGAAATAAAGGAGAATTGGGGTTTGAAGAGATGGACATAACACTTCAAGCATTGCTTGATCTTTATATGATTACTTTGGAAATATTGCAACAATATACTTAGCCTTGTAAAAATATTAAAGAGAAGAGAAGAGACAACTGAGTTCCAATCCTCCTTCGAACTTGTGATTTGCAAAACTATGAGAACACCCTTGCACAAAAATGATTAGATCTAGTATGTTTGAAAACAAGAAACAAAAAAGAGGATCAATACAACTGAGTATAGTTGGCTACTCTCCTATCTATTAAAATCAAAGAACAAGTAAACAAGTTAACAACTGTAAATGCTTACTCTATGTGTTTTAGAATAACCCTCTAAGATAGATCCCTCAACAATTTTAATAAAGGAAATCAAATATTTACAATATCACCTCATAACACAAGCATTCATCCAATGGAACACGACAGAACTCCAAAGTATTCAAATTTATTAATAAAAATACCATCAGCATTACAACAAGCATAGGTACCTTGCATCATTCCAAATGAGGAAGAAAGCCCCGCTTAAATAGGAAAAATGAGAGAAAACCCCAAGGGGGGAGAATTTTCCAAGTGTTGGATATTTTTTGGATGATTGGGGGTGAAGTGGAGTGGACTAGAGGTGGTAGGATATACCTCTCACAAGGTAGGTCACCCTCCCTCTTTCTGTGACATGCATACAACAATAGGTGAGCTTTTTCATGGATAAATGTACCCCTCTAAGGAGAAATTTCCCTCCTCATGGATTTGATTGGAATAAAGATGTTTTGATATTTATTTGGTCTCAAATTACCCCCAACATCATCCTTAGTTAACCCGTAACATGTCCAAGATAAGTTCCCACTGATTTAGGGATGTGATTTTTCTCCATATTTTCATTTTTTTCTAATTTTTTACTCACTTTTTGCAATTTTTGGAGAGAATTTCACTTAAGTGATAAATAATCAATTAAAACTTTGCAAAAGTGGGTTTATGGGTTAAGTGGGGGATATGGGTAAAAAAAGAACCATCCCCATGACCAAATTGGTTCCCTAGGCCCAATTTTATGACCTTTTGAAATTTTACAATTAAAATACACCTTATCGATGATTTTATTAAAAAAACTAAAAATTAAAAAATCCTATGAAAGACTTAGTGCATGTACACAAAAATTTTAGAATATTATTAGCATTGTATAATACACATACTCTAGGATTTAATAACCTTTTAAGACATAATCACCAATTTCACCATCCCGGCTTTGGGGGATTTTGAGTGAAAAACTCAAAAATTATATGTCGCTTAAAACGCGACACATAATTGACAAGGGAAAAAAAACTCAAGGATGATGGCATTGATGAATAAGTCCTAAAAAGGCCAAGAACCTTACAAAATAAAACATCATGCTATGTCATTTATTAAAATTCCCCTAAGGGGGTGTGAACATGAGAAAAAAGGGACCACAACTGCCCCTGATGAAACCATGGAACTTCGTGAGCTCTGATGATGAAAAATTGGATTATTCAAGACTTTAGAGGCTCATTAGAAATACACTTAAGTGCAAATTCAGTGGATAACAGTAGTAAAAATTATGTGGTCGAGACTAGTCTAGGTGTAAGATGGAGTTATTACTTTAGTTGAAGAATTCCTAAGAGAGGTTCTTGACCTTGCCTGTGATTGTTGGGCATAACACCCTAGATTGATCAAGATGAGCACGAACAACTATGAGACATTTTAGTGGATTTAATTTATATAGGAGATGATGAATCTACCACATTGATAGTTTTTGTGGAGGTATTTTCAATAGATTTGATTCCTAGGGGGACGCCCAATAGGTAGTTGATTTGTTCTTGGGGTTTCTAGTGAAAGGTGGTAGAACTATGTGATTAATGGTTGATATGGTTTTATTTTCAACTAATGATATTCCTAGTAGGACTTCCAATAGGTTGTTTATTTTTTTCAGTAAATGCCAATTTGTTTTTCACCTATAATAGGTTGATGATATTTCCCATACTATATCTTTACCAAGATGAATATGGATTTGGTCTCTTGCTCATCCCTTAACACTATGTCCAACATTGGTGTGTGTGTGAACATTAGAGCTTTGGGACATATGAAATATGACACTCTTTATTCAACAAGATTTAAGATCAAGAGGAAGGTATGAGTGTGGAGTTTGGTGATGATGTCACTTATCTTGTGAGAGGAGCTAGGTTTGTTTCTTTTCAAATGCTTTTAGGTGATTTTCTCAAGATAATATTCTATTTGTTCTTGGTTTTAATATAAATATCATTTTAATGTCTTTTATGGAAAATGTATAGTGGAGAGTTATATTTGAGGGACAACAAAGAAACATCATTGATTGTAGTCTAGCTAGTCCCGGGGATTTTGCTTGAGGGGTGAGAAAGGTTGGTCTTTATAAGGGTAGTCCTTACTTGTCTTTATCCAGTTCTTTCTCACTCCATAAAAATGATTTTGATTATTATTTATAAGTAAATTTTCAGGATGATATGAAGGTTATTACATCATCCATACCATTTACCCATACTTTGAATACTTATAAGACTACACAAACCCCAAGTTCACTAGTTGATTTCTTATTGGATTCCTATGCATTGTCACTTGTTTCTTCTAGTTTCAAGTCTTGGTTATTTTTCACTGGTTGGTAAGACATGCCATTAGTCATCTTTGGACTGCTGTTACACATGTTTGGATCCGATCTAAACATATATGATTCATATTTCAACTCCATATACCATTCAGATTTACTCATCCATCAATTTTACCTAGTTGCACATCCTTTTCCTACTATGGAACTGTATACTCATGGAGACACTATACCTATGGTTTTCTCTACTCCATATAATAATATTTTTTATATTTCAGAGTCTCTTAATCCCCATTTCAGAATTGGGAAGGTGCTACATCAGTTTGAAAGGAAGATACATGGTATAGTTCACCATTTTGCAGCTATACAAGGAACTGATTGTATTGATTTTTTTACTCTTTGGGAAGGAGTATGCACATATCTCTTTTCCTTTACTGATTATGTTTTCAGATATAAGTATGTTGGAATCAATTAGAATTCATATAATTATCCTCCATCATCATATGATGAGATACAAGGAGCCTCTCCACTTTTTTTTACAGAGACTACATTGATGCTTTAGCGCATGATCACGAAGTTCACAACTTCTTCACCAAATTCTTCAACAAGAAGCAGTTCAATAAGATCACTCAAGTGAATAAAAATAAAATGTGAAGACATGTTTTTCATCTCAGTTCCATGTCCTGTTTGAGGGAGGATTTTCCCCATGTGGTTTTTCCTCTTTCCTCATTTTTTTGGACAAAATAAATTGTAAAGGGTGACCATATCCTTGTTTTTGGGCCCTATATATATTTATTTTATTTTTCATATATTCCACCCTAAATTCAGGCTTAAGGGGGGGTTTTAGAATATAAAAAACCCACTCCATACTTAGGATACAATTATTTAATCATTTTGGCTAATTTCCTATGTAGTGGACTAGGTAGTTGACCTCCATACAACAACACTTGGTTAACAATTGCCATAAATACCCCAAGAAAACCTTATACTAATTTTGGATAAGATTATGACAACTTTACTAACTGCCCAGATTAGTAACTACGCCTTCCTGTCCTTTTCTGTCTTTAGACTTATTTTCCTGCTTTTTTAGTGGATAAGGTAAATCTAGTTAACTAGGAAACTACTATATTTTGTGGCCAACCCCTCCTTCATGATTTACTCTCCAGTTTCCATAATAAGTAATATTTTCCATCACTCACTCATGCTTTATCCAATTCGTGATCTCTTGGACTGATTTGGAAAGTGCTTTAGTCCCCTATGGGGTTTTTTCATATTTGGTAAGCCTGCTTTCTGAGATAGCATGAGTTGTATCCTTATTAACTTTATTTTTCCTCTTAAGTAGGTATTATTTATGTACACTATTATTGACTAATAATACATGTAAGATTCTCCAATCATTCTTCACTTCTCTTTTGTTAAGTCTCATTATTCCTCTCTCTATTTTTTTTTATGCATCTCTATAAGAAATATATTTTGTAGGAAGATTCACCTGCTGAATTTATACATGGTATCAAAGCATGGTGTCACTTCCCCAACCCTTACTCGACGGAGAGGACGCGACATCTTCTATCAACCCGGGCTGTCTAAGCCCCCATGAACATAATACATATATAAAATGCATTGAACTTAAAGCATATAGATACACAGATGCGTAATAAAATGTACATGATATATACAACGAAAGAGAATCATTCATTCAACACATTCATGCATTCAACATGTTCATGATAATTTCATTATAATCCGTAAGCAAATACAGTTGCAAAACTTAAATAAACAAGAATACTTATCTTTGGAGAAGCTTGTCCCGCAACCATCTATGTCGCTGCAACGTTCCACCCAACCATAGACCAGTGTGCTCTTTAATCTCTTAGCAACACTGTCACCCTCGATCTGGGCATGATTTTCCCCAAGGAATAAGGAGCACTAGCAGAATCTCCCCATAGCCAAGGATACAATAAAACTTAGTCAAGCCAACACAGTTGGGTTTATCAGACTTACAAAGGCAGTAGTTTACACTTAGCCAAATTCACATGAGACACAACCAAGACAATAGATGGGTTTATCAGGCTACCAACCAAGCCATCCTTCTAGTTGGGTTTATCAGGCTTCCAAGGAGGTGGAAAGACAGACAACTAAGCTAGTGAGCTCAACCCCAGAGCTATGAACACCCACACCGAATCTAGCCTGATTTCTAAACAATTACACACCCAAAAAAAGGAAGCATTCCCTTCTCTGCTACACAGTCCCTCAGGCCATGCCTTCCCTTCCAGTGCTATTCAGGGCATGCAAAGAATAAAACCAAGCTTCTAGATTGTTCTGTGAGGTTCTTTCACACACTAGGTTTATCAAGCAAGTCTAGACTCTTTTTCCATTCCTTTAATCAATTCAAATTCCAAACGTGGATGCACACACAGTGATCTCAGTCCTTGGATTTATCAAAACGTAGCAGATGCCAAGGATTACATACACTTACAAAAATTTACGAATTTCTAAACATTATCGGAGCTAGACCAATTGCTGCAAAATACCAAAACGAAAAAATGTTGCCGGTCTTTCAAATCAAGGACACAAAATCAAATTAGATCACTGGACAAGAGAAATTTATGAAAGGTTCAGACTCCGAAATGGTTTTTCTTGCTTGCTGCTGCGTGAATGCTCAATTGAGTTTCCAAAAACGTTTTGTTCAACCCAAATCGTGAGGGAAGGTGAAATGCTGCCGCATGAGGGAAAAGTGGTCATTTTTGGTGTTTTCTTTCCCAAGAAATTCAAAAAATGTTTTTCCCAAAGTGGGGCTTTTCCAAATTTGAATTTCTCCACTCTTCCAATCCCCCACTCGCCCACTCCTTCATCCTTAGGAAAAATCATGCCCTCATCTCATTTAGTTGTGTTGACATAGCCGGTTGTGGGTTTTTAATTAAAATTGCAAATCAACATAATGTCCAGCTTTTTAATTTTTAGCTAGCATAAAATACCATCGGCTCAACCATAATTGCCGAAACATAACACTAAATCAATGGTGGGTATTTTTCCTAGCTCCACACCATGATTATTTACATCATTTATTTAAATACAAACAGGGTCAAAACCGTTGTATTACATTCCCCTCCCCCTTCAACAACACTGTCCTCAGTGCTTTACAACACTGAGCAAAAATGCTTGCTGGTACTACCCTCAGCAATCCGCAGATTCGAACAAAAATAGATGTGCCAGTCACATGGAATCCACCAGCTCCCATGTAGCTTCTTCACGACCTAGTGCTCCCATTGCACCTTCACCTGTCCTATTGCTCGGTTCCAGAGCATTGTGACCTTGTTGGCGAGGATGTGTATAGGCTCGATTTGGAACTCTCCCTTTGGTTCCACCTGAATCAAATCCCAATTTATTACATGGTTAGGATCATGTACATACTTATTAAGTAAAGAAACATGAAAAAAATTATGAGCTCTAGTGCTAGCAGCAAATGCAAGTCTATATGCAACTGGCCCTATTATTTCAAGCACTTCAAACAACCCACAATATCTAGGTAACAACTTGGCACAACTTCAAAGCTTCAAGGAACTCTTCTTTGCCTTCACTCTGAGGTAAACATGATCCCCAAAACTGAACTCTCTGTTCACCCTATGCTTATCTGCATAAATTTTTTGTCTGTCCTAGGCTGCCTTCAAATTCTGCCTGATCTTTACAACTTCCTGTTCCATCTCCTTGCGCAATTCTGGACGAAGCACAACCCTGTTCACTGGATTATCCCAAGTCACTGGTGTCCTACACCTTCTTCCATACAAAGCTTCATATGGACTCATCCCCAAGGATGCCTGCTGTCCATTGTTATAATCAAACTCTACCAGGTGTAAATAATCTTCCCGCTTGGTTGGTTTGTCCATCACATACATGCGAAGCATGTCTTCCAACACCTGGTTAACTTTCTCGGTCTGTCCATCGGTTTGAGGATGGTAGGCAATGTTGAAATTCAAATTTGTACCCAAATCTGCAAACAATCCCTTCCAAAAATTGGAAGTGAACTTGACATCTTTGTCAGAGACTATTGCCTTAGGCAATCCATGCAGTTTGAAAATATCCTTCATGAATATCTTTGCAATGTCATCAGTCTTATGCATAGAATTAACTGGTATAAAATGTGCTTCCTTTGTCAACTTGTCCACCACAACCATGATGGAATCATGTTGTCTCCACGTCATTGGAAATCCTATAATAAAATCCATGGAAATAACTTCCCATTTTCATTCCGGAACTGGAAAAGGATGCAACAAACTTGCTGGATGTTGAAGTTCAACCTTCACTTGTTGAAACTCCATGCACCTTGAAATATATTCAGCCATATCCTTTTTCATTCCTGGCTCAAATTACTGCTTTCTAGCTGTAGCAATCATCTTCTGATATACTAGGTGACCAGAATATGGAGCTTGATGGATCTCACCCATAACAACCCTCCTCAAATATGATACATTTGGAATATAAATTCCGTTCTTATAGGTAAGAAGTCCATATTCTTCCAATTTATATCCCTAATACTTTTTTTCAAGGCTTTGCTGCTGCAACTTGTCCTTGACCCGTGCATACAATTCATCTTCAACAACATGATTAGCAATCTGCTGCCTCAAATATGATTGGAAAATACTAATGGATGCCACATGCATCTCCTGCACCTTCTTGCTGAGTGCATCAGCTACCTTATTTTCTTTTCCCTTTATGTACTTGATTTCAAAATCAAACTCACATAGAAACTCCAACCATCTCGCTTGCCTAGCATTTAGAGTAGGCTAATCAAACAAATAATTCAGACCGCAATGGTTTGTCCTTAGCTCAAATATTCTGCCCCTCAAATAATGTCTCCACATCATGAGAGCATGTACAATGGCTACAAGTTCTATATCATTAGTGGCATAATTCTTTTTGTGCTCTTTTAATTTCCTTGACTCATAACATATCACGTGGTTGTCTTGCATAAGAACTCCTCCAAGTCCTCGACCGCATGCATCCATACATACCACAAAATCCTTCTCTGGGTTTGCAACTTTTAAGACCAGTGCACTTGTGAGAAGATACTTCAATCGTTGGAAACTTTCTTCACACTTTGAGGTCCATTCAAACTTTATCCCCTTCCTTTGCAAAGAAGTGATAACATGTGCAACCTTGGAGAATCCTTCAATGAATCTCCTGTAATATCATGCAAGCCCCATAAAACATCTTACCTCTGTCACATTCTTTGGAGTAGGAAAATTCTTAATAACTTCAATCTTCTCAGGGTCTACAGATATCCCCTCCTCTGAAATAATGTGACCCAAGTACTGAATTCTATCCCTATAGAAGTCACACTTGCTTAGCTTCACATACAACTGATGTTCTCTGAGCAATTGCAATGTTAGTATCAAATTTTCTTCATGCTCTTCTTCATTCTGAGAATAAACAAGAATGTCATCAAGGAAAACAAGAATGAATTTTTCCAAATACATGTTGAAGACACTATTCATAAGGCACATAAATGTTGCTGGTGCATTTGTGAGTCCAAATCGTACCACTACAAACTCATAATGTCTTATCTGATGAATGTATTCATCCTTGATTCTCACCTTATGGTAACCAGACCTCAAGTCAATCTTGGAAAATACCTTTTATCCTTTCATTTGATCAAAAAGGTCATCAATTTTTGGCAAGGGATATTTGTTCTTCACCATGACTTTATTCAGCTGCCTGTAATCAATACACAATCTGAGTGTACCATCTTTCTTCTTTACAAATAGAACCGGTGCTCCCCAAGGAGACACACTCGACCTGATATTCTTTTTATCGAACAATTCTTGCAGCTGCATCTTCAACTCTAACATTTCTGGTGTACTCATTGTGTAGGGTGCTCTTGACACTGGTGCTGCTCCCGGAACAAGTTCAATTGTAAAATCTATGTCCCTCTTTGGAGGAAGTCCTGGAACCTCATCAGGAAAAACATCCTTGAAGTCTTGAAACATGGGATAGTCTTCCAACCTAGGAGTTTCATTCTTTGCTGCTTCCTCAATATGGGATGCATACAACTGACAACCTTTTTCACAAAACTTCTTTAACTGCATTGCTGAAATATTCCTCACTGAGATTACCTTTGGAATGCCTCTTACCACTAATGGGTTCCCTTCTTCATCCATGCATTCAAAATTCTTATTATAACAGTGAAGTTTCACTCTGTGAGATTCTAACCAATCCATTCCAATGAGAAAATCATAGGAACCAAGTGGTAGAACATTCAGATCTACACAAGTGATCAATCCATTCATCACCAATGGGCATTTCTCCACCACTTCATTAACTTTTCTCTTAGTTCCAGTGGCTAGCTAAACTAACCATGACTTGCTATGCTTTACCTTCCTAAGAGCACAAACCTCCACTACTATAGGAGCAATATAACTGTGAGTAGAACCAGGGTCAATCAAAATAGAAATAGATTACTCAACAATCTTACCTGCAACTTCAACGACCGTTGACTGGTGATCTACCTAACAATCTTCCAGTGCTGCATAAATTCTAGGGACGACCCTTGCTACTTGTCCCACTATTTCTGCATTTTGAACATTGTATGATGGCCTTGCATTTTCATTCTCAAGTGGACAGTACTTACGCATGTGGGGTTCTCCACATTTCCAACATAGAGTGGTCCTCTGTTCTATTGTGGATATTTTGGCTTCTCTCCCATCACTCTAGCTAGTTGCTTCTCAAATTGTCCTGGTTGCTTCTGTTGATTCCTGAAGTTAGACGGTTTGTAACCTTTCTTCCTTTGGTCGGACTTCTCACTCCTTTTGTCCTTCCATGTTTTATGGTAATCCAGTTTGTTCTTGCTCTGCTCGTAGCAATACTTAGCTTTTCTTATTGCTTCTTCTAGAGTCCTAGGTTAATAGAACTCAATTTGGTCTTTGTAGGACTGAGGAAGTCCACTCAGAAAATGTTGGATCTTTACCTTCTCATATTTAATATATTTGACATACCTCAACAATCCCAAGAACTTGTTTGCATATTCCTCCATGGTTTTCTGTCCCAATAGCAACTCATGGAACTCTTTAATCTTGTCATCATAGTACCTGTCAGAGAGGTACTTCTCCTTGAAATACTTCCGGAACTGCTTCCACACAATATTCCTTTCATTGATTTTCTTTACTTGCTTGAAATGATCCCACCATATGGATGCTCTTCCGCTCAAATTGAATATGGCTACTCTATCTTTCATATTTCCTGAATAGTCTTGGACTTGGAAATATTTTCTCATCCCAAGAAGCCAAGCTTCAGCTTCTTGATCATTCTTTATCTCACCATTAAAGGTAGGAGGGCTTGCCTTCTTAAATTCATCTCGTGAGTGGTTCTGGTAGTGCCTCCTTCTCCGATTCTTGTGCGGAGAAGAACTTGAATCTCCAGTGGACCCTTCATAGTCAGAGGACTCACTAGGTGATCTCTTTCTTCTTCTAGCAGTGTTCTTACTCCCTTCTGGATTTTTTGTCCGGTCCCCAGAGTTCATCTTTCTCTGAATATCTGTCAAACTTTGTAGCATGGCTGCATTCAGCTAATTCTGCTCTTCCTGAGACTTAACCAATATTTCATTATCTGCCTTGTAACTTTTCATTTCCACCATTAGGTTTCTCATGGTGGCTGCAAAATCTGGGGGAGTCTCTTGCATTCTTCTCCCATTAGACTATGTCTCAGGATTTCCAACTTGGAAATTTTCCCCCATAGCATCTTCCTCATACTCATTGGGGTTCTGTAAATCACCATGCATGTTGTCGGTTATCATGGATAAACCAAAACTCACTTTACCCAACTGCACTATCCTCAGTGTTTCTTTTGAAGGTGACTATGATTTTGCAAAATGTGTTATTACCACAGTTTGTTAAATTATAATTTTATAGCATTTTTTAGAATTTCATAACTACTTACCTTCACTTGGAAAAATCATACATTGACAACTTTGCCCAAAACATAGAATTTTATTTCACAAAGAATGACTATCTGAAGGGGACAACGGGGGTCAAGGGGGTAATTCATTCTATTTCACGTAATCTGGTGCATAAACAGGCTGCCATTTTTCACTTTTCGTACCCCTGAAATCCCACTAAAAACCTGTTGTTTCAGAGCAAATTTCAAAATTTTCACTCGCTGCATCAATTTTTTTTTTACTTTTACCCGCTATAGCGTCTGAATATTGGTTTTTCATCCACCGTAGTGGTTCCATTCTTCCTTTCTCATCTGCCTCTATCAGCTCCATCATCATCTTGCATCCACCGCCGTGTAGCGGCGCGATCTTTCTTTCTCCTCCTCCACGTAGCGGCTCATTTTTCCTTTTCTTGCCTCCGCCGTTGCGGATACTTTTTCGATTTTCAGCCGCTATAGCGGCTCTTTCATCTTCTTCTAGCCATTGATGTATCGAAAACTTTTCCAACTTCTAGCCGCCACATCGACACTTAGAATTTTTTGTAATTTCCTTCCGTAGTGAAACTTTCCTTTTTCCTCCGTCGACGTTGCGGCTTACTGCTTGGGACCCAGCCGACGATGCGGTTTGAAGACCGATTTCCACCCGCTGCTGCGACTCGAAGTCTAACTTCTACCCACCGTTGCGGCTCGAAGGCTGACTTTCTGTCAAAATCCCAAAATTTCCAAAAAATTTAAAATTTTAAAAATACAGATAATATTTAATAATGCAGTCAACTAATTGTTTTAATTAGTTATATGTTAATGATTTCATAATCTGAATTATCTACTTGATTATGTTTATCTTATAGAATAATTATTTTTCAGTTTAATGACTTATTTTTCTTTGCGACCACAAGGTGGAACTGTCTTGGTATTCTAGGGCTTACTTAGCTTTCGAGCTAACGCAGAAAGTTTACCTGCTCTTACATATTTACAGGTAAGAAAGATCCGGTGCTGCTTGTCAATAATCATAAAGCATACAGATATATGTTCGTTGCAAAAATAATAGCTCAGTAAAAGAATATAAATGCTGTTCAATTTCAAATGCTTTTATGAGGTAAAACCATTAAATCGTTATTCTTTTTAAAGACTCCATAGAAACGAGATTCATTCCTAACAGTATTGGTGACAGTTGCTTTCTCTCACTAGAATGTAATTTATAGTTTTCATTGTGAACTACCCTCTTTGATGTTTATCAAAGTTACCAAAGTCATCGTGTGTAAACACCTTAAACTTTATCCTTACACATAGGTTAAAGATGGCGGGGTTTTTACGTTAAGGGTCTATCTTAAATTGTGAACATAAACCATTTACTTCATGTCAAATTTTGGTTACTCCTTGTGATATGAAAGTAACGTGCATTGGTAAATGAGTTTTTGTACCATTATTCCAACTTCAAAAGCTTTGAAGTTTAAAGGAATTATATCATTAATACATACTGCTATCAAAAGGGATTAAGTTAGTGTTGATGAACTAAACTCTTTTACACCTAACGTACTTGGAAGATTTTGTCTAGTTATTGTTATTATTTAATCAAAGTTCCAATGACAAGCCTGATAATTACTATAGGATTTCACCTTCTCATTGCAAACCTTAATAGTTTAATAAATGAGTACTCAAGACAAATGAGAATAAAAATAGCAAGAAGGGTATCTTATCTTACATAGATTCTAAGAATTTCTTATGTTAAATAATAAGTGACATAACCCTTACTAAGTTACAATCGTTTGGTTGAATGAATACTTGCTTGTAAGAAGAGTATTTACCATAAATAAATTTTATGAATTTATTTTATAAAATATTAAATGACATAACCATTACCAAAGTTATAATCGTTTGATTGAATGTATACCATATTTGCATAAATGATGGGTCGTAGTATTGACCACGCCCTTGATAAGTTTTATGGCCTAACTTGTATATTAATGTTTCTTTTGTTTACCATATAACGTGCATGCTAGGTTGAATTCGGGAGTGAAGATCATGGTGGAACTTCCGAATCACCATATGATTGGAATAATAATCCTTTCGTTGATTGCACGCCGGGACTATATAGTTTTACCCACTGCATGCAAATAATTTCGATTGAGTACGTGGACTCATCACAGCCAAGTGTTATGAAGTTAAAAAAGCACTCATGAACCCTAACTTGTTATTCCCTCCGTTGTTTTTAGCCTCCGACCGCTCTGCTACTGTGTTTTTGACTGCACTGTCGCTCTGCAACTCGTTGCTGGTAGTCTCCCAGTTTGTTCCTTTGTCTCGTGCACCTCGTGAGCTCTCCCTGAACGCTCGATAGAGAAGAGATGTAACGAATTTTTTTGCTGCTTGGGCTGGGTTGGTTTTTTTCCTCCAGGGTTTATCCTTCACAGCTTGCCCATTTTAGTAATTCACCAGAATGTAAAAGTCTTATTCTTTTGTGGCCGAGTAGTGAGAGCCGTGGTCTCGCATCTCGAGAGTTGTTGGGTCTTAGGGTTTCACAGCAGAGAGGATTTTTGGCTGGAAAATAGTGATGGCCCAGGCATTTATACTTGCTTGGTTTGTTGCTCTGACTCTCGGTCGCTGTTGGTCGTTACTGTGTTGGTAATCTCCTTCTTTCTTGCAACAGATGAAGGGTTTGTTTCTCTTTACGTTGGTGGCGGCGCTTCTGTTTGTGGGTGGTTACGTTACCTTGAAGTTTTAGGTAAGAATATATAATGGTATCTTTGCTTCCTTACACTTCTAATTCATTATTTTTCTATTTAAAATAAGTGCAAAGTCTTACGATATCGTGGGTGTTGTTTACAGGTGACGGCTTGTCCTCCTGCGTGGTTGGTGCAAGGCTGGGACAACCGCTAGCTCACGGGTAAGCCTTGGATATCCCATGACAGTTCGTCCTTGTTCCTTTCCTTATGGGACGTTTGATGGTTGGTCGCCGTGGCCTGCAAAACCCTTGTGGTTTTGGTTTACCTGGGTTAACTTGGTTCGTAGCTTCTGTTAAAGATAAACCCTTGCTTTATGTGGGGCTTCCGACTTAGGCCGTGACCTGTAAATTTTGATTTTGTTCTAGTTTTTGTGTATAAAATGTATAAATGAGGGGTTGGTGAAGCCATACTCTGTTAACTTTTAGAAGTCGAGAGGCATTTAGAAAGGAGCTTAAACTCTTTTGTTTGATACCTCTGTTGTAAATTTTGATATAATAGGGTTTTACCCTAACTTGGCGATATGAAGATGTATTTACTGTTTTCTTAAATTATCTTTTATTTACAGTGTAATACTGTAATTTATTTTGTTATTACTTATATTGTATAATGGGTTATTGAGCTCGGTGAATCGAGCATGCTTATGTTCTGTTAGTTTATTTCCTGCAAGTTATTACATTTGAATTTACCCTGTAAATTATTTTAATGTTACCTGTTTAGGATAACTGTATATTGTTTTTATATCAACTTACCTTAATTCTCTCTGTTCTAATAAGATTGTAAATATCATTTTATATTGGTTAGCTTTCAGAAAGAAAACAAGTAATTTAATATTTTTTGAGTTGTACTTATGTAACTGTATAGTTACATCTTTAAGTACAAAGTTCATGTTTATTTGATACTTATTATAATGTTATAAGATTTGTTATTTTATCTGCAAGTAAATATTGCTCCTATAATTATATATATTATCTTTATATTCAGTCTATTTATGAAGTATATAGATGGGAAAATATTTTATTGTTGTATTCTTATGCTCTCTATACTAAATAATTTATAAAGAAGTTCCTTCTGTATCTATATTACCCTATTTAGATTATAACATTAGAATTTATAAATAAAGGTAATAACAAATTAACTGTATTCCTTTCTTTAAATAATTAGTAGTTTTGTTTAATTTCCTTAAAAGACAGGTTAGTAGCTGTAGAACTTGTGTAAGTTCAGCTAGATAAGATGAATGAATTATTTACATTATTAGTTATAAAAGAAATCTCCTAACTTAAAATCTTAAACCAACTAGTTTTATATTTAGAATTAGATCAAGGTTTTTCTATCCTTACTCACAATTTGGTTGCTAATATTACAGTAGTTATTTATCCTAAACAGGAAAAGAAATAAACTGTAGAGCTGCAAAAACATTTTATTTAACCTAACACTACACATTTTAACTATTATCTTCTTTTCTTTTTGTTTCAAAATAGATGTAAAGATTACGGAAGTGAATACTGTATAGAGAACTGTTTCATCTACCAAAACATACTACTGTTAGTATAAAGATATAGCTTCCTTTCCTTTTCTAATAATCTGGCATTCACAGTCTAGGTCTAACACTACTCTATGTACAGAATAATATTTCTTCTGATAACAAATAAAAGAAAACATTCTAATAATCAAGCTAACATCTTATTTTATATTTACATCATACTTTCTTCATTTAAATACACCACCTGTGCTAGAGTACGATCTACCCTATTTAGATTATAACATTAGAATTTATAAATAAAGGTAATAACAAATTAACTGTATTCCTTTCTTTAAATAATTAGTAGTTTTGTTTAATTTCCTTAAAAGACAGGTTAGTAGCTGTAGAACTTGTGTAAGTTCAGCTAGATAAGATGAATGAATTATTTACATTATTAGTTATAAAATAAATCTCCTAACTTAAAATCTTAAACCAACTAGTTTTATATTTAGAATTAGATCAAGGTTTTTCTATCCTTACTCACAATTTGATTGCTAATATTACAGTAGTTATTTATCCTAAACAGGAAAAGAAATAAACTGTAGAGCTGCAAAAGCATTTTATTTAACCTAACACTACACATTTTAACTATTATCTTCTTTTCTTTTTGTTTCAAAATAGATGTAAAGATTACGGAAGTGAATACTGTATAGAGAACTGTTTCATCTACCAAAACATACTACTGTTAGTATAAAGATATAGCTTCCTTTCCTTTTCTAATAATCTGGCATTCACAGTCTAGGTCTAACACTACTCTATGTACAGAATAATATTTCTTCTGATAACAAATAAAAGAAAACATTCTAATAATCAAGCTAACATCTTATTTTATATTTACATCATACTTTCTTCATTTAAATACACCACCTGTGCTAGAGTACGATCTGGATTACTCCAGATGGGGAAAAACACATGTAGGATTTATTTTTCATCAAGAATAATTTCATTACTAAACAAACTAAGATATTCTATCCTCTAAGTTTACATCATAACCTGAAAATGCATCATTCAATCACACACAGATATTAACACAGAAATTAGTAGATAGCAGAACCTGTTCTTAAAGCTGGTCGACAACAACAATGGGAGGCTGTTCCTCCCTACCAACTCCTGGAGAGCGCTCAAACAACAACTCCTAAGGACCCCTGAGCCTGCTCTGGTCTCCCTGGCTAGAACTAGGTGAAGCAAATAATCAAGTACTAGTCATGAGACTCAATACCAATCCTGAACTCGTCAGTCAAATCTCTCAGCTAGAAAGCTGTATCAGATCAAGTTCCTGCAGTTTATCCCTCAAAACACCTTCCTTACAGTTTCCCTTTTTTCCCAATGAATTCCTTGAAGTGCATTCCACTTGAATGATTCTTCTCCTGGAAAATATCTGAGCAGCCTCAGCTCTCTACATTGGGCATTTTTAAAAGATTGCCTAGGTCTTTTTGGGTTAGTTGTCATTAATTGAGCCACCTGCTCTGATCTCACTTTCTTGGGGGATCATGACCCCAAATGTAGGGAAGTTGCCACCTGCAACATAGTAAGTGTTTGAGGATGCTGCCACTTGTCCTTTTGCTCCCCACCTAGTTCCTTCCACCAGTTTGACCAGTAACACTCTTATTAATAGCTCTCCCAAGCTGTTGTCTCCACTTTTTATTTATTAAAAATAAAATATTCAGAATTACATTCCACATCTTTTGACTCTGCTGAGTCATCAGTCTCAACTTAGCATTAAATTTAACATAATGTCTTAGGAATCAATTTAAAACAAATAACATTATTTTACAAAATTGGGGTATGTGACACTTTCGCCCGCTGCGAATTGATGCTTCTCAGCTGACAAAGAGAGAATTTTATACTTAGAAAAATTTTCCGAAATTTTTCGTCGGCTCATCTCACCCGACGCCCATCGGCTTCTTTCGGCGACTCAGCTACTAAAGCGGCTTGCTCTTTTCTTTTTTGTTGCTTCCATGGCCCAATAAAAAAAACTCACCCATTGTGTCGATAAGGAAAGACAGTCATAGCCGCCATTGCGGCTCTCTCTAGGTTTCTCAGGCACCACACAAAGAAGTATTTTCTCCAATACTTAGAAAAATTCATACTTAGAGAAAATTTCAAAAACAATTTCTTGTCTGCCTCTTCTTTCTATCTAAACACAGAGGATGGTTCTTCATGGTCCATTGAGGCCCAAAGCTGAAACCAGAGCTCTGATACCACATTGTCACGTCCCCAACCCTTACTCGGTGGAGAGGACGCAACATCATCTATCAACCCGTGATGTCTAACCACCCTTGAACATAATACATATATAAAATGCATTGAACTTAAAAGCATATAAATACATAGATGCGTAATAAAATGTACATGATATATACAACGGAAGCAACATGTTCATGATAATTTCATTATAATCCATAAGCAAATACAGTTGCAGAACTTAAATAAAAAAGAATACTTATCTTTGGAGAAGCTTGTCCCGCAACCATCTATGTCGCTGCAACGTTCTACCTAACCATAGACCAGTGTGCTCTTTAATCTCTCAGCAACACTGTCACCCCCGAGCTGGGCATGATTTTCCCCAAGGAATAAGGAACACTAGCAGACTTTCCCCGTAGCCAAAGATACAATAAAACTCATTCAAACCAACACAGTTGGGTTTATTAGACTTACAAAGGCAGTGTTTTACACTTTGCCAAATTCACAGGAGACACAACCAAGCCAACATATGGGTTTATTAGGCTACCAGCCAAGACATCCTTCCAGTTGGGTTTATCAGGCTGCCAAGGAGGTGGAAAGACAGACTGCTAATCTAGTGAGCTCAACCCCAGAGCTATGAACAACCACATCGAATCTAGCTTGATTTCTAAACAATTTTACACCCAACATAAGGAAGCATTCCCTTCTCTGCTACACAGTCCCTCAGTCCATGCCTTCCCTTCCAGTGCTATTTAGAGCATGAAAAGAGGAAAACCAACCTTCTAGATTGTTTTGTGAGGTTCTTTCACACACTAGGTTTATCAAGAAAGTCTAGACTCTTTTTCCATTCCTCCAATCAATTCAAATGCCAAACATGGATGCACACACAATGATCTCAGTCCTGGTATTTATCAAAACATAGTATATGCCAAGGATTACATACACACACATAAATTTATGAATTTCTAAACATTGCTGGAGCCAGACCAACTGCTACAAAATACCAAAACGAAAAAATGTTGCTGGTCTTTCAAATCAAGTACACAAAATTGAATTAGATTGCCAGACAGGAGAAATTCCTAAAAGGTTCATACTTCGAAATGGTTTTGCTTGCTTTTTGCTACGTGAATGCTCAATTGGGTTTCCAAAAATGTTTTGTTCAATCCAAATCGTGAGGGAAGGTGAAATGCTGCCGCATGAGGGAAAAGTGGCCGTTTTTGGTGTTTTCTTGCCCAAGAAATTCAAAAAACATTTTTCCCAAAGTGGGGCTCTACCCAATTTGAATTTCCACACTCTTCCAATCCCCCACTCCCTCATCCTTAGGGAAAATCATTCCCCTATCTCATTTAGTTGCGTTGACATAGCCGATTGTGGGATTTTAATTGAAATTGAAAATTAACATAATGTACAGCTTTTTAATGTTTAGCTAGCATAAAATACCATCGACTCAACCATAATTTCTGAAACATAACACTAAATCAATGGTGGGTCTTTTTCCTATCTCCACACCATGATTATTTACATCAATTATTTAAATGAAAACGAGGTCAAAACCGGGGTATTACAGATGGGATATACAATCTCTACATGTATTGATCTATCACATTCCATCGATAAAAAAGATGTTGATTCTACCTTGGGTGTTTCTCTTCCACACCCACTTCTTCAAAAAACCCATCTATTTATTGTTTATTAATAATCGGTCTAGCATCAATACCTATTTCTTAGATTCAATTGATTTATCCACAAGTAAGAGATTTTCTATGTCAGCAACACCCTTTATTTATTTTTTTACTATCAAGTTTACCCACATAACTATTCTTTTGTCAATGTGTAGTTCACATACTTTGATAAATTTATTGATTATATGGGATTAGTACGATAGGAGCTCAACATAGATGCCTTGGTGGGACTTGCGCACATATTCCCATTTGGACAAATATTTCATATATACTTCTTCAAACTGTCTTCTAAACTTCATGCTTCTTAGTTGACATCAATGAAAACACTAAGTTCAACAAAAAAATCCTTCATTCTCTAAGAAAATGAAGGATTAAGTCCATTACTCTATTACCCTCCATTCCCCCTTGTGTTTCAATCTTAGTCTCTATCACATCTGTGTGTCCTTCATCATGTTGATAAACAAATACCTCCTCATTTCTTTATAAGTTCAACATATCTCCCTCTATGAAATTTAAAACCTACATTCTAGAGGATATGTATAGAGGCATTCTCAACCTTGGTCATATTTCCATCTTTTATGTGTAACATTGGAAAAACTTAGGGGAGACCTCATTGTCCCTTGGATTTTCATGATGTATTTTTCACAATGATTATTCGTATATTTTGACGATTCCTTTCAAGTTTTGATCCCATATTGTATGAATACATTATAAAAAGCATGGAGATGATTTCCTCTCTTCTATTTAGATTATATATACATAATCCCATTAGTTGGTTGTTTGCAGGTGTGACCTCGGTGGTACTCCCTTTGTGGGGTGGGATTATTTATATTTACTCGGTCTTACTTCTCACCTAGGTACTCATTTTATCATATGATTCAAAATATAAAATACATTTGATGTATTTCTGCCATACAGTGATCTCTTGATCTCACATACCAAAGAGCAATAGTTCATAACCTATTTTTTCTCACCTACGTTTTCATGGGTCTAATCACTATTATACATAATTTGTAGCTATATTAACTCCATTTCATCCACATTCATCACCATATGACCTCAGTAATATGACAAAAAACAAAAATATAGTCAAGGGTTGACCATAAATAGGCAAGAGTTGACCATAAATAGTCATTGCATGGAATTTCCCTAAAACTTCATGGATCCTTGTTGCATTAAAATCTTTAAGAACCATGATGTGGTCCCGAAAGCATAATTTCAATACTCATAACTATTATGTGCCTTGCATAAAGGTGTAGTGGATGGATTTAGGCATTCCCAAATGTTATTTCTAAAAATATCCTTTGAAATGGTTTCCAATTCCTATCATTAATCCTACAAAGGCATAAATGAAAATAGATTATTGAAATTAGAGCTACATCTAAGAATTTTGCACATCCTTTCTTTTAAACAAGTCCCTCAAGGTTATTCTACCAGAGATAGACAAATATACCATATTCATTCATATGAGCAAGGTTATGTTATTGGATTTCCCATAGAAAGAGATAGAGAGAACCTTTTGTATCCATTTACTTATGAGTAGATAGTCAAAGGATAAGAATAAACTTCTCTTGGGTTGGTTGTAGAGGTCCACCTCACTTTCTCCAAGACCAAGGAGTGTCTCATAATTCTCATTCTTTAGTTAATATAAATATACAAATATTTATATCATGTCTTTTCACCTTCTTTAGCACATTTATTTTGTGTGACATTGCATGAATATTTAGGACTGTTGTCCATTTCTTTTGGTTTCCCATTAAACCCATTTTATTTAATACTCAGGATTGCACAACCTTGAAGTAAGTACTTTTGGTATAGGTTGGTGCTAAAACACCAACAACATATTTTGCACAATATTGAGGATGAATATTATCATTCATCCTTGGTTGTGTATGTTCAATTCCAATCCCTTTTCTAGGTGATTGTGGCATTTCCTTATTATTTTCTATTATTTGTGCTCTATTATCTTTCCATAGGTAGGTGACTCGAGCAAAAAAACCCCAAAGTTTTTCCTTGACCACATACATGTTTTGGAATTTTTAGCTTCAAGTTCATTGCACTTTTTCATTGGAAACAATTCAATGTGACGTTCTAGAATTTCCCAAGAAATCCATTAAATTATTTTTTTGTGAATTGGGTTGATCTTGTAGCTTTCTTTTGTGTTTTAGTTCAAGTTTCTATTTTGGTTTGCATATTAGATTTGGTCATCTATTTTAGTTCCATTACTAACTGTATTAGTTTTTTTAGTTTTGTTTTAATTGGGTAATGAAAGTAACACAAATGTTGAAAATATCTAGTGGTTGGTGCCTCTACGGTCCCAAGCTAGAATATTTTTCAATTTATTTCTTTTTTCAACATTATAATTATATAAGCGTTTGTGATTTAATACTTGCATTTGATATCTGTGATATGTAGAACAATCACCAGCATGTTTTGTGTTAAGACACCCCTAAGCTGAATGGTCATCGGTTCTAAATCCCACAGATACCAAAAATCCATCTGTGTTAAGGGTTGGTGTGGTCCAGGCCAGGTGCGATCCCCGAGTAATTTTGACGACTTAGATACCCTTGGTTTTTGTTTTCTTAGCCAAATGGAAACCATGCAAGTAAGCGGTACAACTTTCCAACAAAAAAAAACTTGCAATTGATTAGAATCCCTCTTTGATTAATGAAGAGTTATATCTCTTTTTCATTGCAAACATATACGAATTGACTTACTCCTTTTGTTTGTTAGAAATCCTTTAGCTAAGAAAATACATCATTTGCATTATTAGTATTTTTTTCATCTCATTTAAAGAATGCACTAGTCTTTTACTAGTTTTCATTTTAATTGTTGTTGTTGAAAATTTGAAGTGCTCCTTTACTTGTTTAGTAAAGTACTTGATTTTTTTTTAAAGAAAAAGAATTCATGTTTCTTAGTAATTGGACATTACCATTATTTTCTTGCATTTTTTTTTTTATCATTTATTTTCTAAGCAATCTAATTTTGTTGTACACAACACATGTGCACACATACCATACCCTAAATTAAACAACACTCGAATCATCATTCCAAGTCAATCCTAAAATCAACTCCTAATCTAATTCACTAAAAATCATCACTTGAGCAATTCAAAATATATTTTAGTTAAGTTAGGTTTGTGGGGATAGGCATCCAAATAAATCCCATCAATCATTGTCATCTAAAACTGAGGTGTTGTCATTTAGGGAGATTTAAAATCCTTTCTATTGGGTGTGGTTCTTAAACCATTTGGAAACAAGTGCACTCTTCAGAGTGTACAATGCCAATATTAGACTATAGGTTTGATTGACACCTCGATCTCTTTCAATATTGAAGATACCCCAACAATTTTATTTCACAGGGAAGGTAACCTAGTGCGCATACCCATTAAGAGGTTACTTAGTGACCAAGCCCTTAGATACCTACCTAGGTGGGCCGTACAAGAGGGAGGGTACTTGAGATATATAGTTGTAGTATGACTAAATTTTCTCTCAATTCCTTGCACTATTACTATCTCATTCACATCTTTGCTCACTTCCTTGGTGGTCTTGACATCGCATGAATTGGAGTGTTTGGAATTCCCTTGTTCATCTTCCAACTTCTTCCCAACCAATGGTCCTTTATTCATCACTTGTTGAGGAATATTTGAGAATTTTGTATTTGTTTTCATATTATTTTTCATATCTCTCCTCCTAGAACTAATGAGTCTTTTAATTTCTATGGTGTTCATATTTTACATTTCTTATTTACTAAATTAAATCACCTTTTACACCCACATTGAAATTAATTTTAATTACGTATTCCTTAGAATTAGTGTTAGTTAATTTTAACCCCTTTTGTTAGTCTTACATAGAGAGATTAGTTGAGATAGTGGATATACTCCAGTGTTAAGATTGCACGTTGTATAAATTATAGATGACTTCAATATTTTCCTCCCTCTCATGGGATTTATGTCCATGTGATTAGTACACCTCAACATGTGATAATTAATCCCCAAGTGCTCCTCCTCTCACCTATTTTCCCACTAATATTGTTGGAATCAAGCTCCTCTTATCTTGTATCACTAATTTTACCTAGTACCAATACCCCATTCGGAAATCCAGCAACCAATAGTAGTGTCTCCACTCAAATCTCCCAATCAAACCCCATACAAATATCAACCCAAATGTGAATGAAAACACTACTTTTAATGCATCAAGGATGTAAAGCTTTCTATTCATGGAAACTTTGAATTTTATGGACTTTAACCAATTATCCAATGATCTTATTAAACATGACCCTACATGGAATCCAATGCCCACCAATTTTCCCTTAGGCATCCTTAAGTTTGAAAGTAAAGTTTGAGAGGACCCCTCCAATCATATCATGTTGTTTAATCTATGTGTTACGGAGAGAAATTCCTATGGATTGAGGTACCACAATAGACAACTTGACTCCATAAATCAATCCTTTCCAATATGCAATAGAAATTAAATGTCTAACACTAAAGGATCAGACCTCGTACCTTATTCCGGACAGTTGAAGTAGATCCCCGTTGAGCTTTCCAACTCCAGCTTGAATTGATAGATTACTTCCTCAACAACAAGTAAACAATACAAGCATACTATATATCATGGTGTTAGATTAGCATATATAATCAACAATGCATAAACATTTGAAATCATCCAATGGATAAAATATTAATTAAAACACACATTATTGGACAAGAAAATATATTTCTATCAATATAAATCAGGGATTACAATAGATACAACCTCTGTCGGCACGTCTGCGAATCGGAGAAACTGAATCCCCCACTTGGGCCTCCACCACTTCAATCCTCCATCTCTTGATAGCAAGCTCACTAGCAAAAGGCAAGCTTGGGAAGAACACAAAAGTGCTCCAAGGGAAAAAGGGATGTAGACTCAAGCATAAGTTCTGGCAACAATGGACTATAGTTTCTTTGATCTCAATTCTCTCTTATGCCTTCAATGTACCAAGGAGTTCCTTATATAGATTTTCAAAGGGGTAATGAAAGGTCGAATCCGAGCGATCTCAAGGCATATGGAAGGCCAGGAGTCAAGTGAGTCGGATCCATGTCAAGGAAAACTCCAAAAGGATTTGGATTTTGTACACATCCCGATGTACGCGCTTTTAGTGGTCAAACCCACGTATATACACGATTATAGGTTTAAAAGTCACGTGTATCATTTTTCACATGTTTTTAGGGATGTTCAAGGAAACATCAAAGGACAAAAAGTGGTCTAAGGGGTCCAAAGAGTCTGCAGCGGGACAAGGGAAAGGCCATACAAGTGTGATTCACCTGGAGTGGTAAAATCAACTATAACAGATGCCCCCTAATGTGTGAGGTCAGAGGGGTCATACGATGGCCGAAATACATTATAAGTCCACCCCAGAAGTGGAGTTATGAAGAATCCCAAATGGAAGACCAACCACCCAACCAGCATAGTACATTGATACAACTCTGCACATCACTGCAAATACATATAGCAGTCCCAGATACATAAGAGTACAATGGCCATGAATATGCATGATACAAGATATCACATTAGTGGTCATCACCACGTACAATATACATAGATCAGAATCTCCATGATGAAGATATACAAAGGACCATGATCTCCATAATGGTTGAAGATATATAATGGATCAAGATCTCCATGATGGCTGGAAATGTCTGACATATACTGGAATCAAGTCACGAGAGCTGAAATCTCATGAACACTGGCACGATCAAGTAGGTAGCATATAAGGAATGCCACCAATCTGGAAGGTCTTCTACACAAACCGCTACGAGTACATGTCCTACTATGCGAATAGAGATGTCGAGGTCAAACATAGTAGTCCATCGTCTGATTAGCGGTCATTAATGTATACCATTAACAGATGCGAGATCACCCACCGATAATGAAAATGGGAATCAAAGTACTAGAGTGCAAACTAACAAGTGTGAATAAATGTGTTGAGGTCAAACACTTGAGAGGATCCATCGATCAGGGGACATTGATGTATTCCCAAATACTGTCGATGGCGAGAGAACCTGCCATTGATGACTGCAAGTCTCAAGGCACTCAAAATGACTCTAGATTCCAATCCCAGAATAAATGATTTGAAGTCTATGGGATGAAATCCGTTGGAAGGAGGGCATTAAGGAATCCCCCATCATCCAACAAAAGGTACTCAACAAAGCTATATGATGTGGAAGGACTCGATCATAAGGTGCATGAACCAGTAACTGTACCGGGAATGACCGACATGAAAAATCAAGATAACTGAGGAATGGCCAACTCAGGTTTCAACTTCCTTCAAACAAGAGCATAACAACGAATGGTGACTGGATAAAGGCAACATAGAATCGATATACAAACTGAGACATCTCTGCGATACATGAGGCATCGACAGAGGCTCCATAGGGACTGGAAGCTTCACCAGTCGGTGGAGATAAACTCAGACAAACGAGTACAGCTCCTAAAGTCAAAATATAAACCCAACCAATGGATGTGATATACAGTGCTTTGTTCGAAGGCGACACAACTCGACAACTGCCAAAGATAACATCTTTCCTTATCCGGCTTTTTGGTTTTTGGATTTTTTTGGACTTTTTCAATTATTTAAAAAGATTAAAAAATAATAAAATGGCTTTATAGTTACAGACTAGGAGGAGACGAGTGTCATAGGGGCAAACAAACTAGTTCCAAGTAGTGGAACATACCTATGCTCAATGCAAGGACACATGTGTAGGATAGCGACACTCGGGGGAAAATCTCCTCCCGGTAAAAAGGGAATTAAGCTGCAAAGGATATATAAAATGGCTCTGCATGGCTAGACATGGGACAAGCTTGGGCTATATGGCTGAAACACAATGTCAGGGAAGCTGACATAAAGCTCAATAAGGTAGGCAAAGATCATGATAATGCAATTACAACTTGACATATGGGAGTCCTGAGGGAAATAGGCCAGCAAAAGATCAAGAGGAGTATGAGGCTCTTGCGAAATGTCATGGCAATACTATACAACGGACTTCCACACCCTAAAAGACAAAAAGTCGGCATGGGCACCAAATGCAAATAAGGCGCTAACTAGGGTACCCATGTATGGTCAAGCTCTACCACCCATATGATGCCACTTCTAAAACAACAAGAAGGTTTTGTGACATAATAGAGTGGGTTCGTACCTAAGGCTATGATGAAACGGTCATAGGTCATGCAAAATGCAAACGGTGATGAAACCTAACATATATGCCAGTTTAGACATGATACCTGCAATCAGCACGAACGGGGCAATCGAATGGCTGAAACGACACTCGAAAAGGTCTCCTACATCAATAATTAGGTCAAAAACGGTCCAAAATGATTATAAATAGTCCAAACTATAGGAAAGGGGGTAAAAATTTTCAAAAATTTGAAAAATTTCTATAAATAGTAAATATTTCAAAACATTATAAAACATTTGAAATTTTTACCCAATTGAGCGAATTCCGAATTCAGATTTTCAACAGCGAATTCTGGGAGATCCAGCCGGTGGAATCCACTACCGTTTCTTCCAGGTACTTACCCATGCTCTTCTCTTCCATTTCAAAGTAATTTTTATCAAATTCCATGGTCATTTAAGGTTTCTAGGCCAAACTGAAAAATGCGCTGCGGCCCACGCGGAAATTGAGGGTTTTTCTGCGTATAGGGATGGCTAGATGTGGAAAATGCCCCCAAACCCGCGTACATACACTACTGTTTGTAAAACAGTCGCGTATGCGGCCGCGCATAAGGTTTTTTAAGTAATCTAATGGGAAAACTTGCAATTTTTGGTGTAGGATGGTCCTAGAGTGGAGAGAGCGTGAACATGGTGATGTAGAGGAGGTAGTAAGGGCCGATCTAATGGCTCAACAAGCGCTACGTGCATGTGGACTCTACAAGTTTTGGTGTCTTGGTGGCTTAAGGGCCAAACCAAGACTATTGCAGATGTTGGTGGATTATTGGGATCCGGACTCTG
Source organism: Pseudotsuga menziesii (assembly GCA_001517045.1). Classification (NCBI taxonomy): domain Eukaryota; kingdom Viridiplantae; phylum Streptophyta; class Pinopsida; order Pinales; family Pinaceae; genus Pseudotsuga; species Pseudotsuga menziesii. The sequence goes on from LPNX011140437.1 coordinate 311,911, forward strand.
AGTCCTTCCAGATAGATGGGATGTCCCTCACCATAGAGGTGGAGGACATATACTTTATTACTGGACTTTCCCGACGGGGGGAAGTAGTGAACCTTATTTCTCATGGTGGGCCTAGAGGTGGCCTGAATATCAACGAGTACATTACAGTGTACTGCTATCTAGACACAGAGAAGGTGGGGAGTCAGGTCCCAACCAACTCTATACAGGTGCTGGGCCTAAAGGCCATACTATTGACATTGGGTAGGATAGCAGGCTTGGCTTCACTCCACCAGGCCTCGCAGCCTCTGATGTTCTATGCAGTGGAGTGCATGCAACCCACGGTGTATGACTGGAGCACTACACTACTAAGCAACATGAAACATCATCTCAATGAGTGTAAGGCAAGTAGAGTACGGAAATTTGGGTTCAGTAGCATATTGAGCACGTTTTTCTTCGAGCGTGTTCCAGGGTTGAGCCCCAGATTTGACGTTCCTCTTCATGGGGTTCGAGATCCGGCACAACGGCGTTGGGCAGATGCTATGCGTAGACTGGGGGGAGGTAGGGTGGCCAACCCCTATCCAGCTGATTTCTTTCCGTGGTGGTGACGACAGATAGTTGCCATCGATGACTACCCCAATGTGGGGATAGATTTTCGGGTGGGACCTGGACATGCCGCTACCACCAGGATCGACATATGGCGATATAGGTAATGAATCTCGATCCTCTTTTTTTTAAACTTTTGACTTATTTAATTTTTTTTTTGTGTTTTCTGATTATATGAAATCAAAAGACATATTTTTGGGTGACAATACATAGTGACATCTACCATTTGCATGCATATGTGGGACCACGGCGGCCTGAAGGCTTCCCATGTCACAGACGGAGGGGAAGAGGAGATGATAGCACGGGTGTGGATGCGGAGCGGACACTCCAGAGCATTCATACCAAATTCGTTCGGTCGACACATAGAGTTCCCATGGCGCAAGTCGAGGACTTTCCTGAGGCTATGCAACGCCAGGTGGTGGGTGTACCACGAGCATGGGTGCGATTATTACGATGGCTAGCTAGAGCCGTAGTGACCTTCCATGATCACAACCCCCCCCCTCCTCCACAGGCTTAGAGACCTGGGAGTGACACATTTTGTATTACCGTGTATTATATTCTGGTGGCTCGAGAGCCCCATTTTTGTATCATGACACTATGTATTACCACATTTTGGATGTTATATAATTTTTTTTATGGTGATCGGTTTATTTATTTACATGTGTGAAAATTTTGTGTTTGTGATGATTTTACTGTGTATGAAACAAATGCCAACCTAACACGTAGTTAGCATATGATTCAACAACTTGATTATTAATTCTTGGAATATGTATGTATGTTATATTGTCAAATTGTCGTTCTAATAATCTCACACGTAAGAATCTTCTTAATAACGTTGGATCTCTAACATGGTACAAACCATTAAGCTGTGACACTACTAACTCTGAATCAAGATGTACCTCAAGAGAGAGAATGCCATGTGAAATGGCATCTCGTAGAAGCTCAATAACGACACTATATTCAGCAACATTGTTTGAAGATGGCCGTAGACATACGCCCCCTAAAGACAGTACCTGACCCATAGGAGTATAAATCACCCAGGCAGCAGAGGCTGAGTGTTGAGTGTGACGGCTCGCACCATCCGCGAATCCTATGTAGGTGGAAGATTCCATTGACATATGCCAATAGAAACGAAAACTAATCACAAACCCGATCACGATAAGAAAAAGACCTAACTATGCAAAACTATACAATAATATACAATAACCATCCTTGGCTGAAAATCATGCATAGTACTTCTTGAGATAGAGCCCATTTCTAGGCTCTGCCAAGGCCGTTCCCTCATAATCCACTAACTCATAAGCACCCTTCTCTAACACGCGTTTGACGACATAAGGACCATGCCACATGGGGTTAGACTTTCTTTCCCCCAAGGGTTCTTTCGGTTGATCCCACAAAAGGACCAAGTCTCCCTCACTAAACCTCCTTGGACAGACAAGATTATCGTATTGGACCTTTACGTGACGTTTATTTACCTCTAGAGCTACCAAGGCATCTCGACGCTGCTCATCAAGTTGCTCAAGGTGGACCAAACGCTCCTCCAATGGTGAAGTGTCTGGTAAGAGTTCTACAGCTAGCTTCAAAGAAGGAATCTCGCATTCAACTGGCAATATTGACTCCACTCCATGTACAAGTTGATATGGAGAAAAACCCGTGGCAGTCTTAACCGTGGTTCTATACGCCCACAAAGCATGATATAACATGATGTGCCAATTATTCTTGCTCTGTGTGATGGTTCATTGGAGAATGGATTTGAGTGATTTATTCACTACTTCCACCTATCCATTCGCTTGAGGGTAGTAAGAGGAGGAATGCTCTTGCTTGTACCCTAACTTTGATGCCAACTCTTCCATCATACGATTCGGAAAGTGCAAGCCATGGTCAGTGACAAGCTCTTTCGCAATCCCGAACCGAGTAATAATCTGGTTGAATATGAAGTGCGCCGCTATCTCACCATCGGATTTAACTGTAGGCATAGCCTCAGCCCATTTCATGAAGTAATCAACAACCACTATGATATGATGATGCCCCCTAGCCGAAGCTGGGTTGCAATCCATAAAATCAAGCCCCCACTTAGTGAAGGGACCGACGGTGATGATGGGATATAACGGGGCAGGTTTCAAGCGCATATTACGTGCGAACACTTGGCAAGGGTGGCACCTCTTGACCGCATCTACACAATCCTTAAAGATCGATGACCAGAAATAACCCACTCTTAATATTTTTTGGGCTGTAGAAAGCCCAGATAAATGACCACCACACGCCCCTCCGTGGCAGTCATTTAGCACTACCTTAGCCTCATCATGAGTCAAACAACGACGTAAAATGGAATCTACCCCACGGTGGTATAAACTGTTATCCACTATGGGGTAGTTCTTAGACACGTGACGTAATCGTCGTCGTTCATCCCGTGAGAGATGAGTAGGGACCTTCAATGTCTGTAGATATATAATGATATCCCCATACCATGGGTCTAAAGTTGAGATTAAGAAGATGTGCTCATCGACAAACGTATCTTCACAAACCAACTCCTCGGCCTCTCTTGGGAAATTCGATATAAGCTCTACAAAAATTGACGATTTCTTCGATTTTGCCAAAACAAATTCGAGATCGAATTCTTGCAGGATGACAATCCATTTATTATATTTTCTCCCAATCATCCTTCGAGTGAGGATGAATTGAAACGGATTGACATGGGCTACAACCAAGGTCTGGCGAAGGAGAATATAATGTCTCAACCGTTGAACCGCATGTATGGTAGCTAAACTTAAGCTTCTCAACATGAGAATAACGAATCTCTGTGTCAATAAGGTTCCAGCTCAAATAGTATATGACATGCTCTTGGAGCTCCTCATCCTCTTGAACCAAAACCATACCAATCATCTCCATGGATGCGGCCACATCAAGTAGAAAATCATGGCTATAGTCTGGGGGACTAATCTCTGGGGCCGATGCTAGGGCTCGCTTGAGTGTATCAAAGGACTCCTGGGCTCACTCATCCCAACAAAAGGCAGTGTCCTTCTTCAAAAGACGCATGAAGCCTCTAGTCAAATTGGCAAAGTTGACAACAAATCTTCGTAAGAAGTTTTCCATGCCTTGCAAACATTGAAGATGACAAATATTTCTCGGGGGAGACAACTGAAGTATTGCCTCAACCTTCAAAGGGTCGACTCTTATACCCTCTTTAGAAACGATGAATCCTAACAAGCGACCTGACTTCACACAAAAGATGCACTTATGAGGATTTAGCCTAACCAAAAAATGTCGTCATCTTTCGAATACCAATATCAAGTGATAGGAATGACGCATTCTCATATGAGAATGAGCAGCAAGGTCATCCAAAAATACTTTGATAATTGACTTGAGATCATGGAAGATCGAGGTCATTGCCCGTTGAAATGTAGCTCCGGCGTTTTTAAGGCCGAAAGGCATTTTTCGATATGCAAAAGTTCCCTAAGGACAAATAAATGCAGTATTATGTTGGTCCTTAGGTTTAATTTGTATCTGATTATATCCGAAAAATCCGTCCATAAAGGAAAAAGCCCCGCTACCAGTACACTCATCCAAAATATGATCAATAAATGGTGTGGGGAAATTGTCCTTAAGACAGGCACGATTCAAATCGCAAAAATCAGTACATATGCGGATCGCTCCCTGCTTCTTATCCACCGGAACGGGATTTGAAACCCACTTCGTCAAGGGAATGTGATAGATAAAACCGGCTTTCAACAGTTTCTCTATCTCTGTCTTAATGGCAGGTGCTTTCCTAGGATTCACTGCACGTAAACGCTGTCGAACAGGCTTAGCGTTGGGGTAAGTCTTAATCTCGTGTTCGCCAATTCGAGGGTTGATTCCTGGAATTTTGTCGTAATACCAAGCAAAGGTATCATGAAATTCTTTGAATAGCTCGGTATATTCTAGAATCTCAGCATGGGAACATTCTGCCCCAATATAGACATTCTCTATCCTACCAGGATCGCGAGAGATATTGATAGGAATCGTTTAAGATATGTTAGCCATGTTTCCATCAGCCATCGGACTAGGAGAGCTTAATGGAACCATAGGACTACCAATTCTCTCACTAAGAACTGCCCTAAATTCCTCACGCTCCAAGCGGTCAAGCTCGGGAAGAAAGTAAGATCTATGATGAAGTTCCTCCCATGGTGGCTCAACTCCTGACATGGCCTCGATAATTGCTTCATCTGAAGGGAAAACCATATCAAGGCAGTCGTGTGCGTGAGAAGACTGCACTGCCCATGTCGGCAGCACATAAGGGTCCTCCTCCTCTGTCTGTGAAGAGGAAGGACTAGGCTCTGCAACAGACTCAAGATTGGCTTGATAAGCTATCATAGTTGTAGGAAATGACACGTTCGTCACGATGGGCTCACTCAGACTACTCGGTGTAGGAAGGACCCAAGGGTCTTCAATATGACTCATGCGAAAAGACATCGATCTCATAGATGTCGAAGCCTCACCGGAACTAGACCCTATCATAAGGACCGATGCAGGACAACTAAAGCTTCCCATGAGGGATGGATACATGCCTACACCCACGCTCCTAGTTGCCGGCTGAGAGTGTTCAACGATCGGGATTGAAGCTCCCGAAGATGCGGTAACAGACGGATTCTTGAATGTCGTTTGATCAATCGTGGCTATCTTCCCATTGAATGGAAAACATACAACGCGAAATAGGGAAGAAGCAACAGCTTGCATACTGTACATCCAATTCCTACCTAGCAAGAGATTGTAGTCAAGGGGCACATCAACCACCTCGACCTCTATCGCAATGGTCTTCCCTCCCAAACGGACCTTAAGGGAAGGAAGGATGCCGTGCGGCCTAAACGATCTCCCATCGAACACAGTTAACATGGTCGCTGATTTAGACAGCTCAGGGGAACCTAAACCCTTCCAACACGATAAAAACATCACAGAAGTGGCAATGCCTTCGTCAATCACAGTGCGCTTAACGGTCATATTAAGACATTCTACGTGAATCAAAAGAGACACATAGTAAGGCAAGGGAGGCTGAAGTCCTGCGGTTTCAAATTTAATCATGGAGGAAGAATCATCATCATTCACACTAAGGGCAGAAAGCAAAGCCTTCCTTTGTGAAGGACAACTCTGAAGCACTTCCAATGCAGACATCGCACAAGGAGTGTGGCCCAAATCCTCGACAATTGAATAGCTCTGGGCAGCTCGGGCATTAGGATTGTGGCCCGAATGTTTAAGGACTCCCTTAGGAATGCGAGGTGCAGCTTCAGGTTTATCCACAGGTTTCTTAATATGCAAAGGAGACCCTGGTGGATCAGGTTCCTTTCCTGGGCTGGGTTGTGACGAACCATAGTCCTTCGCATGGGTCACAAATTTCGTAGCACGCACCATGTTAATGCAACCACAACCAATACCCTCTGGCGGATCTTGATCACCACCAAACTGATCATGGGTCCTCAAGTTCATATTTTGATTGTGAGGTAAAGGGTTAGTTAGCACAGCTGGGCCCTGTGCCAAGAATCTCGAGGCTTCATCGATACGAGGGCACAAGTAAGTGAGGTGATCATCCTTAGAAAACTTGCAAGGGAATTTAACCTTATGTTTAGCTTGCTTGTCCCCCCTAGCATTACGGGCGTTCTTTCCATGATTATTAGCATTCTCATTCTTATTCCCACCCTTACAATTATTCTTACCCTTCTTTATATTCCGTCTGGGCTGTTGGTTACCCTTTTGGTCCGACGATTGTACTGAAAGCACACTCGCCATTTGGGCAGGTTGAGATGAAGCCATAGCTTGTCCCAAAGCAGATTGGTTGATTGACAATTGACTAACTTGTTTTGCAACCGAATCCGCAGGTTTAGCACTCGCACACCCCACAATGCCATCGGCATGTGGTCCAGGTTTAACTTTGGGTTCGAAACTAGAACGCAGAGTGTTGGGAATGATATCATATAACAAACCGGACTGAGCATAAATCAAGTCCAGTTCCTGCGCCCTAAAAATCGCATGTTCCTCATTCTGCACTCCGGATGTAGAAACATCCTTCACTATATACGGCAATAACGACTTAAGGAACCATTCGAGGAGGAATTCCAGTGATATAAAGTCTTTAATTAACCTCTTCTGTCTACGCCACTCTTGGATATGATCCGAGATATGTGTGGTTTTATCCTGCCAAAATGTCAACAAGAGTTCAGTACCAACTTCATAATGCACTGGTAGCTGGAAGTGGTTAAGAAAATTCATTGCTAGGTCATCGAACAAAGCGAAAGCTCCCCTAGGTAACTCTATATACCATTTCGCGGCAGGCCCTGTAAGGGTGTGTTGAAATAGTCTCAAACGGATTGAGTCCTAATGTAAGGAATTCAAAGAGAACCATAGGTGAAAAGTAGTAACGTGTTTGCTCGGATCCTCTCCCAGTTTTCCCTCGAACTTGGGTATGTCCGAGGGAAGCTTAGTAGGGATAGCCGTCCAAGCTGGGTCATGAGCTACAAGATCGTTCGTCAATCTCAACAAGTCAGGAAGATTCAGCGTTGTGAGGAAAGGGATCCTAGGATGATGAGGTCGATGGACCGCTCCCTAATAGTTCTAATTCACATAGGTCTGATTACCACCATGGCCTTGGCCATAGTGCCCTCCTCCCGTTTGACCCATGTAGGGTGGCTTGGAAGTACCATAGTGTGGTGGACCTTGACTAGTCGAAGCTACAAAGCTGTAATTTGGAGAGTAAGCAGGTTGTTGATACCCGCCCCCAGAAGGTGAAGAACCCTGTCCATACTGCGTCCCATAATAAGGTCCATAAGTCATCGCATGCGATGTCCCGTGAGACACTTCGTAGGTAGGAAGATACGCTCTGGAAGTAGGAATATACATACCAGAAGTAGGGATATACGCCCCAAAAGTAGTCACATGACCTCTATAATTATGAACATAACCTCTCGAAGCAATGGGCGGTATGTAAACCTGAGACACAATTAGTCTAGTAACCACAGTATGGACATGACTCGTAGCAACGTTTTGGCCCGAAGGACCACGTGAATGAGGTGGAGGGTGAACATTCAAAGAAATAGGGATAGAGGACGAAGGGATCTATGTAATTAAGTACGTACTATTCCCTATAGTCACTCATCTTGGATCTAGTATCCTAATAGGATCACTAACCCTAGACCTAGGAGGAACATGTGATGTATCTTCCACCACCAGGATGGAGGGTGCAATGTGACTAGTGCTCCCAAACCTCTCCGCATGGTAAGGAATGAGAGTGCCCCCAGGCATAGTGTTAGGCTCAAACTCATATTTGACATGAAATTCCAAATCATGTGTGGGAAAACCAGACATACCATAACTACCATAACTAGTGCTTGCGGGTTCGAAATGAGTCTCGGCTTCCTCCGGCATTCCATACCGGTAATGCGTCAATGGGGAATCAACCCTAGAGTGAGTAGGTCTATCATGAAAGGTTCCTATCTTAGAAATAACAGGACCTAACTTAGTCAAGTTGGGTGAAGGATCATAGGTAGGAGTAAACTCCCCATCTTCCACATGAATGGGAGAAGGTGGTTCATGAATACCTTCTATATGGTCTCCCATGGTGTGTGAATCAATGTGCGAAGTAGTCCGCCTAGATTGTCTATGTCTCTCTCCAAAAGGAGGAGGAGATGTAGAAGGAGAAAGCCCTGCTAAACGACGAGAACGATGAGGAGCCGCACCCGAATCCACAATGACTCAAAAAATAGAAAAGACTCTCTATCTACGCAAACCCTAGGCAAGTTATCATGCACAGAGCAATCACCAATAAAATCTAAAGCCAAATGGAAGCAATCAAGGGCAGGATAAGTTAGCTCCTGAATGAAGCAGGTATGTATTGCCTAGGAGAGGCTTGAGACTCCCATACAAATAAGTGGAGGTATGTAACCAATTGTTGTGGCCCTTAGCTTCAACGCGTAAAGCGACTATGCTGTCCGACCCCAACCTGGCCGGGACACCCATAGAATAACCCCTGCAATGTACCCCCTCGATATCCTAGGTAAGGCCACTAAGGTCACCTCAATATAATCAATGCTCAGGTGGACAGTCGCAGGTGGGATTGACCGTATGGGCAGGGTAGCAAAGCTCGAAACTCTCGAAAGAGCCCCCAGATACGAAAAAAATACTGGAAATATATCTGGTGCTACTAAGTTATGACTAGGGGTCATCCCAATCAATAACCACTTACACTGCCTCGTGCTTAACTCCCTTTTGAGAGGAGGATCCTGAGAAACATTGGTTATACCAAGGATTTCAAACACTCACGTGGATAGACACATACATGTTGTTGTTTAGTGGTCTTGGACAATTTACTCACAATGAACTATTCCAGGACCCTAAAACCTAATCTTGTTGGTGCAGCCTATAAAATAAAAGGGTGTAATTCATTTTAATTAAGCGTTGATTTTAATTGGCTTTATTACTCAAAAGAGGGATATGGTTGCGCAACTAATGGTGTTATGACACAACATGAAGTAAAATGCACACCTAAAAATCAATGCAAATGCATTGTGTCCATGAAAACAGGGTATGCTACTACGTGAAATGCATAATTTTTCTTCAAATGATGAATGCAAGCTTTCTTATATGAAATCCTAACTAATACTCCAAAGCAAATCTAGTGCAAGTACAATGCAAAATGCAAAATGCAATGCATGATGATAAGCAAATATTTTTGGATTTTTTAAAATAAAATGAGATATTAAAAGAAAAAGAATGATTCTACAACCCCTAGACTCTGCAAACAAACTCAAGCAACACTCAAGCAAAGCACTAAGGTAAAATAAATCTAATGCACTAATCCCAAACAAAAAATCGAAAATGCCATGACAAGAACCTTTAAAAAAAAAAATTACCCTACAAAAAAACGTCTCTGGTCAGACACAGAGGTGTATACAGACTCAGGCAATATCAAAAGAGACTCAGCAATCATCAAACTTCACCCAGCAACCTTTTAACTTCCACTAGAAGGAAAAACTAAGGGCATATGCGACTGTTCGCAGTAAACCTGCGTGTATACATGGAAATAGCAGAGAAACCTGCGTGTATACACGACTGTGAGCTCTAAACTCGTGTACAAGAAGAAAAGTGCATAAAAATCAAGGCAAACAGACAAGCTGAGACAAACTTCACACCAATTAGACACTACCAGGAAAACATGCCCCCAGACCTGACACAAAAACAAGAGAGAAAGAGCAATTCAAAGTCATTGAATGCCGATAGAAAACCCCCAAAGGACAACTGCAAGGAACTCCCCAGCGGAGTCGCCAATTCTGTTATGGAGAGAAATTCCTATGGCTTGGGGTACCACAATAGACAGCTTGACTCCAGAAATCAATCCTTTCCAATATGCAATAGAAATTAAATGTCTAACACTAAAGGATCAGACCTCGTACCTTATTCCGGATGGTTGAAGTAGATCCCCATTGAGCTTTCCAACTCCATCTTGAATTGATAGATTACTTCCTCAAAAACAAGTAAACAATACAAGCATACTATATATCATGGTGTTAGATCTATTCTAGCATATATAATCAACAATGCATAAACATTTGAAATCATCCAATGGATAAAATATTCATTCAAACACACATTATTGGACAGGAAAAGATATTTCTATTAATATAAATCAGAGATTACAATAGATACAACCTTTGTCGGCACTTCTGCGAATTGGAGAAAATGAATCCCCCACTTGGGCCTCCACCACTTCAATCCCCCATCTCTCGATAGCAAGCTCACTAGCAAAAGGAAAGCTCGGGAAGAACACAAAAGTGCTCCAAGGGACAAAGGGATGCAGACTCAAGCATAAGTTCTGGAAAAAATGAACTATAGTTTCTTTGCTCTCAATTCTCTCTTATGCCTTCAATGTACCAAGGAGTTCCTTATATAGCTTTTCAAAGGGGTAATGAAAGGTCGAATCCGAGCGATCTCAAGGCATATGGAAGGCTAGGAGTCAAGTGAGTCGGATCCATGTCAAGGAAAACTCCAAAAGGATTTGGATTTTGTACACATCCTGATGTACACGGTTTTAGTGGTCAAACCCACGTATATACGCGATTATAGGTTTAAAAGTCACGTGTATCATTTTTCACATGTTTTTAGGGATGGTCAAGGAAACATCAAAGGAAAAAAGTGGTCTAAGGGGTCCAAAGAGTCTGCAGTGGGACAGGGGAAAGGCCATACAAGTGTGATTCACCTGGAGTGGTAAAATCAACTATAACACTATGGTGTTCCTCCAATATCATTATAGGCAATTATATCCATATACAATTATTTCAAATAACCCTTGCTAGCATAACAATGAATTGGTACATTGAACAACTCTCTACAACACATCTCAACTTTGTGTCATTAGCCTCCACTTTTCTCACATTCTTATAGTTACCTATCTGACATGACAAGGGAGTATAGATTATTTTATTATTCAATCATAATACAACTACCCATATCATGGACTATTACCGAAAATAACATGCGATCAATGAGGAAAAAAAATGTTTCCCTAGTATATATGGTATAGATCTAGAACAAAACATAAACAAACATGAAAACCTTTCCCTAGATATAGTATGATTACTATATTAGAATGAAGCCTTACCTTTTTATGAAGCATGTCCCTGCTAACTGGAAATATTTAGCTCAGTTGACATTGCAGAACTTGCAAATATTAGAGCCAACAAGAAACAAGGAAACATACAAGATAAACTAACATATCTATATCAATGAGATAAGAGAAAGATAATAAACAATGAATTACAAAATATTTACGGGAAAGGAAATTATCTTGAATTAATAAAATGAAGGAAATATTACAACCAAAGAGCCTTGGTGTTGTCATTCTCTCCACAAGTCTTTTGCCTCAATCTTTAATCTCTTTGCCTCTCAATTATAGAAGAATTTCAACAGCATAAAGGTGCTTTCTCGGTATTACCCAAAATGTGAAGGTAGGATTTTATTTATAGGCCCAAAAGGGATCAAATGGGTTGAGTATTACTTGGAGGAAGTTGTGGGATCATCCCTGGGGATTAGGGGCTCGACTTCCACCTAGTCTAGTTGGTTGGGATAAGCCTTCACAAGGGATTTCTTCTAGAAAGCTCTTGAAACTTCTCTTTTTTCCTTTTAATCGGCATCGACGCACCTTGCACACTAGAAAGTGGTGTCAATAAGAGAAAACACTCGTATAAAGGAAAGGAGTGTCATAGACACCCTTTTCCCATTAGCAACCAACGTCATCCCAGTCTAACGCCTTCTGTCAAGAGGCTGGGTGCGTTAGTGCTAGTAGAAATGGGATTCTGGAAAGGAAAGAACTCATCTCAAGTCCTTTTGGCATATATCCTCTAGGTATTTAGGAAAATGACAAAATTTTGGTATAATAGATTCTCCCCCAGTGTATGAAGCTAGAGGGATGTGATAGGTGAAATGCTTTGATAGATGTAGTTTGGAAGATGAGGAAAAAGACTATCGGTTGAAGACTTTTTATAGTACCATATACTCTGAGCTATGAATATTGAATCACTCGAGACATGGATACTGACCAATACATTATATATCCTTACATAAATGGCCAGGTCATGGATACCAATATACAATGTAGATCCAAATTTGGACATAGCTACCAGAAATACACTATAGATCTATGTCATCACGACTCAAACTTGAGCATAGCCACCAGACATACGTTGTGTATCTATGAAGTGACTTAGTCAAAAGATAATCCATTGCGACTTGGGAGAGGAAAATATTCAAGTGAATTCCTAAACACCCAAGGTCTTCATCCCAATCATCAAATAGTACGATTCTATCCATGCGAATATATTTCCTCATGTTGAACATGGTAGAAACCACTTTATTACTAGTCGCTGATGTTACCGTTAACAAGTGAGAGGGAAATCATCATTGATGTCAATGATTCCCAAGGTACCCTAGTACATTCCTTCGAATGTGAATAAATGAGTTGAAGTCGAACAATTGACATAATATTTCAATCAAAGGATAATGATGGAAGCCTACTGTCGAAAGAGTGGAAACCTCCCATTAAGGCATGCATGCTTCAAAGTACTAACTGGTTTCTAAGACTAATTCTCGGATGATGTGCTAGTGTTGATGGGAAAAAACTCATCAAAGGAGGTCCATAATGTTTCCCCCCATCATCGACATGAAACTAGAACAAAGTGGTTTGAAGTGATCTTGATTATGGAGCAACCATGGGACTAATTTAGAGATGACCGCCACAAATTAAGGTAAGGTAATTGCAGAGGTTAGTTTTGGTAAAATACTCCCCTTGAACATTCAATGACATGACAAGTGACTTTGGTAACATTAAATCAACAAGGCATAGACAAGACATAGTGTAAATAAAAGACGATGCATTCTTTGAATGACTCTAAGAAGTAAAATGACTCATGAAAGTGGATCGATTTGAGGACAAGATGATTACCCAACTATTTGAATGAAATACAGATAGTTTCCATGTTCAAGGGTGACTACAAGATTCCATTAATACAAATAAAAAACTTTTCCCATTCCCTTAATTTCCCCATCATGATGGATGGGTACCTCTTTGATTTTTAACGAGCTAGAAAAGAGTAACAAATGCTTGATATAGCTCATCATAGGATGAGTCCAATCTCACATGTTTTACAAACCTGAGAGAGGAAGGGTTCGGTCCCAAAAAGAAAACTTCATTGTTTGATTTTAACGAGTCCAAAGAAGGTAAACTCAATGTCGTTTCATGTCTAGAGAGTCTGAAAGGACTAAAGAAGACTCCAATGTGGAAATTTTCGTAAATTTAGTCCCCAAGGTCCGAAAAAGTGTAAAATGATACCTATGGGAACTCTTCTAGCTGTGATAAAATAGTGTGTACCTTTTTCATAAATAAGTCTAAACAGTTTGAAAAAGGGGTAAACTATCACCGAATAGACGGCGTTTCAAATACTTTTACAAGCGTGAAAGAAACAAGTTTGCTTGGTGATATTTTCCTGTTTAGAGAGTTTGAAAAGAGCTTAAAGACAACTCTGGGGGGTTCCTTTTTCATATAGGTTTTATGGGTCCAAAAAAGTGATAAAACTGTACTTGACACCTTTTCGCTTAGTTTTTAATGAGCATAACTATGGTATCAAAGTCACTCAAAAAATGTTTCATTTTGAAAAGGAGCACGAAAAAAGTAAAAAAAAAAACTCCTCCATAGCCAAAAGTTCTTCAATTTAACCTGAAATCTCTAAAATTAGGTATTAGAACTCTTTTTTGATTCAAAACATTATTAAAATGGTAAATAAAAATANTTTGGTGTGGAGATTGTAGGAGCTTTGTTCAACTGTTCAACATTCTGTCAGATTCAAGTAAATTTCCTATCCTTCCTCTTTAATTTGATGATAGAATTTCATGTTTAGCTAGGTTTTTAGTATAATTTTGATTGTTTGTTTGGTGGTTAAGAGCGTTCCCCAGACAACACTCTTCTCCCTTTTAGGAAGTGCACCAATGCACCTATCGAAAAGGGAAAAAGGCATAATCCCTACTCTATTTGAAAGCAGAAAGTGCTCCAACACACTATTTTTATGGGGGAAGTGCGCCGACATCCTCAAAAATTTTAAAACCATAGATTTAAGCCAAAATTTGAAAATTCCTCGGTAAATAATGTTTCTAATGGTTTTTTTAATTATCTTATGCATGTTTTTTGAAAGAAAAAAGGTCATTTGGAAGGAGAGGGAACATGACCTAGATTACTCTTAAGTTTTAAACAATCCCTATATTGTATTGGATTTGAGAGAGTGTGGGCTATTAAAGTTCTCCTAGATTCTGGGAATGAGGGACCATGTTCATTTATTGGATCACTTGATCTGAAAGTGGGATCCAGAACAACAACATTTCCAAGTTGGAACTCACATTCTCACTCTAGATGTGGAAGACATCTATTTTATCACCAGACTCTCAAGGAAAGGAAGCCTTGTGTCACTCTCCGATCCAAGAGGGAGAGACATGTCATGTTCCCATCCCAATGAGACTACTAGTTGATTATGTTTCACCCACCTACTAGCTCCCTAGGTTGGGGAGGAGACATTAAACCTTGTAATAAGGGAGCCATGGTACCCAAGAGAACCTTAGTTTTTCATTTACACATTAAATTGTGTCATAAAAATAATAAATAGGGATAAAATAAAGTGGCATTGCTCATAAGGACATTTGGAGGTTCATGGAGACGTTGGGTGACTAGATTCTTCCTTACACATGTCATGACTTGACCCAAAATTTGAGATTATGAGTAATGGAACATTATTGGAAGGTAAATAGGTGTCAAGGGACATATCATTATCCCAAGGATTGGAATGGTTTAAGAGGAATAACTCCCCATAGAAGAGGAAGAGGCTAGGAATAAACTAGGTGCCACTTGGAGAGAGATTCCCTACGTTTATGACAACAATGATGGAATATTATATGAAAAGTCAGACTTGATTGTATACCTATGAAAATATGAAATTTCATGGATAAAAATATCCTCCAAGAGGATGCACTTGGGGCTTGGTGGCAACAATTTGAATTTGGAGGAAGATGAAGGGTTGAGGAGAGGGTTAAGTGTCATGGAGGTTACTAAACATCAAGGATGAGTTGGAGGAATCCTATGGGAGTGAATTAGAAATTGGAGGGACTTATTATGGTTATAAAAATATTTCATGAGGAATGAGAATGGATTTTGATAATATCATAAATTTCCTTTGGCATTTTGGAAAGCACTAGCTTGTCCATTTCACGATGAGTGCTCACTTATCCTGCTAGTGAGCCAATTTCGAGAGAGTGATAATCTAATCCAAGTTGGATGTCGGAAATTCCACCATGACCTCTCATATGGAGCTTCATGGAGTGTTTATACTACATATAGAAGGATTCTATTGTTTGTGACCCATATTTATTCCCATTCTCTCAATCCACACTTCAATATTTCCATATTTCTCTATGATTGCGCACATGTGTGAATGGTGGTTGCACCACATTGAGTACAGTTGATTAAAAAGAATGGGTGAATGATTTATGGCTCTTTAATATGTCCCTAATCATCTCTATAAGTCAAAATGAGGAGAAATACATATGCAAATGCCCACATTTCCAAGCTTTGTTGTGATTAGTTTCCATGTGTTGATTTCCCATTTCAATGGAGTTGTATATCTGATGTATGTTGCGACTTGGATATGATATTATATGATTTTAGTGAGATATTAAAATTATGTTAATGGTAAATATTAATTATTCTCTGTTATGAACCATTATATATACAAATTGTGAGTCAAAGTTGAGCTTTTACATGTTGTTTCTCTTCAACAAATAACACTGAATTTATGCATTCGAATATGAAGCTTCAAACATCTGTTGCAGAACTATTAAACATAAAAAATTAAATTAAGTATAATAAAAGTCACCATAATATTTTTTACAGTTTGGGAGTGTCTCATAGGATTTGGAGACCCATTTCTACTCACACCCTAGGGGGATTTGCACCATAAATTGCTAGTATTTTTACCATTTTTTCCAATGTTCCCAAATATAGTTGAATATGTATATAAAATATCATAAATTTATCCAATATTCCATTAATTTTTCCTAATACTCACCATATCAGTTCCTACCAATTTCGATACCCTCTTGTGCCATTCGAATCCCCTAGAGTCAAGACTAGTCAAGGCAAGTAATTTCCCCCAAATTCTGCCTTTGTTGGGAAATTTTGAATTGGGTCATTAACATGGTATTAGAGAATGATATTATAACATTTTGGAGTCCTATATTCATGTTTCACAATTATTATATCCATCCATTAGAAACTAAAACTAGAGACCTTAAGAGTGCAAGGGAAGAAAGTGGCAAAGCTAGTTCTTTTTACAAGAAGATTAAGGCAAAACTAGGACTGGGAGATATGGATGACAAATAAAGTAATAAGGAGATTAAGACCTTCATTAAATAATATCTTGAAGGGATTTCCAAACAATTTATTCAATGGTTCGAATTTTTGGCTAGCCAGCTTGGGGGCAAGTCAACGCCAGGGAGTAGTAATAGTTCACCTCATGTTGAGAAGAATACCAATGGGGAGGCCATTTTTTCAAAGAGTGGACCTTATAACTGACCTCACGAGTTCAAGAATCAGAATGGACTTGAAATACATAAATTTATAGAGTCCAAAGAAGGACCTTACACTACTTATGATGTGAGGGAAGATACAAATGATTGGAAACAACTCAGTGATGAATGACGTAGGAAAGTCCTACCTTTCAGTCAGTTCATTAGAGCCTCTCTTCAGTTTAAGCGAGGAGGAAGTGGGAATAGGGATCCTCCTATTAATATTGAATTAAGTTACACCATGGGAAAATTAAATATTCCTTCCTTTGATGGTTCCTCACAAATGTCTGCTAGTGCTTGGTTGCAGAAATTAAGTGTGTATTTTCAGTTAAATACTATGGTTGAAGAAGATGCATTGAAAATGGCCATTTCGCATCTTGAAGGGGAAGCTAGTGATTGGTGGTTCCATGGACTTATAAACTTGGGACATGATCATATTTTATCTTATGAGGGTTTCTCCAATGCATTAATGGATGGATTTGAAAGGAAATACCCCGAACTTCCTTTCAAAGAACTAGTGCAATTGAAGAAAGTAGGAACTCCTAAAGCATATATGTTAGAATTTGAAAAGATTTCAGTAATGGTTTATGATGTTTCTATGGATAGGTTGGTTTTATTGTTTACTAGAGGATTGAAATAATCTTTGAGAAGGCTCATGGAATCCCAAAAGCCAACCACTTTGAAGGATGCCATGAATTTGACAAGAGATTTGCAGAATGTGTTGCCAAGAACCAAATACCCCCACAAGCCAAATTTCCATTCCAAGTTCAAGGAAGGTAATAAAACATGGAAAAATGAATCTTCTACCAAAGAAAATAAAGGAGTACCAAGAAAATAAGAACTTCGAAGAAAGAATCTATGTTTCACATGTCAACAACCTTGGGTTCTGGGACATAGACGTGCCAAGGGGAAGGCACACTAAATTGAAGTTTTATTTGAATATGCTGAAGAGGAGGAGGAGGAGGAGGACACACAACTTTCACATCAAGAGGAGGGGTATGAAAAAACAGAAGAATAACAACCCACTCACGAAACAAGAAAAATTGCAGTACTCTCAGGTGTGCTTAGGTTCCACACCTTGAGGCTAAAGTGTAACATACAAGGCCAAAAGGTCACGATTCTATCAAATGGTGGAGCCACTCATAACTTCATATATGCAGCATTGGTGGAGAGGATACAGTTACAAGATGAAACTTTTGACAGTTTTACAGTCATCATTCCAGGTAACAATTCTATGTACTGCATTAAATGCATTCCAAAGATTCAAGTTACTATAGGAAATCATACTATCATTGACAATTTTTATGTAGTGAATGTGGATGATACAGATGTGGTTTTGGGAGTATAGTGGTTGTATTCTTTTGGGGAACATACAATTATCTATCAAGTACCTAAAATGAGGTTCAAAAATTTGGAAGGGAAACCCATCTTGTTGAGGAGAATGCACACTTGCCCAAATCAAGTGGTGTCCTCTCACAACATGAGGTCTATATTGAGGCATAGAGACATAGTCTGGGATGATGACTTTTTAATTACATCTCCTAAACCTTATTTGAATTTCACTAAGGATTCTAAGGATAAAGATCAATTATTGAGTAAGTATGAAAGCATTTTTGGATACCTCCCCTAGGAATACCACCAGACAGAGGGGTAGAGAATATCATTAAGTTAGAGATAGGAACACAACCTATCAAATTGAAACCTTATAGACACCGAAAAAGGATTCAATATGAGATTGAGGAGGCCATTAAAGAACTCTTGGATTTGGGTCTCATAAGGCCTAGTTCTAGCCCATCTACTTCTTCAGTTGTCATGGTAAATAAAAAGGATGGAACTTTGAGGATGTGCATTGATTTTAGATCATTGAATAAGAAGAAAATGAAGAATAGATATCACATCCAAAGGATTGATGAGCTCATGGATTATCTCCATGGAGCCAAGTTCTTCTCAAATATTGACCTTACATATGGTTATCATCAAATTCGAATGAGGGTAGAAGAGATACCAAAGACTGCTTTCAAATGCCACTATGGTCACTTTGAGTTTGCTTCCATGCCCTTTGGCTTGACAAATGCACCCGCCAAATTCCAATAATACATGAAAAATATCTTCCACAAGTAACTTCATAAGTTTGTACTAGTTTTCTTTGATGACATTCTTATTTACAGTAAAAGTTGGAAGGAACATTTGCATCATCCAGAAGAGGTATTAAAAATTATGCATGATCAATCTTTGTTTGCTAAACTGTCAAAATGTGAGTTTGGTTTGACATATCTCTTGTATATTGGACACATCATTGGTTAAGATGGTGTGAAGGTGGATATGGAGAAAATCATAGCCATTATAGAATGGTCTCGTCCCAAAAATATCATTGAATTGAGAGGATTCATTGGAATTTACACCTACAATATAAAGTTTGTTAAGTGGTTCTCCCAACTCACTTCACCTCTCACTGATTTGACAAAGAAATATTCTTTCCAATGGAATGAATGGGATTACAAATATTTCCAAATAATGAAAGAGGTAATAAGCAATTGCCCTATTCTATCCTTGCCTGATTTTTCTAAACCATTTGTCTTGGAATGTGATGCATCAGGGGAGGGCATTGGAGAAGTCCTTAGACAAGGAAAACACCCAATAAATTTTGAGAGTAGGAAGTTACAACCACATGATAATATTTACAACATTTATGATGAATAAATTTTAGCCATGATGCATGCTTTTATCAAGTTTAGACAATACTTCGTGGGAAAGAAATTTGTGGTCAAAACTGACCATAACAGCTTAAGGTACCTCCTCAGTCAAAATGATATAAATTAAAGGAAACAAAAGTGGGTGAGTAAGATTCAAGAATTTTACTTTTATATTGAATATGTTAAGGGAAAAAATAATCTGGTAGATTATTCTTTATCTAGAAGACCTTCTATTTCTTTGATGGATGTAGCAACAAATTGGAAAACCACATTAGAAGTAGAGTATGCCAAGGATAAGTTTTCTTGTGAAATTTTTGATGGGTCTAACCATGATGATAGGTATAAGGTGTTGGAAGGAATATTCTAATACAAATATAGAATCTATTTGTTCCCTAGTTCAAGTTTGAAGGAGGAAATTTTAAAGAAAGCTCATGATTCTCCTCTAGCATGCCACCCCGATTTCCTCAAAACATATCGATTTCCTAAGAGCATTGTTAGCAACAGGGATAACAAATTTTTGAGTGCATTTTGGAAAGAACTATTCAAAATGGTGGGGACAAATTTGACACCTAGAAAAATATATCATAAAAAAAATGATGGCCAAACAGAGAGGGTGAATCAATGGTTGGAATGCTACTTGAGGAACTATGTTAGTGGGCATAAAAAATCATGGATAAAATGGTTTCATTTTGGTGATTTTTGTTACAATACTACTTTTCACATGTCCATTGTAATGTGTCATTTCAAAGCACTTTATGGTTATGATGCTTCCACTTTTATTGAACACATTTTTGGTGATAGTAGAGCTCCAAAGGATAAGGATTGGATTGAAGAAAGTCAAGAAATTTTGAAGGCTTTGAAATATAACTTGCAAGTTGCCCCCCTTCCAAAAAAAAANAACTCAAACCAAGGTTTTATGGTCCCTACAAGGTGATTTGAAATGTTGGAGAAGTGTCTTATGAATTGCAGCTTCCCGTGGGAAGTAAGATTTATAATGTATTTCATGTTTCATGTCTAAAGAAGGATATAGTTAAACATATTTCAGTTTCAGATACTTTACCTCCTTTGGATGATGAAGGACAACTTTTTCTCATTCCAGACAAAATATTGAAAACAAGGGAGATGAGGTTAAGAAGCAGAACAATAAAAGAATACTGGGTACAATGGAAGGATTTTCCTACTGAGGAATCCCCTTGGGAAGATGAACAGCATTTTGCAGCATCCAAAATTGGCATTTATTGAGGACAATAAATATTGGGTGGGGAGTAATGTCATGTCTCCATCCTGATGAGACTACTAATTGACTATGTTTTACCCACCTGCTAGTTCCCTAGGTTGGGGAGGAGGCATTAAATTTTTCAATAAGGGAGCTATGGGACCCAAGAGAACCTTAGTTTGTAATTTAAACATTAAATTTGTTCATACAAATAATAAATAGGGAAAAAATAAAGTGGCATTGCTTCATAAGGACATTTGGAGGTTCATGGAGACCTTGGGTGACTAGATTCTTCCTTACACATGTCATGACTTAAGCCCAATTTCAAAATTATGTGTAATGAAACGTTCTTGGAAGGTGAAGAGGTGTTAAGTAACATATAATGAGCCCAAGGATTCAAATGGGTGAAGAGGATTAACTCCCCATAGAAGAGGAAGAGGGTAGGAAGAAACCAGGTGCCACTTGGAGAGAGATTCCTTGTGTTTTATGACAATAATGATGGAAGATTCTATGAAAAGTCAGAACTGATTTCAGACCTGATTGGAGACATATGAAAATTTTACTTGTCAGGGATAAAAATATCCTCCAATAGGTTGCACTTGGGACTTGGTGGCAACCATTTGAATTTGGAGGAAGATGAAGGGTTGAGGAGAAGGATAAGTGTTATGGAGGTTACTAAACATCAAGGATGAGTTGGAGGAATCCTATGGGAGTGAATTAGACCTTGGAGGGACTTAGGATGGTTATAAAATTATTTCATGATGAATGAGAATGGATTTTGATCATTTGAGAATTTTCCTTTGGCATTTTGTAAAGCACTAGCTTGTCCATTACATGATGAGTGCTCACTTACCCTGCTAGTGAGACAATATTGAGAGAGTGGGATTCTCATCCAATTTGTCTGTGGGAGAGGAAACCATGAAATCTCATTTGTATGTTAATGGAGTGTTTCTATTTCATATAGTAGGCTTCTACTGTTCGTGACCCATCTTTCATACCATTCTCTCAATCCCCACTTCAATGTTTTCGTATTTCTTTATGATGGCGCACTTGTGTGAATCGTGGTTGTGCCCCATTGAGTCCAGTTGATGCCCAATCATGGGTTAATGATTTATGGCTCTGTAATATTTCCCTTATCATCTATGTAATTCGAAATCAGAAGAAATACATATGCAAATGTCCACATTTCCAAGCTTTGTTGTGACTAGTTTCCATGTGTTGATTTCCCATTTCAATGAAGTTGTATATATGATGTATGTTGCGACCTGGATATGATATTATATGATTTTAGTGAGTCCATATTCATTATTCTCTGTTATTAACCATTATATACACAAATTGTGAGTCAAAGTTGAGCTTTTACATGTGATTTCCCTTAAGCAAATATCACTGGATTTATGCATTTGAATATGAAGATTCAAACCTATGTTTCAGAACTATTAACCATACCAAATGATAGTAAGTGAATTCTAAAAAAAATAACCATAATATATTTTATAATTGTGGAGGGTCACACAGGATTTGGAGAGCCATTTCTGCTCACACCCTAGGGGGATTTGCACCATAAATTGCTAGTAAGTTTACTATTTTTTCCAATGTTCCAAAATCAAGTTGCAGATGTATATAAAATGTCATAAATTTATCAAATATTCCATTCATTGGTCCTAATACTCCCCATATCATTCCCTACCAAATTCGAGACTCTCTTGTTCCATTCGAATCCCCTCGAGTCAAGACTAGTTAAGGCAATTTTCCCCACATTTTGCCTTTTCTGGGAATTTTCGAATTGGGTCATTTAAAGACATGAAAATATATGATCTCATAGATTATTATTGCACCATTATTACATGCTATAAAGGTGGTAAAATTCCCATCAAACATGTGACGGATCATCCCCTCGGGGCTGTTTTATTCACTATCGAGAAGGTGGTCGGTAGTTGGGATTCCTATCAAACGACACGGTCCCACATGATCTATGCCTTGGAGTGTATGGATCCGACTATATTCAAATAGAGTAAGGGAATCTTGTTGAGTCTAAAGGATAAAATAACAAAATGTCGATGAGGAGAACTAAAACAGTTCAACTATGGTGTCATTGTGGTCTCTTTCTTCATTGAGCGAGTTCCACTGCTATGTCCATAGGTACCCTTGAATGATATTGAGCCACAAGAACCTCACATTTTGAGATGGGTTAAGGCTATGGCCCGACATGGTAGAGGTGGACCAACAGTCACCTACAGATCTACATTCATCATATAGTTTGGCATTCAACTCCTCATGGTTGAGGATTCTGCATACTCAGGGGCTGACTTTAGGGGTGATCTAGATTTACTGCTCCCTGAGGATGATCATTGGGGAGAGTTAGGTAAGAAATATTCCCTCTTTTATTTATTTTCATTTTTTTATACCAAGACTTCATGTTCTATATTGCAGACATTGGGCCATCGTGACCAGTTGGATCATCACCTATTGAGAGGCGAGGAGCAATTCCAGAGGTAGCAGTCTAGAATATCGAGGTAGAGGAGGAGCTCCAGGATATTGAGGAGAACCTACAGATAATGACTATGGATTTCCTAGATATATCCATATATTACCTGCCTCAACACTACCATAGATACACAGTTAGAGTTTCTGGTCGGTTTGGACGACTCACTACAACAAAACCTTGTGATTAGCGCCCCTTTTTGCTTCCTTTTTTGTGTCCCCATTTTAGTGTAGTTTTCTTTATTTCCTTGGCCAAATCAGTGTAATTTCATGAGTTGGAACTATTTTAGGAATTTTTTCATCCTTTTGCTAAATTCGCTGCTAAACTTGACGCAATTTGCATCATTTTTCGTGCCACGTTTTGTGTCAGATTCAGTGCCAAGTTTAGCGCTGGATATAGAGCCTAGTTTTGCGCCAGATTTAGCTCCTAGTTTTGAATCGAATTTAGAGTCTAGTTTTTTAGTGGATTTAGCATCAATTTTTGTGCCTAATTTTTGTGTCTACTCTTATTACGCCCCCTTTTACGTCCATGTTTTCCTCCACTTTTGAACTGACATTTGCATTATTTTTTGCAACCCATTTTGCATCCATGTTTGCCCTTTTTTGCATCTACAGTTGCACCCACTTTTGTTTCACCCCAATTTGCACCCATATTTGCACCCTCTTT
This sequence comes from Pseudotsuga menziesii, assembly GCA_001517045.1. NCBI lineage: Eukaryota > Viridiplantae > Streptophyta > Pinopsida > Pinales > Pinaceae > Pseudotsuga > Pseudotsuga menziesii. Next base: position 335,672 of record LPNX011140437.1, read on the forward strand.
TGCATTCACGTTTGTAGCCTTTTTGCATCCAGGCTTGCATTGACTATTTCATCCCTTTGCGCATCCACTTTTACACCAGGTTTTGCATTGGGTATTTCATTTAGTTTTGCATCTACTTTTTTGTGTCCACTTTTACATCCATTTTTTCATCCACTTTTACACCCATGGTTTCATCCACTTTTACACCTAGTTTTTTTTCCACTTTTGCATCATGTTTGGCATCCACTGTTGTATCCACTTTTGTGCCCACTTTTGTTGCACTCGATCATGCACCAAATTTTGCACCTACTTTAGCACCAATTTTTTCTTCCATTTTGCATCCATGTTTGCATCATGTTTTCTGTCTAGGTTTCCATCCACTTTTGCATCTAGTTTTACACCCAATTTTGTGTACGGTTTTGTGCCCAGATGTTGAAGACGATGACTGGGATAATGCTGATGATATTCAAAATGACTACGATGATGATGACATCTATGACAATTATGGCATTGATGGTGATGATGATGGGAATGAAATGAATGATGATGATGGAAATGGAAATGTTGATGATGACAATGAGGATGGTGATATTGAAAATTACAATGATGATGATGATAGTTTTAAAAAATAGAGGTGTTATTTCTCTTGCATAGATTGTATGTTTCCTCCAAAACCATTTCCCACTAATCACATCTTTTGGGATGATGATATTTCTTATGCCAAATTTAATTATAAACAACTAATGACAATGATGATAATCGTGACGATAACGATGATGATATGAATGATGATTATGATGATAATGATGACGACGATGATGAAAATGATGATGGTTATCATGAAATTGGCAATGATGATGAGGAAAATAACTATGAAGATGGTGATTCCAATGACATTGGAAAATATTCCTAGTTCTTAAAATTCCATCATTGTCATCACCATCACCTTTACATTTGTCGTTTTCAGCTAGCTCATCATCATCAATAATGACATGAATGACGATGACGATGACGATGATGGAGATTCTATTAATGATGAAAATTATGATGATGTCCATGAAAGAGAAAATGATGATAATGCCAATGACAATGATAATGATGATGATTATGATGATGACAATGGTGTGATTATATGAACATGATGACAATAATGACTATTCTGATGATGATGATAACGATGGAAATGATCACGACAATGATCATGATGTTTATGATGATGATGATGATCATGAACTTGATGATGTTGATCATTGTCATCATCATCATCATTATTTTCCACCATCATCATCGTCATTGATGATTATGACAATGAAAAAGGCATGGTATTGTTGTAATTGTAACTTCAAAATATATTATGATGTATATTATTATTGTATATTGTTGTACCCCCATTGGAGATGTGTTTTCCTCCTTTGTTCATTGAGGTAAACCATTTGTTTTAATTTGGGGTAGTGGTCCCCAAATTGAATATAATAAAATGTACTTGTAATCCCCCTAGGTGAAGTCGACCCTGGTAGTGTAATAAGTCATCCCAGTCAAGTTACTAGGTCAGTCACTTGATAGGTATAAAAAATAAGGTGACCTCCCTCATTTATACACACACTCACTCACTCAAGTTTGCATGAAGAGAGAGAGAATAACAAGGAGGGGAGAGAGAGAGAGAGAGAGCTACAAAATACTTCTTATATTTTGGTTTTTCCATCTTGTGATATTTTCTTAGTGACAGAACTATTTTGAGGAAGTTTGCGAGGTTTTCTCCTTTATGGTTTCCCCAAGGAAAATATTTGTGTCTTGTGTATCTTCTCTATCTTATGCATCTTGTTCTTCTTGTTATTCTTTCAAATAAATATCCTAATAAATTTGAATAACATTATAAAAAACAACATGGTGTCAGAGCCTCTCTAAAAGAGTGCACTATGCAGTAGCCGAAACTAGGGATTCCTAGTTCAAGGTCTTTTCTCCACAGATCACCAAGAAAAGAGGACTAGGCTAACTCTCCCTAGGAGGGCACATATTTTGGTTAAAGCATAATCAAATTTGAAGAAGTTTCATTTTTTTACCATAGAAACTAATGCAGGGAGGAACTAGGGCATCAAGTTTCAAAGGCTTCCCACTTCAGCTTTCAGAAAATAACCCTAGGTCATACATGCATACATAATTCCAAAATTCCAAGTTTGGAAAATTAGGGTTTCTCTAACAAACCCTAGGTCATACATCTTTGGAACCAATTATGACACCTCAAATTGGTAAGTTCTAAATATCTGTTATTTCCATTTGAGGTTCTCATTTCAAAATGACTCATCATAGCCAGCTTTAGGATAAGCTTGGTGGAGATAAAAACTTCCAAGCATGGAAGTACATGATCTCCCTCATCCTTGAAGAAACTGATTTGGATCAGTATATCAGTAAGGAAGTTACAAAAACAAATGGATATGAGGATAAGGCTATCCATAAGAAGAATACGATTAATGCTAACATAATCATTGCAGATTCTATTAAGGATCATCTAATCCCCCATGTGTCATCATTGAAGACACCCAAGGAAGTGTTCGATGCTTTAATAAAACTGTTTGAAGTAAATAAAATCAACCAAAAGATGACATTGAGGAACCAACCAAAGAATGTAAATATACAAAACTCAAATACCATGCAATCCTACTTTACAAGGGTTGCTCAAATCAAGGAACAACTTGAAGCAGTCAACGAAAATGTAGAAGAAGGATATATTGTCATGACCATATTTAATGGTCTCCCTAGATCATGGGATTCATTCATTCAAGGAATATGTGCCAGAATAAGGTTCATAAATTTCAACAGACTTTGGGAATAATGTACAGAAGAATAAGACCGTCTCATAACAAGAGAAGAGAAGATGAGAGAAAATGATTATAAATCTCTCATAGTTAACCCCAGAAGATATCACAGAAAGAAGGAGAATCACCATCACAACAAAAGGGAGGACCATCATCACAAAAGACAAAATAATTTCAAAATATATCCTTCCAACATTCTATGCTACACTTGTGATGAGAATGGAAATTAATCCAGATATTGTCCCAGAAACAGAGGCTCCTTCAACAACAAGTCAAATAAGAAGAGACATCATGCTCACACCATTGAAGAGGAAGAATCAACAATAAAGAGACTCAAAGCAGAAACTGAGTCTTCAAGTGGTGAATAATATGTCCTTATCTGAACACTTACAGGAACTATCTCACATGGAAACTAATGATTGGCTTGTAGATAGTGGGACATCCAAACATATGACAAGATACAAATAATTATTCATCAATATTTCTGAGCTTGAGTCACCTCACAAGGTGAAACTTGGGGATGATTATCAATACCCCATAAAAGGAAGTGGAGAAGCAACCTACAATATAGACTCCAGGAAATATTTGAAGATGAAAGATGTGCTATATGTTCCAGGGCTGAAGAAGAATCTTCTCTCCATCTCTGCACTAGATTCAAAATGAATAAGAGTTGCATTCATTGATGGCAAAGTCCTAATGTGGCCAAAAGGAAAGACAATTGATGATGCAACAACGATTGGAGAGAAAGAGGGAGGCTTGTACAAGTTGAAGGGACAACCTGAACAATAATTGGTTCATGACTCCATAGAACCAAGTGAACTATGGAACAGAAGGCTTGCACATGTGCAATATAGAGCATTATTGATTGCAAGAAAATTAGTTTCATAACTTGTAGGAATACAAACACAGGTTCCCAGAATCAGATAATGAAGTAGAATACACTGTCAAAGCCTCTAATTATTCTTACAAGGAGATAAGGATTAAGAGGGTGTCCACCCACCTAACAAACAAACATAAGTACTTAAATAGTATTTTCCTATATATCTAGTTACTTAAATGGTTTTTTTTAGTTATGAACATATTTATATTTAGTTGATGTATTATGCATGATTGAGTGTCTGCATTTATGAACAATATACTACTGACTTGCATATGATGGGTAAGTATCCTATGGTGTTTTACAACATTAAATTTCTACTTATCTACAATGAAACCTCTTTACTAACATATTGGGAGTAGTGCACACTCTCCATAACATTACGGTAGAGATGGAAGGCATCTATAAAGTTACAGTATGTATGTGGGATATGGATGAATGTTGTAGCATTGGCTAAGATAGTTGCATGACTGTGTGACATATATATTTATGCATTATAATTTGTGACTATTAATATGAAATGTTTCTAATCATGCAACTGAATTTGACTGTAGGAAATATCATGTACAATCACCTACAAGAAAAGAAGGACGAGACTTGTTCTGAAGAACAAGTAATGATGAAGACTCAACATACTCTAGATTTAGAAAAACACCTATTGAAGAGATTGAAGAATCAGAATAAAATAAATTCCAAGACAAGACAATAGAAGAAATAATTTCAAGAGACCATGAAGATCACGACATGGCATAACCACAAGATCCTATAGAACCACTTCACGAAAATAAATCCTACAAGAGAAAAACAACATGGGACTAGGAACTAATACAAGATGAATAAAGGTAGGTTGCTCTAGATGGGATGCATAGATAAAGGATAATACCTAAACCATACAACATCTATGTGGCCTTGCTATGTGAAATCATTGAAAAATAACCTTCCAACTACGAAGAGGCTGCAGAAAATAAAGAATGTAAGGATTCCATGATTGAGGAGTACCAATCGATTATGAAGAATGATGTCCGAGAGATAGTTCTGAGACTGGAAGGGAAGTTTGTCGTGAGTTCGAAGTGGATCTACAAGATAAATCTTGTGATAGATGGTAGCTTTGAAAAACATGAGGCAAGGTTCGTGGCATGTGGCTTCTCCAAGAAAGAAGGCATAGACTACGAGGATACATTTTCCCTCGTAGTGAGATACACTTCCATAAGATCTATACTTACATCGTATGCAGTAATGAAATGGAAGGTACAAAAAATGGACATCAAGAAACCATTATTGAATGGTGTAGTTTAAGAGAAAGTGTACATATATCTCCACATACATGGTAGGAGATGACGATGATTGCTGATGACGGTATGAGACACAGGTGATGGTAGGAGCCCAAGGCGATTGTAGTGGAAATGTAATAAATGGTCCTGGGTTGTACCTACATGATGGATTGTTCATGGATATGATGAAGATATATATGAGGAATATACCTACACCGAGCATGAAACAAGGTTGTCTTTGTAGAATATTCCTATGACAAACAGACAAACATATGTCACTATTCAATGATCGACAAGATGAGAACTACAACAACAATGATGATGATGATTCAACTATGATGATGCGAATATATGTGTTGATTATTGTAGTGAGAGAATACATTCCTAGTTAAGAGGGAGTGTTTCTGTAATTGTGGAAATTGAACCCAAGAGATAGAACAACTACACTGACAAAATTGCTAATCAAACATGCAAAATTAACACCAAAGGAGACTGAAATTGGAGCATAACACTAATCTGTATTGAGTAAGTGTAAAATAGCCAACCTTATGAAGTAATAGGGTGCTGTAATATTTAATTACATGATATGTTTGAATGCATAAGGATGCCATTTGAAATAGTAAAAAAGCAGGCTTACTAAATCTAGTAAAATCCCCCATAAGTGCATAAAGCAGTTTCCAAATCTATGAAGATGCTCACGAATTTGATAAGTCAAGTGGGAAAGATAAAGAGGGATGGAAATAAAATTCATACATGATTTTATTTTGATAAAAGGAGGGAGGAGGATGTGGGAAAAAAATAAGGCAACTACACCTAGACTAGCTTTTCCTTTTGCCTTAAAACAACTATAAAGCAAGGCAAATTTTCAAAAAAAGTAGATATGCGCTTTAGAGAATATGGAATAAATAACACATGCTAAAATTGGTTTCCAAGATGTTTCACAAGCGCTCCATGACTTGTTTTTAGCAAGTGTTGACTTATAGGACATGTAGAAGGCAACTAGCATAGAATGGAATCTAGGTAATAAGACAAATATAATTAAATTAATGTCTAATGTAGGTAACTATGGGTTGATTATTCTAAAATCCCCCCTTGGCTACCAATATTGCCTTATATTTCAAAGGTGAACCATCAGGATCAAACTTAGTCTTGAAAACCCACTTACATTGAACTAGCTTCCTCCCTGGGGGAAGATCAACCAGTTCCCAATTATTGTTCTTCTGGAGCGAGCTGAATTCTTCTTTGATGGATGTTTTCCATATTGGATAATGTGTTGCATATTCACATATATGTGGATCTGATTCAACCATCAGATAGAACTTCTCAGCAAATAGAGGATCTTTCACACAAAGGGCACTCTCAAATTGAGATCTAGTCCTCCTAGTGTCATTAGGATTTCGAGCTAGTTCCCCAACTGTATGAATGGTATTTTCTTCCCATTTTGGTCTTCTAGGAATATTAGGATGTGCAATAAAATCATCATTATCAGACATATCAGAATCATCATACTCATTAGTCTCTTCTCTTACAATAAATGGTTCTGGTGGTGAAGAGAACTCTCCAACTTCAATTGCTGCTAAAGGCTCTTCTTGGAACTGAACACTTATTTCAATGAAATATTTGTTAGTGCTAAATTTGATCAGCTTGTACCCTTTTGAATATTCAAAATACCCAAAAAATAGGCACTCTTGGATTTAGGGTTGCAAAGCCTTCTTCTTTTTAGTTGGAATTCTAGCCCAAGCCTTTGAGCCAAAAATCCTGAAATGGGTCACATCTGGCTTATTCCCACTCCAAGATTTGAAAGGAGTTATACCATCAAGCCACTTATGAGGAACCTTGTTCTGGATTTAGGATGCATAATTTATAGCTTCAGACCAAAACTTTGGTGGCAAAGTCTTAGCCTCCATCATGCAGGTTGCCATCTCCTTCAGTGATCTGTTCTTTCTCTCAGCAACACCATTTTGTTTTGGTGTGTAAGGGATTGAATGTTGCATATGAATACCTACATCTTTGCAATACTGAATGAACTTAGACTTAACATACTCACCACCATTTTCATATCTGAGGATCTTGAGTTTCCTCCCAGACTGGTTTTCAACCAAATCTCTAAAGACTTTGAAGAGGTCAAAAACTTCAAACTTATGCTTTAGGAAGTGAACCCAACAATACTTAGAAAAGTTATATATGAAGGTTAGTGCATATTTGGATTGAATCATGTACATATGAGGGAATGGACTAGTGATGTCACTATGGATCAACTCAAGAGGTGTAGAGGTTCTCTACTAGCTTTCTCACATTTGTGCTCTGGGTGTATTCCTAGGATACAACCTTGATAGACTCCCTTAGAAAGCTTGATCTTTGGTAACCCTATGACCATATATTTTTCACTCAAATCAGAAAGATACTTGTAATTAATATGGCCAAGTATTTCATGCCAAATCTTGCTTGCTTCATTAGAATGAATCAGAAGAGCAGAGGGGTTTGAGTAGGGTAGAAAATGGGAAAACTTGTATACCTTCGAAGTGTGATCAACAACACCTTTTGCTATGACTTTAGCATTCGATATATTAGTGATTTCAACATCATTAGGGGAGAATATGACCTTCTTTGGAGACCCAGTATGAGTCATCTGATACACTGACAAGAGATTAGAGGCAAGACCTAGAACATACAACACATTATTGAAAATACCATGGTCAAGATCAATCCTACCCTTCCCCAAACTGTCAGTGAGAGAGTCATCTCCCAAAACTATTGGTGGACCTTTCGACATGTCAAGAGAGGATAATGTCTCTTTTGTCGAAACCATATGTCTAGAAGCTCCAGAATCTATGATGAAGCTAGGTGAGCTTGATGTGCCAACAATCAGGAGTTGGGTCAACATGTCAATTTTCTTCTTCATACAAGAGCTCTTAGGATGATAGCCCTTATTGCAGTATGCGCACTTGCTCATTTCTCCTTTATTCTTCTTCTTCTAGGAATTCTTATTGGAACCTTGGGGCTCCTCTTGAGACTTAGACTTGTATCTCTTTTGCTCAGGTGGATTTTTATCTTTTTTCTTTCTTTTTGAATCCACCCTTGAATCTATAGCAACCAAAGCTTGGTCTTTGGAACGCTTGATGGTGCCCATCATCACCAACTTATCTTGCTCCTGTGTGAGGGATTCCATGAACTCTGCAAGCTTAGGAATCTTCTAGGGTCGAGCTGTCAACTTGGTGGCATGGAAGGTTGAAACAAACATTGAATATTCAAGACCAAGCTTAGAGAGTATGGTCAAGACTAGTTTCTCTTCCTTATTTTCGATCCCACACTGTTTTAGCTACAAAACAAGGGCCTTAAACTTGGAAAAGTAGAGTTGCAATGATTCAAAGCTACTGGGACTCAAGGATATCAGCTCCTTCTCGATTTGATGTCCTCTCATCTCATATGTATTTCCAAAAATATCTTCAATATTCTCCCACACTTCATTAGGTGATTTCAATCCATCAAGATGGAAGAGGAGGTCTCTTGAAATGCTCAGACACAAAAGACNCTGCGTATGCATTGGGATCATACTCAGTTGCCATAATCACCCTGTAGAGACCTTTATCTCTCAAAAATATCTCCATCTCATATTTCCACTCAAAGAAATTGAATGGAGTCAATATGATCTTCTAAGATCGGTCCATAGCTCAGTAGTTGTGCCCTCCAGTCAGCAGAATGCGCTCCTAGTCAATGATGTCGAACCTGCAATAAAAATTTGGAAGGAGAGAAATCGATCTACAAAGGCTCTGATACCATGTGGAAATTGAACCCAAGAGATAGAACAATTACACTCACAAAATTGCTAGTCAAACACGCAAAATTAACACCAAAGGGGACTGAAATTTGAGCATAACACTAATATGTATTGAGTAAGTGTAAAATATCCAACCTTATGAAGTAATAGGATAATGTAATATACAATTACATGATAGGTTTGAATGCACAAGGATTCCATTCGAAATAGGAAAAAAATAGGCTTGCTAAATCTAGTCAAATCCCCCATAGGTGCATAAAGCAGTTTCCAAATCTATGAAGATGCTTACGAATTTGCTAATTCAAGTGGGAAAGCTAAATAGGGATGGAAAGACAACTCATACATTCTTTTATTTGGAGAAAATGAGGGAGGATGGTGTGGGAAAAAAAAAGGAAACTACACCTAGACTAGCTTTTCTTTTTGCCTTAAAAGAACTATAAAGCAAGGCATCTTTTCAGAAAAACTAGATATGCAATTTAGAGAATATGGAATAAAGAAGACAGGGTAAAATTGGTTTCCATGATTTTTCCCAAGCGCTCCATGACCCAGTTTTAGCAAGTGTTGACTTCTAGGGCATGTAGAAGGAAACTAGCATAGAATGAAATCTAGGAATCTAGGTAATAAGACAAAAATAATTAAATTATTTTCTAATGTAGGTAACTATGGGTTGATTATTCTAATAGTAATTGTAACTTCAAAAGATATTATAATGTATATTATTATTGTATATTGTTGTACCCGCATTGGATATGTGTTTTCCTCCTTTTGGGATGTCATTTTTGTCTATGGCCATTGAGGTAAACCCTCCATTATAAGTAAGGGAAGTAGTCCCCAAATTGAATATAATAAAATGTATTTTTAAGTCCCCCTAGGTGAATTCAGCCCTGTTAGGGTAATAAGTCAGCCCAGTAAAGTTATTAGGTCAGTCACTTGGTACGTATAAATAGGGAGGATCCCTCCCTCATTTATAAACACACTCACTCACTCAAGCTCACATGAGGAGAGAGAGAAGAACAAGGAGAAGAGTGAGAGGTACAAAAGATTTCTTATACTTGGGTTTTTCCATCATCTGATATTGTCTTAGTGATGAAACTATTTAGAGGAAGTTTGTGGGGTTTTCTCCTTTATAGTTTTTGTTTATGGAAATTCTCAGCCAGTGCTGACAAAGGTTGTTTCCCTAGATTGAAAGACTCAAAACTAGAACAAAACACCTACAGAATAAAGAAAATTTCCCTAGGGTTTACTAAACCACTTGAATTGAATGCTCTTCTTACCTTTTTACAGGCTATGAAGGTTTGAACCTGGATGTGCTTGAACTATGTGTATATATTTTAATAGAAAAAACATAAATGAACCAAGTAAGAGTAAGAAGATAATTTATAATCATATGTAAAAGACCAAGGAGTTAAACAATAAACAAATCATAGAACCAGATACACAAGTCTTATGGGAAATAAACTATATTTTCATTAAAATGTAAAGAATACTAACAACAATAAGCTCCTTCTAATAGAATACTAACATAAGTGCCTTCATCAACAATAATGCGAAGCATGCTCCTAGCAGTAACTTGCACAAATATCTGGAAAGGAACACTCGAAGGAATACAATATTTGGTTAGATTACTCCAATCAAAGGAAATAACCTCAGTACTTGGAGAGTGTTTTGTTGAAATAGACATAATTTCCCCTTGTGTAGAACAATCCAAACTGACTACGAAAAATTCATATGTTTTCATTTCACTCTCAACTAGAAAAGAGGGACAAGACAAATACTATGTCAAAGTGAATACTTCAGCTTTAACACTCTTAGGTGAAAGAGTGGGATTTGGTGGAGAAGGCATCATCTCAACCACTTTAACTTCACTCTTCAAAGGAAGAGTGGGATAAACGACAGATGAAACCGAATTGACCGCTTGGTCAATCAGTGAGGGCTTAAGAGACAACTCATGTTAACCTATTGGAAGCCATTGACGAGGAATTGTAATATCTTCCAAAAAATTTGAAGCTTAATCCATGTGAGGAAAAAGGTAAGTAAGATGCATGTCCTTACACAACAAGCAAGGATTTTTGACTTTTCCTTTTCGAATCTTAACCATAGAGTCACTGGTTGATGGGGTATCATCAGTACAATGACCATAGGTTGATGACACGGGGTATTGGGATCCACTAGAACACACTTCCAAAACTTGGGAAAGACCAAGGAAATCCTTTAGAAGGTGATCACCCTTACAGTGATTGGAAGGGAAATTTGGCTTATGAGTAGTTTTTGTAGGTATTCCAATTACAAGGACTAAAATTTGGGATTAGAATCATTGAGATAGAGAATAACCATATAGGTAATCCTACAGTCAATTTGGGAAGACTCAAGGTGGCCATGAGAGGAGGACCAACATTTCCAAATGAAAGAAAAATAAAAGGTTCCCCTTGAGAAGGGACCTCTTGGTTGGTAATACCCAAAGGCATAGCCATAGATATATAACAAAGCTATATCTCTTTACAATACTTTTAACTGTACATGAAACAAGTACTACTCAATCTAAATCAACAAGCAAACATGTGAAAGGAGTGGATAAAAAGTTAGGATCCTCATAGGACTATCAAACCATCAGAACTCGCTATATACTGTAGGGTCCAATAGTAGAGTGTGACAAAGAGGATTGGGATCGTACCCTTTCCCGAATACCCAAATACTTGGATGGTACGTGCGTAATAATATCCCCGAATGTTGTTCTCGGTGTATTGCGATGATAAGAAGACCAAAGGGATTTTCTCAATTGGTCTTAATACCCCTAAAAGTGTCTCCCAATATACACAAGGTACGTGGGATATTAACTTCGTTGTAGTGTTGTCTAATGCACAACCGTTCAAAATGGGCCTTCCTATATACTACTGAGTACGTGAAGTACCTTTCGATATACCTCAAGGGTATGTAAAATGTTGTTCGATATACCAACAAGTATGTGGAAGGACCACACAATCCACGGGATGCAGTGAATACAATAAATGACATCTCATATGTTTAAATACATTGGAACACGTCTCTAACCTAGCACACAAGTTGCTAAAGATTTTAAACTTAAACTAGCACTTAATTTTATCTTGTACGGTTAAGTGAATGCATGGAAAGTTGAGCCTAACTCAAAAACATGCAAGTATGAGTATGCAAGTATTTTCTTTCAATGAAAACTATCTATTGAAAGGAGAGAGATATTTATTTTCTCGAAACAATGATTAAAATATAAACACAATATTTCAATCACCCGCACAATTCAACACTCAAATTCCAAAGAACTCAAACCAAAACCAAAACATGCACAAGAAAATGAAATGCAAATATTCCAATTATGATGAATACTATCTACATAAAGGAGCAAGAGGTTTCAAGCAAAGCAACAAATTTAAAATACAATGCAAGAAACATAAAATATTATTTGAATTCAAAGAGCATATAAATCAAAGAGACCGCAGAATATACGATTCATGCCCCCCCCAACATATACTTCCATAACTGAAAAATGCATCTAATAATCAAATTTCAAATTGGAGTATAAAGTACTTACTTGGTACGAGGCTTTACTAGACAAATACTGAGCATTGAAAGACTAGCACCGTGCTTTGCAAACAAGTACAGAAAGGTGGAACCTCCCTTTTTCCACAGTAAACCCGTAGTGACATCATCGGTTTTCTTAACAAAAGGTGCGATGGATGAATTGATTTTGAAAACATAAAAAGGGAGAAACAAGAAGTGTGTTAAATCTTATATACTGAATCCAAATAGAAAATAAAATAGAAACATGAATAATCAAAGGAAAAAATAGGTAAATCTACCAAATTCAAATCAAATCTTGCAAATTAACAAGTAGATATATGAATTAAAACTGCAAATTAAAGAAATGATTACTACAAGACCAAGAATCTGATCTGTCCCCAATATGATCGCCAGTTTTTTTTTAGGAAATTCTCAGCCAGTGCTGACAAAGGTTGTTTACCTATATTGAAAGACTCAAAATGAGAACAAAACACCTATAGAATAAAGAAACTTTCCCTAGTATTAACTAAACCACTTGAATTGACTGCTCTTCTTACCTTTTTACAGGCTATGAAGGCCTAAACCTGGATGTGTTTGAACTATGTGAAGATCCCGCAATAGACACAACATGAACAAACCGAGTAAGAGTAACAAGATAATTTATAATCCGATGTAAAATACCAAGGGGTTAAACAATAAACAAAGCAAAGAACTAGATACACAATTGTTATGGGAAAGAAACTATATTTGTATTAAAATATAAAGAAGGAGAGTATACAACCAATTCCTTGGTGTTAGAACTCTTCTCAATGGGGTCTTTCCTCAAAGCTCCAATTTTCCTACTAATCACTCAAGAGTCTGATATAATTTGACCAAAATTTAGATGCTATCACACATTCTTCCTCTCGTTTCCCATGTGGGGTGAGCTAGTATATAAAGGCTTCATGGGATAGAGTAGGTTGAGAATTCTATGGGAGAGGTGGAGGGATAATCCTAGGACGGGGAATCTTGAGTTCCACCTGCCCTGGTTCATAGGGATGAGGCTCCACGAAGGCCACCTTCAAGAAGCCTCTCGAAGCCTCTCTTTTTTTCCTTCATAAATCGATCACCGCACCTTTCATGAGAAAAACAAGTGGTTATAAGGGAGCACTGCCTCTTGTAAATGGGAAGTCAGTGGTTGCATCTCTCCTTGCAAGTGGACAACGGGTGTTTCCAAGATAGGTACCACGGGTTGCACATAGGGAAAGTGCGGTGGTGGCTCAAAATAATGAATTACTTATTCCAACTCATTTTCAACTTCAATTTCTGAGGAATTTAAGGAAATCAATGAGATACTTATCCCGTAACATGGTATTTATGGGAATTAGGTGTAACAATTTCCATGAGGAAAATATTTGTGTCTTGTGTATCTTTTCTATCTTATGCATCTTGATATGCTCGTTATTCTTTCAAACAAAGATCCTAATCAATTTGAATAAGATTAGTAAAACTAACACATGGATGAGGATGATGGTGATGATAATGAAAATGACGACAATGACAATGATGATGATGATGATGATGACAAAGTAAACGAGGATGATTATGATGTGATTAAATGCATATGATGATGACAATGATGACCAGGATGATGATGATGATTATGTTGTTGCTACTAATGATGATGACGTAGAGGATGAGTATGATGTTGAATATGAAAAAGATTATGAAAATGACAATGTTGGTGATGATAGTGAAGTCGATGATGACAATGAAGGTGATGAGGACGTTAATGATGACAACGCTGTAAAAAAAGGTGAAGAGAGTGATGATGATGTGATTATATAGTGATGGAAATGACAATGATGACGACAATGAGGAGGATGACGTTGATGATGAAAACAATGATGATAGTGATGATGACAATGACAATGTCATGAATGGTGATGTTGATGTTGATGATGATGATGAAAATGAAGAAAAAGAATAATATGACGATGACAATGATGACAACAATGATGTGTTGATGATAATAATGATGATTATTGTTATGATGATGATGATGATGAAAGTGATGGTGGTGTGATTATATAATAATAATGATGATGTCAATGCCTATGATGATGATGATGATGATGACAATTATGATGATCACAATCACAATAAAGATGACAATGTAAATGATGACAGTGATGAAAGTGATGATGACACTAACAATGAGGGCATGATGTGGGGGGGACATCCAATGTTTTAGGCCATGTTATCTACTTATGGGGATCATAGACCATGTTTGGGTCATGAGGCTTCCAACATGGCCTATGTAGAGAATATTTAGCATGTCAGGAATATGTGTTGTCCATTTATAGTTTTTTCACACTAAGGTTGTTTCTCATCCCTTAATCCATGTTCTAGAGTAAAGTATATATCATTACATTGTAATTTGTTTCCTTAGGGCTTTCAGTCCATGCACAAGGCTCTATGCTATCATACATGCCATATATAGGGAAAATATTACCTAAAAGTGGGATATGGTTACCATTTAAAGCATGCATAACTTACAACCATGATTTACCATGTTGTAATATTGGAGGTTATAGAGAACTTGGGTTTTTTTAAACTCTACCAACTACATTATTGACAATAAAATTAGATTTGATTAGTAAGGTTGGAAAATATAATCACATTGGATTAGAAAGAGAGGGGATATTAGAAGCATATTATTGACATGTAGATATTTATAATCGACTATAATAAATGTAAGTATTGTGGGTTGTAAAATATTATTGACAAACTGAAGATGGATATGGCGAAGATGATGAAGATGGAGATCATGATGTTGACAACGATGACAATGATAATGACAATGACAATAATGATCGCGATGATTAATATAGTGATTATGACATCATTGATGGTGTGATTATATGTTGACGACAATGATTGAAAAACTAGGAAAGTTATATTAGGATGTCACTAAAGTGGATGCAAATCACATCCACCTTAGCATCCCAAAAAAATACATTTAAATTATCCTTATCCTAGATTTTATAACTGCAAAAATAGGCACATTATATCAAGATGGCACTAAAGTGGACACTAACTATGTCCACTTTAGCATCCCACATCAATTACATTTAAATTCTCTTTTTGCTGGGTCATTCTCATTGTCATTTTCATTTTCATATTCATTCTCATTGTAATTTTCATCATCACCATCATCGTCATTATTGTCATTGTCATTATCATTTAGGCCATCATCATTAATATCACCATCATCAACGTCACCATCATCGTCATCTAGGTCATCATCATTAATGTCACCATCATCATCATCAATTCCATCATTGTTATCATTGTCATCACCATTGCCATTGCACTATTGAAGTATTGAAGTAATTGTCAAGTTTGTTTTCATTATTTTTTTGGGGGTTTCTACTAATTTATTGTTGAGTTCCTATCACTCTTGAAGGAAAATGGGAATATATTTGGTAGTAGATGATATAAAATACGTTAAGGTAAATGCAAAAAACCCCAAGTTTTCATCAAGATCACATTAGTCGTAACCAACTATTAAGTTTTCTTATAAAATATTACAAAGGATCACTGCAAGAATAACAAGAAAAACAAAACAAAAGAGAACACAAATATTTATCCGGGGAAACCCTCGTGGGGAAGAAAACCCAACAAAACTTCCTCTATATAGACTTCACCCAAGTACAGTGTAAGATCCAAAGAACAAGACTAGACTTCTTCCTCTCCTCTAGATGGACTTTTTTTTCTCTCTCTAGCGCAACTGCTTGAGTTTTGTGTGTGTCCAAATGAGTGAGGCACCTCCCCTATTTCTATTGATCAATGGAGAAGCATAATAACCCAACTTGGCCAGCTTCTCCTCCCAATCAGGGCCGACTTGCCTTAGGAGACACAAAAATACATTTGAATAATACTTTTGTGGGTACTACTGACCCAACTTACAACATAGGTTTTACCTCAATACTTTACATGACCAATTACATCAATGAAATTCCTAATATGAAGAACAACATCTCCGAAAGGGGTAATAACAATAAAATACAAAATAAACTATCTTCCGCATTTACATTTATTTAACACTCCCTCTTAACAAGGAGGGTATTCTATAATACAACAATACATATGTATAGTTGACCAATAAGTTTATTAGAAATAGAAATGATTTCCATGTTGGGGTAGGTATAGGGGGAGGAGGAATCAAAAGGTCCTCATCATTCAAGTCATCATCATCATGCATCAAATCAGCCTAACGCTCATCTGGATTTCATCCACATGTCAGTCCTAAGGGGGTACAGGTGTGGAACGTGTGGTTCATGGTGCCCTCATCATCATTAGAATCAGCAGAAGGGTGGAGCGCTCTGGAGGATAAGGAGATCTAAAGGCAGTAAATGACCTATGAAATCTGTAGAAGTGGAATTCTTTGTCATGAGGAGGCTGCTCTGGAAGATGTGGCATGGGCTATCACTGCCTTGGAAAATACGTCATAGGAAGTTTTCAAAACTATATCAACATTATCATTATCCATGGAATATTTCCATCACAGAACATCACATCTCAATCATTACGTTATGATCATCGCATTGTTATGAGCATCATCATGAGCATCACATCTCATCGCATCATCACGAGCATCACATCTCATTGCATCATCACGAGCATCACATATCATCTCATCATCATGAGCATCACATCTGATTGCATCATCACAACCATCACATCTGATTGCAGGTATCCTTATCCTAAACATCACCTAGAATAACCTGGAAACATCCCAACTTAATGTGAGCCACAACATCAAAATATGCTATATTATCTGCAAATGAATGCAGAACCACAATGTACGTAAATGAATGAAGGACCACAACATCTGCAAATGAATTCCATACCACAACGTCCACAAATGAATGTATGAACACAACATCTACAAATGAATGAAAGACCCCAACATTCTCAAATGAATGTCAGATCACAAGGTCCACAAATTAATGTAGGAAAACATCGTCTGCAAATGAATTCCAGACCACAACATCCACAAATGAATGGAGGACCACAATGTATTCAAATGAATGCCAGACCACAACATCTGCAAATGAATGCCATACCACAATATCCACAAATGAATGCAGGATCATAATGTCTGCAAATGAATGCTAGACTGCAACATTATCTATAAGCACTTGATCACATATATACTGAGATATCATCTCATCATCAATATTTTTTTTTATCATCACTCCTTCTTTCCAGGGAGGTCCTTTCAGACTACACCAATCTTGTCTCTAAATATTGAAACTTCACATGATATAGAGGCTTAGTTAACACATTTGCAACTTGTTCCTCTATAGGAACATACTGGAGCTTTATGGCACTTCTCTGCACCATATCCTGGATGTAATGATACTTTATCTCTATGTGCTTTGACTTATCATGGAACAAAATGTTCTCTATTAACTTGATACAACTCTGGTTGTCACAATAAATATCAGTTGAATCCATTTAGGTATTAAATAATATTTTTCAGCAATTTTTGAAGCCATATTGATTCACTACAGGATGAACATTCTTTAATGTATTTAGCCTCTGATGTACTGAGCGCAACACTAATATTCTTTCTATTAAGTCACGAGATCACACCTGATCCCAAATTGAAATAACATCCTAAAGTTCTCTTTATGTCTTCAACACTTCCTTCCCAATCATAATTAGTGTAGCCACATAATCTAAAATCACTATTAGTTGCATATGTGAGGTCATAATCCAATGTACCCTTTAGGTACCTCACATTCACATATTTCGTTGCAACTAGGTGAACATGCCTGGGTTCTACCATATACCGACTTAATGTGTTCACAGCAAAACATATATCTAGTCTTGTATTTGTCAAGTACATCAATGAGCCGATAGTTTGTATATATAGTGTGACATCTATTATTTCTGAAGAGTCATCATTTAGGAGCTTCAGATTTATCACCATCGAAGTGTTCATTTCCTTACAACCCAACATCCCAAATATCTTTAGGATCTCGATTGCATATTTTCCTTGGTTTAGGAAAACTTCATCTGGGAACTGTGATACTTCAAGACCTAGAAATTAATGCATCATGCCAAGATATTTCATTCATATTACACCAACTGATGAGATTCTCCTTTCCTTGATCCCGTCATATTCAACCTAATAGTAAAGGTTGGAATATGCTTTACTTTTGGTAAATCCTAGGCTCACTAGGAGGTCATCAATTCATCTGTACCATGCTCTAGATGCTTTCTTTAATCCATATAATGCTTTCTTTAACTGACACACATGTGTTTTATTGTCATGTGTCTCAAAACCTGGAGGTTGTTCAATATACAGTTCCTCTTCTATGACACCATTTATAAGGGTTGTCTTTACATCCATTTGATGTAATTTCCATTTCATCTTGGAAGCCAAAGTAAGAATGGTTTTGATTGAGGTATATATACCTACTGGTGCAAAAGTTTCTTCATAATAAATCCCTTTGTTTTGAGAGAATCCTCATGTGACAAATATTTCTTTGAACTTTTCAATACTACCATTAGCTGAATGCTTTGTATTAAAAATCCATTGGGAAGAGACCATTGATTTATCCTTTGGTATTGGCACCACATCCCAAACATCATTCTTTAAGATAGATTGATATTCTTCAATAATGACATCCATCCATTCCTTCTTCTTTGAGGATTCTTCAAAACATGTAGGTTATTCATCAACAAATTTACACATTAATGCTACGTAGTTGGAGTAGAGTCTTAGTCTCTTGCTTCCTTTTGGTGCACCATATCTTTCTGCTTCTTGAATTATATCACGAGCCCAAGCTGGTATTTTCCTTGTTAAGATTGTTTCATGAGGTGACTCTATAGTTTCTTGTGGTTTTACCATGTCTTGATCTTCTGGTATATGATATTCTTCATCTCTAATTGGTGGTTTACTAATTTCTACTATTCTGGGAGTTTCTTGTTCTTCTTCATCCACATGGGTCTTCCTGGATTTGTTGAAAGCTGCTTCTTCATCAAATGTGACATCCTTGCTGATCTCAATTTTACGAAATCCTAGAATATAGAATTTGTATGATTTTGAATGATCACTATATCCAACAAATAGTCCCTTCTTTCCTGAGGGGTCCAACTTTGATATTTTATATTTGGGAACATGTAGATAAACATGAAAACCAAATATATTTAGGTGATTAACTTCAAGATTATCACCTGTAAACATTTCTTCTGG
This sequence comes from Pseudotsuga menziesii, assembly GCA_001517045.1. Classification (NCBI taxonomy): domain Eukaryota; kingdom Viridiplantae; phylum Streptophyta; class Pinopsida; order Pinales; family Pinaceae; genus Pseudotsuga; species Pseudotsuga menziesii. Next base: position 355,173 of record LPNX011140437.1, read on the forward strand.
AGTTTTGTTTCCAAGCGCACTGTGGGATCATTTGTTCTAAACACAGACTGTGGTCTTTGTTGCTTCAGCCCATAAATACATGGGTATATATTGATCATGAATCATGGCTTTTACTGCTTCCATGATATATCTATTCTTCCATTTTTCTAATCCATTTTGTTGAAGATTATAGGGTGTAGTAAGCTCCCTCTTAATCCCATCTTCTTTGCAGAAGTTCTTAAATTCAATTGAATTGAATTCTACTCTGTTATCCGATCTTAATTTATTGATCTTCTTTTCAAAGAGATTCCACACAAGAGCTTTGGACTCTTTTAACTTTTCAAATACTTCACCTTTCCTTTTCAATAAGTATATCCAAGTATTACATGAGTAGTCATCAATAAAAGAGACATAATAGACATACCCGCTTAAGGAAGTAGTTGACATTGATCAACACACATATAAGTGGAAAATCTATAGGATCCCTTTTTATTTACTATTACAGCTTAAAAATGGATTCTTGGTGTTCTTCCCTTTAGAACATCCTTTGCATACCCCTTCATTGTTGATCTAGATTTCTAGTAGACCTGTTACTATCTTGCTCACAATTGGTAATGCTTTGTAGCTTACATGAACAGGTATTCTATGCCATAGTTCACATGGACTGATAGTACAAGCTATGAAAGCTCAATTTGTATTCCCATTTGGTTTTTAGATCCCTCCTTCTTTAATACCTATTACAACTACATCATCTATAGTTTTTCCTTTTGACCACATAAGAACATCACCATCTACAAAGGAAACTATGAAGCCTTTATTGTCTAGAGATGATGTACAAAGAAGATTCTTCTTTAGACCTGGAACATATACTACTTATTTAATTTTGATGGAATTATTGGATTTTAGCTTGTAGGAATATTCTCCCAATCCTTTGATAGGATACTGATAGTTATCTCAAAGTTGTACTTTGTGTGGATAATATTTCTGAGTGAGGCAGGAGAGAGAATCTCTATGGCCTGTCATATGTTTGGACTAATATATTGATTCTATGAGGGATAATATAAATACATATTCTTCATTAGAGTCTTCATTCCCTTTGGTCCTCTCTTCATCGGATTCATTTTCTTCAGTTTCTTGGGCATGGAACTTTCTGTTCTTCTTCCTGAACTTGTTTTTGTTAAGTGGAGAATGTATGGAGATATGTCCTAACTTATGACATGTATAACATTCCTAGGATGAGTAATCCTTCTTGAAATTCTTACCTCTTTTGAGTTCTAATAATATACTTGCAAGAGATCATCGATACTTCCTTTTATTTCGTCCATTCTTTGTATGCACAACTAGAGCTTGATCTTCATCTTCATTTAACTTCTCTTCTCTATTTTCTAGCCTTCCATCTTCTTGCACACATTCCTCACATAGATTGCTGAAGTTGGTTAGCTTTCTTCTAGCACATATTCCTCTAATGAAGGAATCTCATTCTCTTGAAATACCATTTAGAGTGGTCATCGCAACTTCAGCTTCTTCTACCATGCCCCAATTGCTTCTAATTGTTATTTAATCTGAGATACTCTGGAGAAGTATGACTGCATGGTTTCCGCCTTTTGCATATTCACACCCTTGAGTTGGCTTCTCAAGGTCATTCTCCGGTTGATGTTTTTCCCTTCAAACATATTGGTTAGTGCATCAGACACTTCCTTTGGAGTATTCATTGAGAACACTTGGGAGATCAAGTTATCCTTAATAGAGTTAGATACGATCCTCTTAACTTTGATCATATCCTTATTTTTCTTGTATTTTTCCTCTTCTCCCTCAATATTTTCATCTAGATTAGTATTGTTTGTCATCTTTAAAGATTGAGAACCTCAAATGGAAAGATATGAGATAGTACTTACTAGTTTGAATACCTTTTCTGGAACCAACTTCAAGATGACCTAGGGTTTGACTAGAAAACCTTGATTTTTCAACTGAGATCACTTGTAGATATGAGAGGAGGAAAATATGCACCTTCCTAAGGCAAGCTAGACTGTATATTTCTTTTCTGGAATCTGAGGATAGAACCTTAAAAAATATGATACCGTAGTTTCTCGTGGCAGGAGTGATAGGTCAAAAGGTGAAAATCCTCAGAATGAGAAACTGCTTCGACAGAAAGATGTGCCCTCATAGGGTGAGTTAGTTGGACCTTATTTTTTGGATGATCTATGGATGGAGGTCTCCGGAATGGTGAACCCTAGATTTTTGAATTGCGGGATGAGTTGTTGCAAAATTTCTTGTTTCATGTTGGCTTTGATACCATGTTAAGTTTTCTAATAAAATAGAATAAAGGATCAATGAAAGAATAACAAGCACAACAAAACAAAAGAGAATGCAAATATTTATCCTGGGAAACCCTCACGGGGAGGAAAACCTAACAAAAATTCATTTTTATAGATTCACCCAAGTATAGTGTAAGATCCAAAGAACAAGACTATAATGCTTCCTATCCTCCAAATGGATTGTTTCTTCTCTCTATAGTGCAACTGCTTGAGTTTTGTGCTTGTCCAAATGAGTGAGGAACCTCCCCTATTTATACTGATCAATGGAGAATCCTAATAACCCAACAATTCTGACTTTCCTTGGGAGACTCAAAAACACATTTTAATAATACTTTTGTGGTTACTACTAACCCAAATTACAACAGATTTTTTACCTCAAGACTTTACATGACCAATTACATCAATGACATCCCTAATCCAAGGAACAACATCTCCGAAAGGGGTAGTAACAATAATAATACAAAATAGAATATCTTCCACAATTACATTTCTTTAACACCAACTTTCAAGTACACATTTCCAAAACCTAGCCATTTGGGTCTTGTTTCCCTTGATGAAAGGTATATGTTTAACAATCGTTGAATCTGGTAGGAGAGGCCTCGTGCTAATTTCTATGGAATTTTCCTTAAAATATGATACGTACAAACTGCAATCAGTTTTGAAATGATCTAAAGTTATTTAAAAAATAGGTATCAACATTGTAAATATTAAACTAAACTATTGAAAGAAATAAGGCATTCTCCAATTGGCATTTATTAAAGGAATTAATATTGACTAAACTACAAATGAACTCTAACTATGATATTTATATATCTACTGTGGTAGCATATCTACCTCAAAAATTAAGCACATGAGACATTCGAGGGCCCCACTGGATAAAATTATAAAAGAAATATTAATAATGAAATTAATGAGACCCATTTACATGTTTAATGCATTACATATAATAGATGAAGACATGGGTAAAAATGGACCAAGACGAAAGGATCGGCGTTGATAAGAAAAACCCCCAAGATGGAAGGATTGTTTGATGGTGTATTCCAAACAACAAAAGTGAAAAAGAATTCCCACTTCACAAATAAATTGTGCAAATATCAACGAGCTACGGAATCCCCAATCCCAAACCAAACTTGATCAAGATTTCAAAAAATCAAGACCAATATCACCATTTCTCCATGAAAAATTTCTTTAAAACAACCATCCAACATTAGGGAGCATCAGGTTCACTTCATGGTTACCCTCCCTCTGTTCCTATAGTATTTGTGAAAAATGCCACATGCCTTCTCATGGATGTTTTTTATTTATTAATTCACCAATTTTCTTAGTATTCACATGGCCATTCCCTTCCATGCAAAATTCTAATCTATTTTAAACTTAAATGCATATTATCACCAGACTTCCAACTACCTTTCCTAGTTGTAGTCATTTATGTTCCCCTTATTACTCTTTTTTTGTGTGAACATGATAATTCACTTTTAAACTAAGCAAAATCTCTAAAATATGATATGAATACTTTTATTAATGCATGCACTAGTATATGTGAACATTTTTCCCACGACAAATCTTCGATATAGCGATGCATATGTGTTGCTATAGCGACGAACACGGGCCCAAAATTTCATGGAAACCTGATTGTCGTCGTTGTATCCACCCTTTGATTGTTGCATCACTATGGAAACATAAAAGAGATCACATGTGGCATGAATGAAAAAATATTTAAAACATGTATTCATTGCTATAACAATGTTTCATCATCACAATAGCTACATTAATGTGTCACTATAGCAACATTTATGAGGCGTTATAGCAACGTTAGTTTGTCGCACACATGACGAATTTCCTATACAAGCGATGTATTATCATTGCTATATATCCATGGAATATTGCTTCCCAAGAAAGAAATAACCAAGTCTTATCCATCGCTATAGTAACGATTTTGGTCAAATTTGTCCTCGCTATAGCGAGGATGTCTGTGTATTTTAAAAAAATTATTGTAAAGAGAATGGTATTGCAAATCATATTTCAAGAATGTGAAAGGAAGGTAGTTGCTTGAAATCTCCACTTATTTATCATTCCTTTGTGTATTATGAAGATGTTGCGACTCAAGAGGATGTTGCACTAAAGAGCATGTGCTTTGAGACACACTTTCCATCATGTGAGCCAGTCATGCCACCATGCCCCAAACATGATGGTTTCTTAACAATTTTGAAGGGAAATTATATGTCAACCAACCATTCCAAGAGTCCACCAAAATAAAGAAAGGTTACATTAAGTTATAATCGATAATGAGCAACATGCATAACCAAATCCCACACCATAGGCCCACATTAGAATTTCGAAATGACCCAACACAATATAACATTAAATTTCATATCCACAAAAAGAAAAACTTGGTGCATTTCCCACTTTCTTGGTATAGAAATGTATAGACATGAGGGTCACAATGAAATATAGAAAAAAATATTTTAAGATGAAAGATATCATGACACTATGTAAAAACATTGTGAAAAAAGACTTAGTATTCATAGAGATATGTAAGCAAATATGTGACTACTAATAATATTGCAACTGTATTTATAACAATAAACACTAGCTATTGTAGTCAAAAAAAATTACAAGGGTTAAGAGTTAATGTAGTCCACTACTTTTATTTGATTCTTTCAGGAAAAAAAACATGTGATGAGAATTAACTGTATCTCCTTCTTTCCATATGGTATCTTAAATCAACATAATATTATCTTAGAATTTACTAGGAAAGTATTCTTCCACAAAATAGTATGGGCCTTTGAGAATAATCATTATTTTGAATTGACCTACTACTATGGTAAATTATTGGATAATATTAAAAATAAAAAAGAAATTAACTATAGACTAAAGATGATTAGAAACACTTGTAACCCACCACAATAAAGGATAGAAAAAAATATAACCTTGTGATCCAACCTCTAATATCCATGATGCCTTCAAGATACTGTTGGCCCTGGTGTATCCTTTAAAAGAGTCATTGCTTCATGTCATGGACTACATTACTTATGTACAACTACTGGGAATATCACACAGCGTCGCAAGATAGATTTTGAATAGAAACCTATGTCTCTGGACATCTGAATATTTTGAATATCAAATGAGTCTACAATATAGAGGACCTATAAAGAAAAACAATATGGCACATTTGTCATTTTTTATGTATTACTATAGTACAATAAAATCAATTCATTTTTATGGAAAAGAAACATCATACCTCAATATCCTTCATGTCCAGCATGTCCTAGAAACAATGAGCTACAATAACCATTAAAGTACTGAAAACAATAATAGTAATAACAATAGAAATCTATATCAGATCTAATTTGTTAATGAAATGCAACAATATATAACAATAGAAATATATATCATATATAAACCTATTATAAACTCAACATAAGATGTTAGGGAAGACATCCCTTATCCTTAGAAAAAATTCTTCTAAATAGACTTCATCCTCTTAGCGTTAGGTTTCTTGCATGAGACTCAACTAGAACAACATACATGTGAAAGCTGATAACCTTGTTGTAGCTGCAAATTTTTTCCCAAATTTTTAAAATTTTGGACCCTCCTTCTGATTTTATCTTGCTTGGGATTGTTTGGATTCCTGAACTTTGTTTTTCCTCTGCTACAAATTTGGATTTTTTGAGGTTGAATTGAGGTCAACTGTTTTCCTTCATTTCGGAAGTTGAATGATCTAAAACTGTCTTTTGTCTAGCTAATGCTTTTGACTGTGGAACTTAAAGTTTTGATTTGTAGATGATTTCCTTTATCGTTGTCGAAAGTTGGTTAAACAATGAATCGAGGCATTAGTTCGCTATGCAGCTGCCGTTTCGGAAGGTAAACAATGAATGTCCCGATGGAAAGTCCTATTTTTCGCCGATGCACTTTTATGTCCTTTGTTTTATTTTTTCAAAACTTTTATTTTTTGACTGTCGGTGTTTTTATTTTATCATGGTCGGAGCATTAGTATTTTGCGTTGTCGTCGTTTCAGATGGCAGATAGCAAAAACCCCGATGGAAATATCTTATCCTTGCCGATTATGTGGTTTTATTGCCTAAAGCTTTTGCTTTTCAATATTTTTTTTTTATTTTCGCTATCGAAACGGTGTTTGACAATTGATCAGAGGGCTAGTCCTTTCCGTTTTCGACACGGCGATAGCGTTGAGCTTTGAGTTGCTGATACATAGTCATTAAAGCTCCTGATCGCCGATGGTTTTGTGAACCGTGGGGTTTACAGTCAGTTTGTTATCCGCCGCTGCAGTGGTTGATCACACTATCTCTCTGACGTTTAGTTTGTTCATATGCCAATGCATTATTGGTTAGTGGTTGCGATCTCCAACGCTTAACTATCGGCGGTTTTTAGTGTTTAGGAGTGCCGACACTGCGAAAGTGTTGAAGTTTAAATTTTCGACGCATAGTGCTCAGAGTTTCTGACGCTGACAGTTTTTATTTGACCGCGAAACCCCTAGTCTGTGTGTCTTCCACCATTGTGGCTGCTTAGTGAAATAATTGTCCGACATATAGTCCTTCCGCTCGCCGATGCCGATGTGTTTAGTGGGTGGTGGTTCCTATTTATGCTACGACGGCGTTTAGTGCTTTATTTCATTGACGTTTTATTTTGTCGTGGGATCCTTAGTCTGTTTGTGGCCCGCCATTGCGTTTGTCTAGTGCACTATCCACCCGATGTCTAGTGATTCCATCCACCGATAGTGTTTTTCCTACCGATAGGGTTTTTCCGCCGATTTGGTGTGCTTTTACCCTATTTCATGGGCAACGAGGTTTTTTTATTTTTTATTGATTTGGGGATTTCGCGATGAGAACACAGTACATGGTCTCATAATTGATGATTAGTCTTATTGATAGTGTGGTTCATGTTTTATTGAAAAGTTAGATGATCTTGAATGTAGTCCGGATTAGTGATCAGTTTTTCTATTAGACTTTGTGTTTTTAACTTCAGACGGACTTAGAGTATTTTCAAACCCAGCTTGCAGGATTTTTCTTTGCCTTATCATGCTTTTCTTTCATGCATTAATACTATGTATACTTTATTTTACATAATGCATATGGACGAGGTAAATAGACTGATACAATTTTTTGTTATGTTTAGGATAGAGTGATTGCTGCTGCAAAGAATATATATCTAAAAGACAAAGCAGAAGAGAGTTGGTTGAAGAATGGAACAAGAGAAATAAAAAGGAAGAAGCAGAGATGAAGAAAAGAGAAAAAGAAAGTGAGGGTCTAAGATCAACGGGATCTAAAAAAGACCAACGGATTATTGAGGAGAATTGATAGTGGCAGAGGCCCAGGCTTGGGAAAAGTTCCTTAGCGACCAAGCTGGTCCCTCTTTATAAAGTGCTCTTAAAATTTTAATTTGAAATGTAACATATTATGTAATTTATGAGCATTCACTACAAGACAAGATTTTGGGATTAAAACATTGGGGAAGCCCAAAGGTTTTACTTTTTTCTATAAATATAGGAGAGTTTGATGTAGAAAAGGGAATTTTTCCCAGATAGATTTGTGAGGGTATGTTGTAAGAAGAACTATTTCCTTTTGCAATAAAGAATTACAAGTTTCCTGCTGGAGAAAGCTTGGTGGAATGTTTCAAATGCTTTGCTATGGATCAGTTGAATGTGAACTATTTCATTTTCAGCTTATGTCCATTAACTGTGAGATCGTTCTAAATATTTGAACCTATGTTGATGTTATGAATGCACTCTAGTCTATTCTGTGAAATTTCCACTATGAGTAATGAAGGTTCTCATAAACAATAAGCTATCTTGTTGTTCATATATCTATTAATGTTCATGTGTTCTGAAATAAGTAACAACTATTTGTGATTTTTCTTAATGGATGCACAGAAATACATTACTCATTGATAACTGATAATTTTTCTCCCTAGGGATAGGTTAGATAGTTAGTTTTAGTTTCTTGTTGTGTGTGATTTAGATGCGAGAGAGTTAAGACGAGAGGTAAGAACCTGCGCATCACATTGTGACACTCCTCATTATCTCTATCAATCTGCATTTTTAGATAGGCACTTGCACATCATACTTAAATTCAAAAAACTAAAAATATACACGGTGGACTGGGCCGTAACCGGTAAAACATTTTATTTTTTTACTTGACCTACGGTAGCCAGACCATAAACCGGACGGTTTCCCCATACCAAACAGTAGCGGGATAGTTGGGAACGTTTACTGGGGAGAATCCCTAACTGTTGTTACATGTTATTTTCCAGGCCTCAACAAACCTGTAATTGGAAAAGACCCTAAAATAGATCATCCAACCCTCACAAGTAAAAATAGTAGCATCACAACAGTATGACCAACTCACAATAAAAAACGATAGGAAAGTACTCCGCTATGGTGGATGGAACTTAATGATGGATCTTAAGGTCAATACAAGGGTGGATGACCCCATTAAGGGGTCATGCTAGTCACCAACAAGCTGGGAGTAAACATTTAAGGATTGTGTAGCTCAATGCTACCATGCAAGGGTCAATCATGAGTCACCACAAGGATAAACATCACATACAAATAAACATGCAAGTCAAAATAACATAACAAGCAACATGACATCATACTAGGCTCATGCACATCAAGTCAACGTGAGGGTAGGTTACCCAACCTTCTCAACTATATGTGGTCATACATCTCATGTGTCTCATGCACAGAGTCGAAGCTCATTATAATCATCATTACTGGATAAATAATCTCATGTGGTTATCTCATTTTCCTTAGGTCAACTCAAAAAGGGGTGGCCAACCCCTTGAGGATAACCATCGTCCTCTTAAGATGTCACAAATATTAAAAAATAAGCTATGCAACAAAGTGAGAAAATATTTCTCATATAAATTGTAAAAATCACAAATACATGTACATTAAATTGTAAAAAGTACAACTTTACTTGCTCATTATCATGCCATTTGTTCATCTTCCAGTTGAGCATGAGTAGTTACATGTTTTTCCATTCACAAAAGAAAATTTATTAGTACACGTCATCGATTATATATCGAAAATCATATTAAATACTTATGTTTTATAGTATACACACCTCAATGCTTGGTTTCTCGCCACCACCATGAAGAATATCCCCACCATCATGTAATACTTGTTTGATACTGCTACGCTCAATGCTTTTCTTTCTCTCACCCTGCAAAAAAAATACATTTATTTTTCGATGTAATAATTCATCAATAGATTACACAAGTACATTATAATGATGGACTTATTGGTTGTATTTACCTATGTGTGCGTCAATGGGGGAATTAGGGTTTTCCCCAACCTTTTTTGGCATTCCAACACATGTTGAAAACTGTACTTGAAGCCGAGCCTCAAGTATTCTTCAATGGATGCCTCTTTACAGGAATTTCCTTGCAATGCATAACACCATGAAAATTGCTTGTGATAAAGAAATTATTTGTTCGCTACAGTTAGTAAATTTTTAGCTACAAATAATGTTCATTTCATTCTTACAATTCACGCTCTTAGTTTCTTATATCCACCCTGGCCCAGTTTGTGTTATCCATGTTTTCCACCCTTTCATTTCTTGCTTTATCGGTGTCAAGGATTCTATGAAAGGTTTCAAATATGTTAGATATCGCAACTTAAATATATTTAAAATTTTAAAAAAATGAACATTTTTCATTGAAAATATGATGTGTCATACCTTATCGAACCGAGTGTCCAAGTCTTTCCTTGTTTCCTTAATTCCTTCTCCTTTGCATCATCCATCAAAACCTTCCAATCCTTCTCTGGAACCATTGGAGGAAACTCAAACTTAGGGTTAATCTGCATATTGTCCCTGTAATATGCCCTCACATATTTCAAATTTAAGCCAGTTGTTGTGGTGACACCTTTTTTGTTGAAGGTATCACCAAACAAGCTAACCATGTGGTTCATCAGATCATGTTTCAATTTTTCATTTTGGGAATTCCACCATGTACAAATGGTGGGACCAAAAATCTCCAACGCCTTCTCATGCAGGTTCTTATAAAAAACATTATTTCCTGTAAAAACAATATGATTATTAATTAAAACTAATTTGAGGTATGTGGATTTGAATTACATGAAAAAAAAATTGAATTAATTAAATGATACCTCCAGTATTCATTATCTTGATTTGAATATTGTCATGGTCTACCAAAAAGGTAACGAGAAATGATCCCCTGTTAACGACACGTACTGCTCCAAGATAACAACTTTCACATTCGATGCTACTGTCTCGATCTATCACATCTTGTGAAGTAGTAGTGGGTGAAGGGCCATGCTGATTTCCAACATTCGGTGACTTTGTAGCATCTAAACGGAATTGCTGGTCATGAGAGTAAATTAGGCTCGTTAGTATGGTAGATTGACGATGTGTTGAACCATTTCTACTATCAATACCGACCTCTACAACATGTACTTGATGCACGGGTATTATCTCCAAAAATTCCTAGAAAAAAAAACTTTAATTGATTAGATCATGTAAAAAATATAGAACTAAAAAAACATAAATGAATATGCCGTAGTTCGTAAAATATTTCAAAGATGCCACTTACCCCGTAATGTTCTATTTTTGCCTCAAGTCATCAATTCTTGCTTTGATTTCTTCAATCTTGGGTCTGATAATAATCATTCTAAGAAGTTCTTGATTGTAATTTTTCAAAGCCTTCTTCATAGTTTCCACTGGGTCAGTCGAATAAGATATGTCTTCCTCAACGACCACCTCATCATCCAGATGTGGTGTGCTCTACAAACATCAATAAAAGTAGTTAATTTGTTTTTATAATTACAAAAATTCAAGTTAAAAGATTAACATGCATATAATAAAAAAAAAATTACTTTAATCATGTTTAGGTAATATTACGCTATCATTTACCTTACGTGACACCATTGGTGACTTCCCATGATCAACCTACCACAATAGAAGAAGCAAGACATATTCATATTGAAAAGTAAAAATTGAACCATGTAAAATAAATGTGATTAGTGAAGAAAAACTTTACTGTTAACATGACAGACATGTCTACCTGACCAGAAGCTTCAGGTGTTTTCTGAGTAACCCCCTTCCACTATACAATAAACATGATATAAACTTGAAATATTGAGCTCATATGCATAAAAAAGGTCAAACGTTAGCAACTGTAATATAATCATGGATTGTGGTTACTATTCAATTGAAGTTAATAGGTATTATTATGCTAAAATTTACCTGATGTGGCACCATTAGTGACTTCCCACAGTCAACCTACCACAATTCAAGATGCAAGACATATTCATATTGAAAAGTAAAAGTTGATCCATGTCTAATAAATCTGATTAATGAAGAAAACATTTATTGTTAATATGACTGTCAAGCTCTGGCGCCCCTCTAAGGGCTATGAAAACTCATGAGAAAAGGAATATCACAGGCTATGGTAATCAAGAATTCACAAAGTCTCATTGGTTTTATGGTAAGGAAAAGCCCCCCCCCCCAACATTCAACAGCCCCACTGGAGAAAATTATAAAAGAAATATTAATAATGAAATTAATGAGACCCATTTCCATGTTTAATGCATTACATATAATAGATGAAGACATGGATAAAAATGGGCCAAGACGAAAGGATCAGCGTTGATAAGAAAAACCCCCAAGATGGAAGGATTGTTTGATGGTGAATTCCAAACAACAAAAGTGAAAAAGACTTCCCACTTCACAAATAAGTTGTGCAAATATCAACGAGATATGGAATCCCTAATCCCAAACCAAACTTGATCAAGATTTCAAAAAATCAAGACCAATATCACCATTTCTCCATGAAAAAATTCTTTAACACAACCATCCAACATTAGGGAGCATCAGGTTCCCTTCATGGTTACCCTCCCTCTGTTCCTATAGTATTTGTGAAAAATGCCACATGCCTTCTCATGCATGTTTTTTATTTATTAATTCACAAATGTTCTTAGTATTCACATGGCCATTCCATTCCATGAAAAATTCTAATCTATTTTAAACTTAAATGCATATTATCACCAGACATCCAACTACCTTTCCTAGTTGTAGTCATTTATGTTCCCCTTATTACTCTTTTTTTTGTGTGAACATGATAATTCACTTTTAAACTAAGCAAAATCTCTAAAATATGATATGTATACTTTTATTAATGCATGCACTAGTATATGTGAACATTTTTCCCACGACAAATCTTCGATATAGCTACGCATATGTGTTGCTATAGCGACGAACACGGGCCCAAAATTTCATGGAAACTTGATTGTCCTTGTTGTATCCACTCTTTGATTGTTGCATCACTATGGAAACATAAAAGAGATCACATGTGGCGTGAATGAAAAAATATTTAAAACATGTATTCATTGCTATAACAATGTTTAATCATCACAATAGCTACATTAATGTGTCACTATAGCAACATTTATGAGTCGTTATAGCAACATTAGTTTGTCGCAAACATGACGAATTTCCTATACAAGTGATGTATTATTGTTGCTATATATCCATGGAATATTGTTTCACAAGAAAGAAATAACCAAGGCTTATCCATCGCTATAGTAACGATTTTGGTCAAATTTGTCCTTGCTATAGCGACGATGTCTATGTATTTTAAAAAAATTATTGCAAAGAGAATGGTATTGCAAATCATATTTCAAGAATGTGAAAGGAAGGTAGTTGCTTGAAATCTCCACTTATTTATCATTCCTTTGTGTATTATGAAGATGTTGCGACTCAAGAGGATGTTGCACTAAAGAGCATGTGCTTTGAGATATACTTTCCATCATGTGAACCGGTCATGACACCATGCCACAAACATGATGGTTTCTTAACAATTTTGAAGGGAAATTCTATGTCAACCAACCATTCCAAGAGTCCACCAAACTAAAGAAAGGTTACATTAAGTTATAATCCATAATGAGCAACATGCATAACCAAATCCCACACCATGGGCCCACATTAGAATTTCCAAATGACCCAACACAATATAACATTAAATTTCATATCCACAAAAAGAAAAACTTGGTGCATTTCCCACTTTCTTGGTATAGAAAGGTATAGACATGAGGGTCACAATGAAATAAAGAAAAAAATATTTCAAGACGAAAGATATCATGACACTATGTAAAAACACTATGAAAAAAGACTTAGTATTCATAGAGATATGTAAGCAAATATGTGACTACTAATAATATTGCAACTGTATTTATAACAATAAACACTAGCTATTGTAGTCAAAAAAATTTACAAGGGTTAAGAGTTAATGTAGTCCACTACTTTTATTTGATTCTTTTAGGAAAAAAAACATGTGATGAGAATTAACTATATCTCCTTCTTTCCATATGGTATCTTAAATCAACATAATATTATCTTAGAATTTACTAGGAAAGTATTCTTCCACAAAATAGTATGGGCCTTTGAGAATAATTTTATTTTGAATTGACCTAATACTATGGTAAATTATTGGATAATATTAAAAATAAAAAAGAAATTAACTATAGACTAAAGATGATTAGAAACACTTGTAACCCACCACAATAAAGGATAGAAAAAAATATAACCTTGTGATCCAACCTCTAATATTCATGATGCCTTCAACATACTGTTGGCCCTGGTGTATCCTTCAAAAGAGTCATTGCTTCATGTCATGGACTTCATTCCTTATGTACAACTACTGGGCATATCACACAGCGCCGCAAGATAGATTTTGAATAGAAACCTATGTCCTTGGACATCTGAATATTTTGAATATCAAATGAGTCTACAATATAGAGGACCTATAAAGAAAAACAATATGGCACATTTGTCATTTTTTATGTATTACTATAGTACAATAAAATCAAGTCATTTTTGTGGAAAAGGAAAATCATACCTCAATATCCTTCATGTCCAGCATGTCCTAGAAACAATGAGCTACAATAACCATTAAAGTACTGAAAACAATAATAGTAATAACAATAGAAATCTATATTAGATCTAATTTGTTAATGAAATGCAACAACATATAACAATAGCAATATATATCATATATAAACCAATTATAAACTCAACATAAGATGTTAGGGAAGACATCCCTTATCCTTAGAAAAAATTATTCTAAATAGACTTCATCCTCTTAGCGTTAGGTTTCTTGCATGAGACTCAACTAGAACAACATACCTATGAAAGGGGATAACCTTGTTGCAGTTGCAACTTTTTTCCCAAATTTTTAAAATTTTGGACCCTCCTTTTGATTTTGACTTTCTTGGGATTGCTTGGATTCCTGAACTCTGTTTTTCCTCTGCTACAAATTTGGATTTTTTGAGGTTGAATTGAGGTCAACTGTTTTCCTTCATTTCAGAAGTTGAATGATCTAAAACTGTCTTTTGTCTAGCTAATGCTTTTGACTGTGGAACTTAAAGTTTTGATTTGTAGATGATTTCCTTTATCGCTGTCGAAAGTCGGTTAAACAATGAATTGGGGCATTAGTTCGCTATGCAGCTGCCATTTCGGAAGGTAAATAATGAACGTCTCGATTGGACAGTCCTGTTTTTCACCGATGCGCTTTTATCTCCTTTGTTTTATTTTTTCAAAACTTTTATTTTTTGACTGTCGGCGTTTTTATTTTATCACGGTCGAAGCATTAGTATTTTGTGTTGCTGCCGTTTCGGATGGCAGATAGCAAACACCATGATGGAAATCTCTTATCCTTGCCGATTCTGTGGTTTTATTGCCTAAACCTTTTGCTTTTCAATATTTTTGTTTTCTTTTTGCTATCGAAACAATGTTTGACAATTGATCGGAGGGCTATTCCTTTGTGTTTCTGACACGGCAATAGTGTTGAGCTTTGAGTCGCCGATACATAGTCATTAAAGCTCCCGATTGGTGACGGTTTTGTGAACCGCGGGGTCCACAGTCAGTTTGTTATCCATTGTTGCGGTGGTTGAACACACTATATCTCCGACGTTTAGTTTTTTCTTCTGTCGATGCATTATTGGTTAGTGGCTTCAATCTCCAACTCTTAACTATCAACAGTTTTTAGTGTTTAGGAGTGCCGACACTGCGAAAGTGTTGAATTTTAAATTGTTGATGCATAGTGCTCAAAGTTTTCGACATCGACAGTTTTTATTTGACCGAGGAACCCCTAGTCTTTGTGTCTTCCACCGTTGCGGCTGCTTAGTGAACTAATTGTCCAACATATAGTCCTTCTGCTCGCCGATGACGATATGTTTAGTGGGTAGTGGTTCTGATTTCTGCTACGGCGGCGTTTAGTGGTTTATTTCACCAACGTTTTATTTTGTCGTGGGATCCTTAGTCTGTTTGTGGCCCATCGTTGGGGCTGTCTAGTGCACTATCCACCCGATGTCTAGTGATTCTGTCCACCGATAGTGTTTTTCCTGCCGATAGGGTTTTTTCGCTGATTTGGTGTGCTTTTACCCTGTTTGATGGGCGACGGGGTTTTTTTTATATTTTTGATCAATTTGGGGATTTCACGATGAGAACACAGTACAGGGTCTCACATTTGATGATTAGTCTTATTGATAGTGTGGTTCATGTTTTATTGAAAAGTTAGATGATATTGAATGTAGTCCGGATTAGTGATGAGTTTTTCTATTAGGGTTGTGTTTTTAACTGGAGATGGACTTAGAGTATTTTCAGACCTAGCTTGCAGGATTTTCTTTGCCTTATCATGCTTTCCTTTCATGCATTAATATCGTGTATACTTTAGTTTATAGAATGCATATGGAGGAGGTAAATAGACTGATACAGTTTTTTGTTATGTTTAGGACAGGGTGATTGTTGCTGCAAAGAATACATATCTAAAAGACAAAGCATAAGAGAGTTGGTTGAAGAACAGAACAAGAGAAAGAGAAAGGAAGAAGCAGAGATGAAGAAAAGAGAAGAAGAAAGTGAGGGTCTAAGATCAATAGGATCTAAAAAAATCCAACGAATTATTGAGCAGAATTGATAGCAGCAGAGGCCTAGGCTTGGGAAAAGTTCATCAGTGACCAAGCTGGTCCCTCTTTATAAAGTGCTCTTAAAATTTTAATTTGAAATGTAACATATTATGTAACTTATGAGCATTCACTACAAGACAAGATTTTGGGATTGAAACATTAGGGAATCCCAAAGGTCATTTGGGGCAGCCCAAAGGTTTTACTTTTTTGTATAAATATAGGAGAGTTCGATGTAGAAAAGGGACTTTTTCCCAGATAGATTTGTGAGGGTATGTTGTAAGAAGAACTATTTCCTTTTGCAATAAATAATTACATCTTTCCTGCTGGAGAAGGCTTGGTGGAATGTTTCAAATGCTTTGCTATGGATCAGCTGAATGTGAACTATTTCGTTTTCAGCTTATGTCCATTAACTGTGAGATCATTCTAACTCTTTGAACCTATGTTCATGTTATGAATGCACTCTAGTCTATTCTATGAAATTTCCACTGTGAGTAATGAAGGTTCTCATAAACAATAAGCTATCATGTTGTTCATATATCTATTAATGTTCATGTGTTTTGAAATAAGTAACAACTATATGTGATTTTTCTTAATGCATGCGCAGAAATACATTACTCATTGATAACTGATAATTTTTCTCCCTAGGAACAGGTTAGATAGTTAGTTTTAGTTTCTTGCTGTGTGTGATTTAGATGCAAGAGAGTTAAGACGAGAGGTAAGAACCTGCGCATCACATTGTGATGCTCCTCGTTATCTCTATCAATCTGCATTTTTAGATAGGCACTTGCACATCATACATAAATTCAAAAAACTAAAAATATACACGGTGGACCGGGCCGTAACTGGTAAAACCTTTTATTTTGTTACTTGAACTACGGTAGCCGGACCGTAAACCGGACGGATTTCCCATACCAAAAAGTAGCGGGCTAGTTGGGAACATTTACTGGGGAGAATCCCTAACTATTGTTACCTGGGATTTTCCAGGCCTCAACAAACCTGTAATTGGAAAAGACCCTAAAATAGATCATCCAACCCTCACATGTAAAAATAGTAGCATCACAATAGTATGACCAACTCGCAATAAAAAACAACAGGAAAGTACTCCGCTATGGTGGATGGAACCTAATGAGGAATCTTAAGGTCAATGCAAAGGTGGACGACCCCGTTAAGGGGTCATGCTAGTCGCCAACAAGCTGGGAGTAAAAATTTAAGGATTGTGTAGCTCAATGCTACCATGCAAGGGTCAATCATGAGTTCACCTCCAGGATGGAAGTTACATCCACAGAACTGTGTTTTCATTATAGCTCAGGGGAAGGTAAAACACAGTTCTGCTGCACCGCATATGCAGCTCAAGATCTTCTCTCTTAGATCTCTTCTCTTCTCTTCTCTATATTGCTCTCCTACAATATACTCTTCCCTCTCTGTCGATCCCTACGGATCGTTACATGCATGCTCTATAAGCCAGCTACTGGTTACAGTAATATTGCTTCCACTAATAACAAAACCAGATCTCAACTCTATTACAATACAAGATAACTGTAAGCTAACAGACTCGATGGCTAACTATATGTTATCCGACTAGCTGGATGGCCTAAAATGCCCAAAATGCCAACCTTTTACAATACAAAATATGTCCCTTTATAGGAAGCCCGAAGGTCTTGCCATTACAACACTGTGGGCCTGTCCCAACAGTAACCCAAACCCTAACTAGTGATAGTCGGCCATAGTTGTACTTGAGGTAGCCGCTTTTCGTCACACCACAACTCTCTGCAGTCTTCCATGCTTCCCAGCACTGATCATGGGTACTATGCACCGCTTCACTTTTTTGTCCTTCGTCTTCAATGCTTTAGCCTCATTGCTCCTTCTCCTTTATGAGGGTCGCTGAGCCCTCCTGTCTTCCGCCGCTTCCTTCAATGTAGTGGGTGAGCTCTCTCTTCTCGGCCGCTCAGGTACCGTTTCCTTTTTTGAATTCTCTATCTAAGAAGTCATGGTTTCCGGCTCTGCTCTGCAACTGGAAACGTGCTACGGTGTCGTAGCTCTGTCCTATCTTCTTTCTGCCAAAAATTATCTCTCCGCTAAACTAGCAGCTTCTTTTGTAGCTGTGGGACCCTACTCCAATAGTCCCCTAACACTTACTTGTGGCTCGTCCTCGAGCCACTTCCAGCGGGCTTCTCCTGCTGTAGCTTTTCCTTGCCTTCCTGCGAAGTCCTCTGCAACCTGTCTCGAAGTCCTATGACTTCCTTCTGCATCACTTCGACACTCTCTTGTGCCAAGTCAAGAAAATCTTGACTAATACTGGCGTCTTCTGTGGCGTCAGTTTCCTCTCTGGTGGTAGTGAACTCCTTCACTCGCTGCTCAACTGTATCGACTATCTCTGTGATTTTCTCTTGATATGGTTGAAGCAGGTCATTAATGTGTATCTCCTTTGTTCTTAATTGTTGCGCTTCCTGCTGCAAGCAGTTCATCTCCTTTGTCTTCCTCATCTTTTGAAGAGATGCCAAGCCCTTAATTTCTTCTTTCATTTTCGCTTTCTACTTTCTCCGGTGGCTCATCTAACTCGGCCCATGTGTTCGTCGCATCGGTTAGTACTAACCGTGCTTCGTCGATGCGAGATTGCATCTGCGCAGAAGTGAGTCAAAGGGCTTCTACTCGCGCTTTCTGGTCTGCCTGGGAGGTGTCTCGTATGCGAGCCTCAAGCTCAGTGATCTACACTTCGTGGTCTACCTTCATCCTGGCCACTACTTCGTCCATCCTAACCATGGTTTCTTCCAGAGCCTTTGCTCTATCTGCTACTCTTCTTAGGTTCTGCGGAATTGGTAAGGCGAACTCAATGTTACATTGGGGTAGTTCCAAGGAGATGCTCTGTAAAACTTGAGAAAGATCTTGCTCTCTTTCCTCATATGTTCATACTTCGTCTGCCTTTTTCTAAATACTGATAGCAAGTGCTACATTCTATTGCTTCAGCTACGTATTTTGTTTGTAAGTCTCGAGCTCTGTGCCTAGCTGCTGCTGGATCATTTGCAACTGGTCAATATGAAACTATGCAAGGTTAACCTCGATGGGTTGCCTAAACTGAACTGGTCGGTCCTTCATTATGGCAGGGAATCAGATACTCCCTGGTGGAATTAACACAGTATTGAGGCGATCTTTTGCTAAGCTTTCCTGGCGGGACATCGACGGTGTCGAAGTGTCTCCGGTGGTCGCCTTTACCGGGGGAATGTGCATCATGGCAATCTTCTCTGTAATTATTTTTAAGTCTAAAAGCTGCTTTTCTACTGCGCTCTGTCTCTTTTCCTACGACTCCTTCATCGCGTCAAGTGAGTCCTTCAATGTGTCACACGTCCTTGTTGCGATGAGTTCATAGTCATCGTCTGTCAATGCGGTCTTCAGAACTGGCTTTGAGGTTTTCTGTTTTTTCTTCTGCTATGTCTCTGGTGGCCCTTCTTCTCCGCTCTTTGTCGTCTGTGCCTCTGATGGCCCTTGCTGTGAAGTTTTCCTCTTTTCCCTTGGTAGTGGTGTTTCTGTTGAAGATTGCATCTGGGTGTCTGTTTTGTCTTTGTCCTTGTCCTGGGGTTCTGTCTGTGCAGTGTCTGATGATAGTGGTGCGGTATCTTCATATTCCTACTTCCATTGGTCATCGAAGTATCTTATGACTCCTTCGACGTCCCGTGCTGTCATCCTAAATGAGCCAGGAGCCCAATAATCCTGCTTAGTCCTTTTTGGTCGCAAATAGATTAAATGGATGTCTGCCATAATATTAAGCCGGCTATCGTATATGTCCACAGTCTCCATGCTGAGCCATGGTGTCTCTTGAATGAACTTCATCAACAGCTTATAGTAGTCATGGAATACCATCATATTTACCGCTTTCTTGGCTGGGCTGTTGGCGTCCCATAAGCTGGCATAGCGCACACCTCTGGGCGCGCCACCTGCTATCTGTGGAAACTGGGTATGGGGCGGCTCCTTCCATCCGAAAAAGGCACAAAGTATAAGCAACCACGAGAAATGGAAAGGGTGTTTTGCTTCATCCTGAGCTGCCAAGCAATTTGCTTGAAGCATATTTAATAAGAATAGAGACCAATTGAACTGTTCCCCCTCTGTGACCTGTATGGCAAGGTGAATTACGAATCCTGTAACTTCCTTTGGTCGAACCTTGGTTAGCAGTCTGCCGCGAGCAGACTAGCAGTGAATCTAAGTGTCTCATTTGTTATGCTTGAAATGTCATAATCCCGTCCTCCTCTCTGTAGCTGATACTTAGTGACTAAGGCTTGTGGTAACTTGGAGTCCTTGGTTTTTCCTGTTGTCTATATATCAGGGTGTTTACCTGTCTTGGACAGGCCGGTGATACGATGTATCAAATCGACGTTCAGGTCGACCTTGTTGCCTAGCCAAAGGTACCCTCCATGTACACAAGAAAGTAAAATGCGCACCACGGCATTAACCTCTGCACCCCGTCCAAAATGAGGTAATCTCAGCAAATTGAGCAGACCTGACCGCTCAAGAATCTAGACATGTGGTAGGGGAACATATTCATCTCTCCCTGTCCTCGGGTTCTTTTCAATCTTTAGATAGTTGTCCGGCTTAAACTGGGGGTATTTCTTGCCATCTCCCAGGTTATAATCTACAAATTTAACAACAACAGCATATCCTACTAGATCTCCATTTTCCTTTACTCGAGAATCAATGGGTGGTATGGGAATAGTATACTTAGCGTTCTTAGGAATTCTTGGCTCTGGTGTGCATTCAATTCATGGTATCATGTAGTCTGTTGCGCTATGAACTTCTTCCTCATGCTCTGAACCGGATTCATCATTGACCTGAGATTGGCTCCTCGTCTGTGGTTGCTGTCTGGACTGTGACGAACTTGGTGGAGGACCCTTAGATGGCGTCGTCATAGCTCCTGCAAGGCCGTGACGTTGAAACCTTCGCAAAATGTTTGCTATAGGTTCGTCCTCGGACATAACCCACTCAGTGAAAAATGGTGGACATGCAACTGGCTGCAACTTCTAAAAATCACAACACTCTTGTAACAAACTTATCTCTTCACAGGGAATTCTTAACAATGCACTCTACAGCTCTCGGTTTTTCTGCAAATGTAACCGTCCCAATTGATTACTTTCTGCTTTTATGCCCAATACGATAATCCTGGACGCAACGGTCATCTAGACTGAACCCGTCGGTCGTCATCAATGCCTGGACAAGACCACACCCGTCATCCGATCCTTAATAAATGAGGAAATCCGATCGAATTTCCCTTGAAGCGTGTGTGTATAGGCGCCGGTCTTGTCGGATATTTGCCAAATCTGGAAAAATTTATTATACTGCTGCCAAATCTACGATAACATATACCGGTAATTACCTCATTAACTACTTGTCATATGGTGACTTGACTGGCCCTTTGTCGGTTGCAAAACTGAGTACGTGGTACGGGGAAACATCGCACTGTCGCGATGCGACTCCGCATCACCTGCGTAAAACAATACTACTTTTTTTTTTCTTTTTTTTTAAATGAACCGACCTGATGCGATTCCTCATACTTAGAATAATACCTGCCGGTGTAGACTAGTTCCCGATGCGATGCCTCCTTTCAACAACACTGGACACCTGCACCACCATAAATTGGCTAAGCTAGGGCTGAGAGGCGGGATGGCTATCACTATAGGGCTTAAGCCTACTGCCATTAATCCATGTGGGCAGAAGCTCCCCATTCAGCTGGTTGAGCTGAATGGCACCTCCCTCTGTGACTTGCTGTATCTGATATGGCCCCAGCCAATGCGTCTTGAACTTTCCTGGAAACTTAATGAATTTGCTGTCATAGAGGAGCACTAGGTCTCCGATCTGGAAATTCTTATTCTTAATGTGTCTGTCATGCCAAGCTTTTTCTTGTGCCTTTTGCACTTTCTGATGGAATCCGACGATGAATCTGTCTTCTTCTAAGGCAAGCAGCTGTGCTAGCCTTTCCTCCACTGTATCTGTATCAGTCATCCCGGTAATCTGAGCGATTCTTAAACTGGGAAGAATATACTCCATAGGCATAACAGCCTCCTGTCCATACACCAAGCTGAAAGGTGTGTGTCCCATAAGTTTCTTGCATGTGGTCCTGTACGCCCATAATATAGCGTTAACTCTGAGGTCCCAATCATTCCTTTGGCTATTGCAGATCTTAGTAAGAGCATTTTCTAAAATCTTATTAAAGGCCTCCACCGTACCATTATCCTGGGGGTGGTAGGGAGTGCTCTTATGGTGCTGAATATGGAATTATTCTGTCAATGCCTCAATGGTGCTGTTCAAGAAATGTGTACCTTGATCACTCATCAAAATTACTGGGCATCTGAATCTACTGATGATGTTTTCAAAAAGGAACTGTGCGGTTGTAGCAGCATCACAATTTCTTACTGCTTTTTCCTCTGCCCATTTGGTGAGGTACTCTGTTCGAGTGATAATATATCTCGCACCAGTGCACTTTCCTGGTGGGTTGATAGGACCCACAAAATCTATAGCCCATTTGTCAAATGCGCGCAGCGTGACCTGTGGTCGCAGCGGCATTTCATCGCGTTGTGAGGGTTTTCCTACCCTTTGGCAGATATCGCAGCATCTGCAAAAGTCCTTGGTGTCTTTATGCAACGTAGGCCACCATAATCCTGCCTCCAAGATTTTCTGCGCAGTCGGATTTCCTGCGAAATGACCTCTTGCGGTTCCTGAATGTGCCTCTCTGATAATAACGTCTTTTTCATGCAGCATCACACATCTGCGCAGAACTTCATCCGGACCTAACTTGTATAGGTATCCTGCGATAAGGGTGAAGTCTGCTGCTTTAACAACCAACTGCTTCTTTTGCTGCTTAGTAGACTCATCAGGTGCTACTCCTGTAGTGAGAAATTGAATAATATCGGCATAGTACTCATCTGCGATCTAGACAGAAAACAACGGCGCATCTAGCAGATTGTCGTCTAGGTTACTTGGCTCTTCTCCTGAGTCTATCCGTGACAGATGATCAAATCTGGCATTCAGTCTGCCTGGTTTCACGATGATTTCAAAACCATACTCCTGAAAGAGGAGTAACCATCTGCAGATTCTCCCCCCTAACACTGGATTATTGACCAAATACATCAAGGCGGAATGGTCAGTGAACATCTTAAACAAGGCACCCAATAGGTAGTGCCTGAACTTCTAGAGCGCGTACACCATAGCTAGGCCTTCTCTTTCTGTTGTGGTGTAGTTCTTTTCTGCTGTCGAGAGCTTTCTGCTGGAGTATGTGATAGGGTGGTCAATGTCCCCTTCTCCTGGTTGTGTTAAAACAACCCCTAATGCGATGCCAGACGCATCCACATGTACATGAAATGGCTTAGTCCAGTCTGGAAATACTAAGATGGGTGCTGTAACCATCTTTTCTTTAAGTGTGTCTAGACTCTGCTGACATTCCTCATTCCATAGGAATTTTACATCTTTTTTTAGCAATTTCTCCATTGGTGCTGTAATCTTTGCGTAGCCCTTGATGAAATTTTTGTAGTACCTGGTATGACCAAGTACTGTCCTCAGTTGCTTGACTGAGTTGGGTGCTGGAAGATTTACAATGATGGCGATCTTCGCAGGATCTACCATCAAGCCTTGTCTGCAAACAATGTGACCCAACAAAATACCGAATGGTGCACAAAATATACATTTCTTCAAGTTTAGAGAAATCTGGTACTGCCTACATTTCTCTAACATCAGTCTTAAGTCTCCTATATGCTTGTTGATTAGTCCAAATACAGTCCAATCATCAAAATATACTTCTAAGAATTTATGGATGTATTCTTTAAATACAGCAACTACTACTCTAGAAAATATAGTTGGTGCATTCTTAAGACCAAAGGGCATTACCGTATACTGGAACGAGCCCCATTCTGTTGCAAAGGTGGTCTTGGATTGATCTTCTGGATGTATTCTGATTTGATGGTAGCTTGAAAAGCCATCGGTGAAGGAGTAGACCTCCTGTCCTCCCACGTTGTCTAATATTTCATCAGTGAATGGTGTCGAAAATGGATTGTGAAGCGATGCATCGTTGAGCTTGCACAGATCGACATAGATCCTGATGTCCCCTTTTTTTTTCTTCTCTTGCACGACCATGGGGCTAACCCATTCGCTTTCTTCTACCGGCTCAATGATGCCTGCTGCTAGCATCTTATCAATCTCATCCTTAACTTTTTCTTTGTAGCGTGGATTCAATCTATATGGGCACTGCTTGACTAGTCTAGCATCCTCCTTCAATGGTATCCTCATAACTCCCAGGTCTCCAACTATTCCCTTCATCTCTGTGAACTTGGTGGGAAATAGGTCCTGACAGTCATGTAACAAATCTGCAATCTGTCCGACTGTTTCATCATTCCAATAGTCTCCAATAGAGGCAAACTTAGGTTCTGCGTCTGTGCCAATATTGATCTTTTTAATCTTGGTGGGCTCTGTGATTGCTGGAATCTCTAACTGTGGTCCCCCAACATCACGAGTCCCTTCTGAATCCGGAATGTTGGTGTTGCGAGGATCCTCATCCTCATCCTTATCTTCATTGTCTGGATTTGCGGCGAAATTATAGCACTCTAGCGCGGCTTGCAACTGGATGGCCCACTCAGGTTGCGCCTGCACTGAGATGGTACAGTCCTCAAATATCTTGATCTTGATTATGCCTAGGGCCTGAGCAACACTTGGATGTTCTGATTCAAACGAGAAGGTGAGTAGGAAACTGTCTGTCATAAGTGACCATGTGGTCGTCCCCTTGCGCAACTCGGTCTCTGTGTACCAGTTCCTTGGAACTGTGTCCAATGTGTGAATGAATTTGTGAACCCATTCATCCTCGGGAATGTCCGACCAGTTCTGTTCACATGTCTGAATGTGTGCCCTGGGATCAGTTTCTCCTGTGTACTTCTATTGGACGTACTCTCTGTCGACAGAAAATCTGATCACCATCAATCTTTTAATATCATCCCATGATGCGATATTCTCTTTATGCGCATACCACCATCTTGCAGGTGTGGCTCGTACTGCAAGGTCCATAGCTGCGATCCTCTGCTCGTAAGGAATCTGTTGCTCAAACTGCTCAAGGAAGTCTTGGATATCTGTCAGACCATGATATGATGGAATCTCAGTGATCTCTGCGCCAATCCATCGCAGTGACTTACTCATAAACGCACATCTGCGCTAAGACTTCGTAAAGTCTGTTCTGCCAGTTCTCTAAACCAACATCAGAATCCGATGCGCATGAGTTGTCGCATCGCCAACTAATGTTCCCTTCTGCGTTTGGATTGATGTAGTTGTTCTGGTTCGCAGTCGTCTGGTAGAGACTATCCATGTTATGTGCCTCCTCCTCTGCGTGGATAGGTTCAATGTA
Source organism: Pseudotsuga menziesii (assembly GCA_001517045.1). Taxonomy (NCBI): domain Eukaryota; kingdom Viridiplantae; phylum Streptophyta; class Pinopsida; order Pinales; family Pinaceae; genus Pseudotsuga; species Pseudotsuga menziesii. The sequence goes on from LPNX011140437.1 coordinate 380,770, forward strand.
TCTAGGACCTTGGTGAGGATTCAATGGCGTGATGACCCGGATCTACACATCCTCAAAGGTAATTTGTCTTCTCTTTAGGTCAATGACAGCCTTGCTACCGATCGCCCAATCGATACTTACTAATGCTAGATACGGTCGACTGTCACCAATGATTTCTATAACCTCGAAGTCCACAAAACAACGAACTCCGTCAATGTCAACAGGCACCTGTGGCAGTCGACCCAATGGTGATACTCGCTGTTGATTAGCTAATCTCACGTGGATAGGCGATCTGACTAACTGAGGGCTACCCATCTGTTCCCATGTCTGCTTAGTTAGGACATTCACCTCTGATCCTAGATCTAAGATGACTTCGTCCATTTTAAACTCTCCAATCTGTGCTGTGAGCTTCATCTCTCTTCCGGTCCTTGTATGTCCTGTAATATTATGAACAACGCGGTGTACATTGCCCAAGAGAGAAGGTTGCTGACACTGATCTATGATGCGCTGTAGCTCACCGATAGCTTTTTCATTTCTCACGAGTTTCAAGCAACTGCGTAGGAAGGATTGTACACTTCCTGTCGATTCATCCTCGTCACATCTTCCCGATGTGGTAACCTGCGGTATCTGTTCAGGGCTATCGCCACAAGGTGCTTGCTGCGGTACACCCCTAGATGGCGTTACCTGTGATCCTAATTGCGTAGGTTCATCGAAGGAAGCCTTGGCTTCATGAAATGTCTCTTTATTCTTCTGTAGGTCGAGTGCTGTTTCTTTACTAGGAGCTCTGCGCACCCACTCCTGCCCTATGTTCTTTTCGGTCTCCTGCGATGTCCTACTAGTAGAAACACCGCTACGAGTCACAATATTGACTCTTGGTTCTGGCTCTGCCTGCTCAGCAGCAATAAGTTGGATGTTCTGGTGTACTGCTGGCTTCGGGTCTTTGATCTTAGCTATCAAGGTAGGACACTCCTCTATGGTATGATCATAAGATTTGCAGTAGTTACAAGTGGTAGTGGGGCTCTGACAGTCCCTAGCATAGTGTCCTACAACTCCGCAGTTATAGCAAGTGATTGGTCCGCGACCACGGCCAAAACCTTCTCCTCTGCCGAAGCCTTCTCCTCGTGCAAAGCCTCCTCCACAACCTTGTCCTCTGAATCCTCCTCCATGGCCACCATAAGCCAGATCAGGCTGTGGTACTGTTGTTGGACCCTGTGTTTCTGACTGGACTCTGTATACGTCATGTTTTCTATCTAACATGAGATCATAGGCTCGGCAATCCTGTTCATCATGTCCGACAGACTTGCAGAAGACACAGTATAGATTCTTAGGTGTCTGTACATACTTCTGAAGCAAAGGGCATTGCTGAGGCAGATGTCCTTGTGTTTTGCATATTTCACACCATGGCCCTTGTGTTCGTGGTAAGGGGTTATGAGCCCCTGACGCTAAATATTCTACAAATACTGGACAGTTTTCTTTGGTATGACCCTATGCTTTACATCGTAAGCACCATATGTCTTGCATAACCTCTTTCCCTTTCTTAAGTTCATGTATCTGTAACGTGAGGTTGGCCAACTGGTTTTGTAGAGTTGTCATGCCTGCGCTAGTTTCAGCTAAAGGTGAAGCTTCTAGCTTCATCACCATCTCTAACGCGTCATCCTGCGTCTGGAGTTTCTACTGCATTAGTGGCAATCTTATGTGAGGGATCAGCGCCGCAATAAACCATTCCTTATGCTGCTCCAGTGCAAACTCAAATCTTACTTGGTCTATAAGAGCTTTGAATTTCTGGTCAAAGTCCCATACTGACTCTGATGGTAGCTGCTTAATATCCTTGAGCTCTGTTATGCACTGAGACTGAGACTTAGGTTTCTTGAATTCTTTAATCATGGCGTTCTTGACCTGGCCAAGTGTCTTGGGTACTGTGGTATACTTTATGTACCATGTTAAAGCTCGATCTCTGAGTGTGGAAACCAACTGTACAAGTTTAAGGTTATCGTCGTTGATTGTTTTAATGGTCCACATGGCTTCGCATAGAAACCAATGTTGTTCCGGGTCCTCTGCTCCTGTACCATTAAAGGTAGGTAGCTTCATATCATCTCCCATTCTATTTCTCTGTGCTGGGTTCTAATTGACTGGATTACTACCACTCGGCGGTGTAGGTGAAGGTGATGTAACAGTAGTAGGTACTGTCTGTGAGCTACTGGATGGAGTACCTACGGGATTACTCTGAATTTCGGTCTGTTTCTGTGGGGTATAGGGATGGTAAGGGATACCCCCCTCTGGTTCTTCTGTGGTACTAGGACTCGGTTGCCTAATATTGTCTGAACTATCTCCAAATTCAGGAGAGCCGAAAGCTACTTTATATTTCTTGCCACTACGTGTTCGTCCAATGTCATCAAAATCACTTTCAAACTCTTGTGACATTACTATCTTTACTTATTCATCTGAAATCATATCCATTACTCATTTTTCATGTAGCAGCATCTTAATGGACAAGTTTAGAGATTTTAGGTACTTACCACGATATCCTTTGAAGAAGTACCGCTCAGCCTCGCTGAAGCTTTTTCTCTGGTCAACTGCAAATTCTGTAACAAAGCCCCCTAGCACACTCGCAAGCCAGAAGTCCACTACTCTCGTAATGGGATTGTCAAGGCTCTGCACGGTCTAAATCAGCTCCGGTGTCCAGACAATGTTTCTCTTCTTTTTGAATATGTTCCTATCTGTCAACTTTGATAACCAGTCGTAAAGCTTATTTCCATAGGTTGCAAAAAATATCGCGTGTATATCTGAAGCGATATGCTTTTGTAACCAGTCCTCTGTGCTCAATTTAGGGCTCCGATTTTCTTTCTTGGCAAACTCCCTTAAGTTTGAATCCAGCCACTGGTGAAACTCTTCTCTAGTAGGATGCCAACAGAACATTAGCGCTCAGTTGTTCAAAATCGGCAACGAAACCATTTGTTGGCTGTGTTGGGTAGACCCGGGTTTACTATAATCAACCAACAACACCCCTAGCTCACTGGCCCTTTCGGCGACAGACCGCAAAGCGGCCTGAAGTCTCACCCGAAGTGATTCTAATGGGTTGGCCAAGGACTCAAGTGTCTTGGACCAGGTTCTGTTGCAATCCTACTTGCGGCTCACAGCTCTCCTAGCTGCGAGGTCTCTTTCTCTGCGCGTCGCGCGACCTTCTACTCGCATCGCGCGATCTCCTCGTCTCGCAGCTCTTCTAGCCGCGATATATTCCCTTATACCGTCGTGTGATCCCTTTCTATGTCGCGCACTTTCCCTGACTCGCGGTATCTCCGGCCTTATCGCATCGCCGCGCACCATGCGACACGCAGCTCCTGCCCAACGCAAAGTCCTCAACCTGCGGTATCGCGCACTGCAACTCCTCTGTCGGTGCGGTATCACCTCTCTGTGATACCCTACCTCCGCGGTTTAGCGCACTTAGCGTTGCTCGTGTCGACGTGCAAGACTTAACATACAAGGCTATTCAATACTGCAACTAGTGACTGTTTCATGCAAAGCATAAATGAACCATATACAACATGCCAAAGACTTCGACTTATGTTTATCCTTCTATATTACTATGAACTGATTAACACATTCATTCATTAAACTGTAAACAAAGTCCATGAAATGACTGAGAAATGCATAAGTAAACATAACACATAATCCAATCACATAACACTTGATTTTAACGTGGTTCACCTCCAGGATGGAAGTTACGTCCACAGAACTGTGTTTTCATTATAGCTCAGGGGAAGGTAAAACACAGTTCTGCTGCACCGCATATGCAGCTCAAGATCTTCTCTCTTAGATCTCTTCTCTTCTCTTCTCTATATTGCTCTCCTACAATATACTCTTCCCTCTCTGTCGATCCCTACGGATCGTTACATGCATGCTCTATAAGCCAGCTACTGGCTACAGTAAGATTGCTTCCGCTAATAACAGAACCATAGCTCAACTCTATTACAATACAAGATAACTGTAAGCTAACAGACTCGATGGCTAACTATATGTTATCCGACTAGCTGGATGGCCTAAAATGCCCAAAATGCCAACCTTTTACAATACAAAATATATCCCTTTATAGGCAGCCCGAAGGTCTTGCCATTACAACACTGTGGGCCTGTCCCAACAGTAACCCAAACCCTAACTAGTGACAGTCGGCCATATCTGTACTTGAGGTAGCCGCTTTCCGTCACACCACAGCTCTCTGCAGTCTTCCATGCTTCCCGGCACTGATCATGGGTACTATGCACCGCTTCACTTTTCTGTCCTTCATCTTCAATGCTTCAGCCTCATTGCTCCTTCTCCTTTATGAGGGTCACTGAGCCCTCCTGTCTTCCGCCGCTGCCTTCAATGCAGTGGGTGAGCTCTCTCTTCTCGGCCGCTCAGGTACCGTTGCCTTTTTTGACTTCTCTATCTAAAAAGTCATGGTTTCTGGCTCTGCTCTGCAGCTGGAAACGTGCTACGGCGTTGTAGCTCTGTCCTATCTTCTTTCCGCCAAAACTTATCTCTCTGCTAAACTAGCAGCTTCTTCTGTAGCTGCGGGACCCTGCTCCAATAGAAGCCAAGCCTCAAGTATTCTTCAATGGATGCATCTTTACAGGAATTTCCTTGCAATGCATAACACCATGAAAATTGCTTGTGATAAAGAAATTATTTGTTCGCTACAGTTAGTAAATTTTTAGCTACAAATAATGTTCATTTCATTCTTACAATTCACGCTCTTAGTTTCTTATATCCACCCTGGCCCATTTTGTGTTATCCATTGTTTTCCACCCTTTCATTTGTTTCTTTATAGGTGTCAAGGAGCCTATGAAAGGTTTAAAATATGTTAGATATCGCAACTTAAATATATTTAAAATTTTAAAAAATGAACATTTTTCATTGAAAATATGATGTGTCATACCTTCTTGAACCGAGTGTCCAAGTCTTTCCTTGTTTCCTCAATTCCTTCTCCTTTGCATCATCCATGAGAACCTTCCAATCCTTCTCTGGAACCATTGGAGGACACTCAAACTTAGGGTTAATCTGCATATTGTCCCTGTAATATGCCCTCACATATTTCAAATTTAAGCCAGTTGTTGCAGTGACACCTTTTCTGTTGAAGGTATCACCAAACAAGCTAACCATGTGGTTCATCAGATCATGTTTCAATTTTTCATTTTGGGCATTCCACCATGTACAAATGGTGGGACCAAAAATCTCCAACGCCTTCTCATGCAGGTTCTTATAAAAAACATTATTTCCTGCAAAAACAATATGATTATTAATTAAAAATAATTTGAGGTATGTGGATTTGAATTACATGAAAAAAACATTGAATTAATTAAATGACACCTGCAGTATTCAGTATCTTGATTGGAATATTGTCATGGTCTACCAAAAAGGTAATGGGAAATGATCCCCTGTTAATGACACGTACTGCTCCAAGATAACAACTTTCACATTTGATGCTACTGTCTCGATCTATAACATCTTGTGAAGTAGTAGTGGGTGAAGGGCCCTGCTGATTTCCAACATTCGGTGAGTTTGTAGCATCTAAATGGAATTGCTGGTCAGGAGAGTAAAATAGGCTCGTTAGTATGGTAGATTGATGATGTGTTGAACCATTGCTACTATCAATACCGACCTCTACAACATGTCCTCGATGCACGGGTATTATCTCCAAAAATTCCTAGAAAAAAAAAACTTTAATTGATTAGATCATGTAAAAAATATAGAACTAAAAAAACATAAATGAATATATGCCGTAGCTCGTAAAATCTTTCAAAGATGTCACTTACCCCGTAATGTTCTATTTTTGCCTCAAGTCATCAATTCTTGCTTTGATTTCTTCAATCTTGGGTCTGATAATAATCATTCTAAGATGTTCTTGATTGGAATTTTTCAAAGCCTTCTTCACAGTTTCCACTGGGTCAGTCGAATAAGATATGTCTTCGTCAGTGACCACCTCATCATCCTGATGTGGTGTGCTCTACAAACATCAATAAAAGTAGTTAATTTGTTTTCATCATTACAAAAATTCAAGTTAAAAGATTAACATGCATATAATAATAAAAAAATTACTTTAATCATGTTTAGGTAATATTACGCTATCATTTACCTTACGTGACACCATTGGTGACTTCCCATGATCAACCTGCCACAATAGAAGAAGCAAGACATATTCATATTGAAAAGTAAAAATTGAACCATGTAAAATAAATGTGATTAGTGAAGAAAAACTTTACTATTAACATGACAGACATATCTACCTGACCAGAAGCTTCAGGTGTTTTCTGAGTACCCCCCTTCCACTATACAATAAGCATGATATAAACTTGAAATATTGAGCTCATAAGCATAAAAAAGGTCAAACATTAGCAACTGTAATACAATCATGGATTGTGGTTACTATTACATTGAAGTTAATAGGTATTATTATGCTAAAATTTACCTGATGCGGCACCATTAGTGACTTCCCACAGTCAACCTACCACAATTCAATATGCAAGACATATTCATATTGAAAAGTAAAAGTTGATCAATGTCTAATAAATGTGATTAATGAAGAAAAACTTTATTGTTAATATGAAAGTCAAGCTCGCGCGCTCCTGTAAGGGCTATGAAAATTCATGAGAAAAGGAATATCACAGGCTATGGTAATCAAGAATTCACAAAGTCTCATTAGTTTTATGGTAAGGAAAAGCCCCCCCCCCC